>BSBK01003598.1:452500-1052500 GCA_027943335.1 Chamaecyparis obtusa
GTTATTCATCTTTGTCTCTTCTTACATTTAAAGTATAGGTTACAATGTATGTAACCTTAATATTCATTTCTAGAGTCTTACTAAGATTATTAGGAATAGATTATAACTTAGTTTCCAAAAATAAACATTGATCTTCTTCTTCATAATTAGATTCATCATCATAAATACTAGACTATTATCTAATATAGTAGGCTTTCCCATTGAACTTTCCTTTTCTTTCCTTATTCTTTTGATTGGAAATTGTGTCAATACACCTAGAAGAATAATCACCTATCTTTCCATAAATAAAACATTTAAAGGGTAATTTACCTTTGTATTTATCAATTCCTTTCTCCACACTTCTCAAAAAAAAATCCTCAATCCCATCAAAATCATTTTCTTCTAAATCTTCATCCTTTCCCAATTTAGTAGCCTTAAATGTAGTATTTTTTCTTGTTACATTATTGCCAAATTCTCTCATCTCAAAAGAAATTAAAGATCCATACATCTGTTCTCTGGTATACTGATTTAAATTTGTTTATTCTTCTATAGTAGAGACTTTATAAATATATGGTTTGGTAAGAGTTCTGAGTACCTTTTTCACATCATCATTTTCTTCCAAATTGCCACCAAGATGTTTGATCTAATTTTCCACATCATCAATCTTTTATAGGTAGGTATTTATATTGTCATCTTTTTCCATCCACAATATTTCATTCTTGGCTTTAGTGTTTTATATCTTAGCTTATTTGACTATATCGTTTCCTTCATAACAACTTAAATTTTTCCAAAATGTCATGAGTAGTTTCTAAATATATAAATTTAGTTAATTTATCTTTTGACAAGGCACTAAAAATTACATACCTTTCCCTTTAATTGTCCTCATAAGATTAAATTTAATCTAAAATATTTAGACTACTGAAAACAATAGATATCTAAACTAGTGCACGAAATAGATATCTAAACTATGAATACAAATGTTACGAAATCAAAATAGCAACATAGAGTTGGTCTCCAAGAGAGTAATACAAATGATAGAAGAAAAATAGCATTAACAGGATGCAAAAGCAAGAGATATACAATATCTCCAATATTATAAATACATGAGAGCTAGCCTTTTTATATAGGCAAGAGCTGGTAGGAGTAGTTGGAGTCAACCTTCAACCACATCCTCTCTAGGAGAGTAGTTAGAGTCAACCAACTACTAAATAAATTAGTTGGAGAAAACCAACTACCAAATAAAGTAGTTGGATTAATTGGAATCAACTACATCTTAGAAGTAGTTAGAGTCAACCAACTACCAAATAAGGTAGTTGGAGTAATTGGACTCAACCACATCTTAGGAGTAGGTGGAGTCAAAGTAGGACCCAACAATATCCTCCTAATAATTATTGGAAAGTTGGCTATATTGATGTATATGACTTGATATAGTGTTTTCATTATGGAAATAAATTCATATGGCAATTTGGAGTCAAGACACTTGATGAGAAGATCAGAAATCAATTAAGTGTTGAAGACTGGATAGTGTACAGAGTTCCTGCAGCTTAGAGCATCAACATACATGCCTATGGAAGAATTATGGTATGTACCCTGGAAGTTAAGTTGGTTAGACTATATTCATGCTTAGTCTATGAGCGCATGATCAGATGTGCAAGTATGAGAAATTTACAGTCAATTGAAGTTGCACAGCCAGTGTGTGCTAGAGAAGAATAGAGCATGAAGTTGACAATTAGTAGTTTGGTTTGTAGTTATAATGTAATGTTGTAAAGGCTATGTGCCTATTGTATTTAGGTTTCTGACATGTATACTTGTTTATTTGTAAGCACGCTTAAGCCAATTCATTTGGAAGTGTTGTATGTAATAGGTCTAAGCACTGACCTAGTTGTTTATTTTGTATGAGCGTATAAATATAAGATGCACCCATTATATTCAGTATGGAAGTTGATAGATAGTTGTAATAAGAAGAGAAGTAGTGTGCAAAGACACTAGAAGATATATTAGAGCTTTTCAAGAGGTCAAAGGATCAGCGCATCAAAGTAACTGATCTAACAAGAAGTGTCACAGTGACAGTTCATCTTGCAGATATAGTGTGTATCTGAGATTAGAAGGTTGTAGCCTTCACCACTTGAACAATGATCTCTTGGATAGTGCATCATCTCCCCTAATAAGGACTATTGTAAAATACTCCTAACATTGTCTGACCCTTAACAAGGTCTACTGTACTTAAATCATTGTAAAGCAACTCCTAACAGGGTTAAGGATCTTCTAACAAGGATCACAAAACACTAGTACAGAATATTAGTGGGTGTCAATTCCCACCAGGGTTTTTACCTATTTGGGTTTCCCCATAACCATATTGGTGTCATATGTTGATTTCATATTTCATGTTTATGTGAATGTTTAATTCAGTACTTAAGCATTTAAGTTTAGTATAAAGATTAAAGTGAAAATTTAAAATACAGTGAACATTGATTCACCCCCCCCCCCCCTCTCTTAGTGTTCCCATTCCTAACAATTGGCATCAAAGCTCTGGTCCTTAGCATAGAAGTTTAACCACTTGAGGAGATCATGGAAAAAGTAGAAATGAAACATCTGAAAAGAAATCTTGAAGCTTCTCTTGAAGACCTAGACAAATCAGAAAGAAAAATTGAAGAACTAAAAGAAAAAGTTAGTGATGCACAATTGGTTATCAAAAGGCTAAGAAAGGATTTGAAAGAATGTTCTACAAGTGATCTAGGAGAAAAGGTCAAGAAGCTAAATGAAGAAAATGCATCTATGAAAGAACCACTTGAAGAATTTGATGATAAGCTAATCAACAATCAGGAAATCTACAATGAACAAGTCAAAGAGAACTTTCAACTCAATGAAGAACTAAGGCAAGCAAACATGGAAATTTTGGAGCTAAGGAATAGCAAAGAAAGCTTGGAATCTGAATTGAAAGAAGCAAAGAATCATATTGACAAATTACACACCAATTCTGATGTGATAGAATCTCAGTTGTATGCAAGGAGAGCCAAAGGAGACACTAGCTGTATTGGATACAATGAAGGATAAAATTAGATTGACAACATATGAGCAAGAAAGGATTCATAAAAAGACTACTAATGTTGAAAAGATTGAAGATCAAACCAAAGATAATGGTGGACCACCTAAGAATGAGCACAAGCAAGTAGAACACACTTGTTTTGAATGTAACAAGCACAAACACATTGCAAGGAACTATACAAAGGTAAGACCTTTTAATGGTTACTGTTATTCATGCAATAAATTTGGTCATAGAGTTGCGAATTACAAGACTAGTAAGAAGAACAGGATTCAACATGATCAGAGAAATCAGAATCAAACAAACAAAAGAAGTTCTTAGAATGTTACATGCCAGATATGTAACTATAATGGTCACTCAGTGAGACAATGTAGATTGGTGACTCATGTCAATACGCTAAGGAATATAAGACCTCCAGTCATTTGTCACTCTTGTAACAAGGCTGGACATATCTCAAAGTTCTATAGATCAAGGACGCAAGGTCGGGAAAGCCCTAAAAAGGCCGAAGAACTAGTTTTGGATCCTGAAGTAGAAGTCAAGTTTTTCAAAGCCTCAAAGGATGCAAGCTTGATTTGGATAGAAGGAAAGAAGGAAAAAGTTGATGAGAATGTATTGGATGCATCCACAGTTGAGGTACCCTCTAAATCTAGATGAATGGCCCTCAGGGTCATAGGGGGAGCTAATTTAGCTCTAGACCCCTTCGTGGTTGGTATACTCACTCTCAAAGTATGTGCCTTTGGACTTAAGCTTTTGGAGTATAAAGGAACCTTCTTGCAAGAGCGCACATATTGATTATTAGTAGAACAAAAGTTGGAAATGTTTAAGTGACAACTTGGTTTACGCGGCAAGCATTAATGGTGGAATTTTCACTTTAAGTACACAGAAAGTTGTTTGATTACTCATTGAATTCAAATTTAGAGTGATAGGAGAGTAGAAAGAGCCTTCGAAGTTGTTGTGAAGATTTGTAAAGTGATCTATCAGTAATTTGTAGTAATTAGCAGTGCATTTGGTTAGTTGTAGAAACCCTAGTTCATCACGCCGATATAGAAGCCTTCAGACTATCTTGGAGATTAGTTGGAAACCAATTAAACAAGTAAGTCATGGCCACTCCCATAGTTTTTGATGTTGCTAAGAAGAAGAGATATGTATTTAAGAAGCATCCATTTAATTCAACCCTAGATGATTTAGAGGGAGCATTCTCCCACATGCCTATGGGCATTATGCATGTGGAAGACATTAGGGCTTACATCTACTGTAAGAAAGAACCAGTAGGGTTGGATAGATTAAGGGTGCACATGGATACCATGTTGAAACTAGATAAAACATTCATGGATGAATATGTTAAGTGTAATGATCACCTGATAGTTGAGTATGCTACGGCATATGAATTTTATGAGATTGAATGGATTAAGATACTATTGAGCAGAATTCATGATGACCTATTTTGGATAGGTGATATACTGGTCAGAATAACCAGTGACCTAATATATGAGATGGCAAGCCTATCTAAGACAAGCATCATCCTTCCTGTGGGAAAGGATGTCAGAAAAACTATTGAGCAAACATGTAAGTCAAGGAGTGATAGGCGCGGGATGACAATTGAGCCTATTGAGCAAGATGACATCAAATTGATGTCTATGATACTTGGATACAAGTTTCATCACAACAGTAGGGTGAATAGTGTGTCTGCGGACACTATTCTAGCAGCCATTAGACTTGTGAAGGAAGATGCAAAGTTCAACTTGTGTGAGATCTTGCACACACAATTGATTGATAACATCAAGGCAATCAAGCATGACAAAACCAAGATATTTCGGTTTGGGTCATTGATCATTTACATGTACCTTCATATAGTTGGGAGAGTATCAGATTTGTATTTAGACAAATCCATTCCAACCATGCCACAAATATCTAACAAGGCATCCATAGAGAGTACATTGAGAGATTATGTAACATTAGAATCAAAGACCTTCAGGGTCAAGATGCAAATGAGGTATAGAATTCCAAAAAACATTATTGAAAAGTACAAAGATACAATTTGTTTTATGGTTGAAATAGATACAACTTGTATGGAACTTGTTGAGCCAAGAACTAAGTGGATTCATCCACTTGGTTATGAGGTAGAGGAATAGGTCCTTGAAGCATATGCATAGGTTCTACTATCAGACCCCAAAGATCCTAATGAACCTAGGTGGGGAACTTATGAGGAGAAGACAAGAGAAGTAGATGCAAAATTGAACAACATAGCAACTAAGAGGTAAGCCTCTAAGATTACATCTGAGATACTCAAAATTCATGGAGTAACACAAGAAGACCTAGAAAAAGAAAGCGAAGAAAAGATTGCTTTGGAAATTGAGAGCACATCCACAAAAGATGCTAAGTCTGATGATCCTAAGATGAAAAAGGTAAAGATTGAGAAGACTAATGATCCAAAGGATAAATAGGGTAAAATTGATGATATTAGTCCTGCACCCACTACTAAAATTGATATTGAGTCCACAGATGCATCTCCTAAGATGCCCAAGAGGAGAAAACAAACTACCACAAATCACCCTTCAGCTATAAGTGCAACCACAAGAACAAAATTTAAAAATGTACAGTCACCTCCGGAAGTAGGATTCATACCTAGTCTTCAAGTGTTAAGGACTAGATTTGTAGAAGAAGGAAGGCTAGATCAGATAGCCAAGTTTTATGAAAAATATCATGAAATTGATAAATCAAAAATTCATGAGATGATGATCAAACACATGATAAAGTTCAAGAAGACAGTTCTTAAATTAAAGACAGCAATCCCAGATAAGGTATGGGATATTATGGATACCTTGAAGAGACAAGCCACTAAAGAAGACTTTAGAATAAGGGAACAAACACTTGATTCCACTCTTCCAGTATGTTCTATTGAAGAAAAGTCACTGTTATTGAATTTGGTGAAGCCGCACTTAAGGAAAAAGATGAGAACACTACACCTCATGAACAAAGACTATGAGCTGATTTCTAAGGAAACAGAGAAGGCCTTTGAGAAGGTATTCTTAGAGAAGCACATGAAACCTATGTCTGTGCCCATCACTCAAGCACCTAGTGAGAAAGATAAAGAAGCAGAGACCATCAAGATACAATCTATAGGTCCTTGGGATTTAGCACCTACAGTGGAAGAACAAATAGAGGTAGATAAGTCTAAGCCCATAATAGAGTCACTCAAGGATAGAACCATTATCATTGATAATGTTGAGATAGCCATGGCAGCCACTGACACTGAGTTAGACAAGTTTGATGAAGCTTTTTTGAGCACACAAGAAGCTGAAATGTTATGTAGCAATACACCTCCCACTCATCAAGAAGAGGTATTGATTGAAAATATAACTGATGAGAAAGAAGAAGAAAAGATAAAAGAAAGTGAGAAAAAGGATGAAATTTCAATAAAGCAAGAAGTGTTGGATAGCACTCCCATCACTTCTTCAGTAGCATTGTTGTCAAGTTTGACACCTGACACATCCAGTTTGGACTCATGGAGAGAAGAAGACCTAATTAAGTTTAGTGTCTTAGCTATGGAGAAATCCAAAGAAAAGAAAGTAATGAGGAATCCCCTCCTGGTAGAATCAGTAAAAATTTTGAACAATCTGTTGCCAGAGGATAAGAAAGTGTCAAAGATACACTCGGTTGATGATGTGAGTACAATCATCTCACATTTCAAAAGTAATTTCTCAAGCCTTGAAGAATCTGCATCCCTAGTTACAGAAGAAAAGTATCTGAAAAAGAGATTGAATGAATTGGTGAAAAACTTTTCACTTGACCTTAGCTCACTCAAGATTGGTCAAGCATCCTTGAAAGAATTTTCCAGATCAAGGAAGAAGAATCATTGCATAATGCATGGAGCAAGACAAGCTTACTGATGCTCATTTCAAGAAAATAAAAGAGGCAGAAGCTATGATTGAGCAGGTGAAGAGTTTAGTGACAGACACATCCACATATGTGAACATGTGCAATAATGTCTACCAAAGTCAGATAGACAAAATTGAGAAGGTAGAAAAAGAGATGACAAAGTTAAGGGCTAGATAGACTCAGTTGAGGAATGCTCTTGTGCCCTCACTAGACATTCTAAATTAGAACATCAAGGAGATTGATGCCACTATGGTGACATATGATCAAGGTCCTTCCATGGATTTGAAGAAGATGGAGAAGCTTTAGTATGCATTACACGCCCATCTCTAGATAGTAAACTCTTTCATCTCATTTTAGAAGAAGGAGATCTAGAACCTAAAGATTGCATATCCGGATGTTTTCCCTCAGTGAGTATGTGTAGATAAAGTTTTTTAGAACACCTTTGTCATTAATTTTAAAGGGGGAGTTGTGTATATAATATGGATCATAATATGTATAGGGAGATATAAGTATATATGACAAAAAAGTTTTGTATTAAGGACAGTTAGCAACTTTGCCATATTCCTTTGTTGCCATCAATGACAAAGGGGGAGATTTTTGGAAAGTTGGCTATATTGATGTATATGACTTTATATAGTGTTTTCATTATGGCAACAAATTCATATAGTAGTTTGGAGTCAGCATACTTGATGAGAAGATCAGAAATCGGTTAAATTTTGAAGACTGGATAGTGTACAAAGTTCTTGCAGCTCAAAGCATCAGCGCACGTGCGTATGGAATAATTATGGTATGCACCCTAGAATTTAAGTTGGTTAGACTATATTCATGCTTATTCTATGAGCGCATGATCAGATGTGCAAGTATGAGAAATTTACAGTCAGTGGAAGTTGCATAGCCAGTGTGTACCTGAGAAGAACAGAGCATGAAGCTGACAGTTAGTATTTTGGTTTGCGATTATAATGTAATGTTGTAAAGGCTATGCACCTATTGTATTTAGGTTTTTGACATGTATACTTGTTTTTTTGTAAGCACACTTAAGCCAATTCATTTGGAAGTGTTGTATGTAATAGGTCTAAGGGCTGACCTAGTTGTTTATTTTGTATGAGCGTATAAATATAAGATGCGCCCATTGTATTTGGTATGGAAGTTGATAGATAGTTGTAATAAGAAGAGAAGTAGTTTGAGAAGACACTAAAAGATGTATTGGAGATTTTCAATACATCAAAGCATTAGCGCATCAAAGGAATTGATCTGACAAGCATTTTCACAATGACAGCTCATCTTGCAAATATAGTGTGTATCTGAGATCAGAAGGTTGTAGCCTTCACCACTTGAGTAGTGAGCTCTTGGACAATGCATCCTCTCCCCTAACAAGGACTATTGTAAAAGACTCCTAACAAGGTCTAACCCTTAACAAGGCCTACTGTACTTAAAGCATTGTAAAGCAACTCCTAACAGGGTTAAGGATCTTCTAACAAGGATCACAACACACTAGTATAGAATATTAGTGGGTGTCAATTCCCACCAGGGTCTTTACCTATTTGGATTTCCCCGTAACCATATTGGTTTCATGTGTTGATTTTATGTTTCATGTTTATGTGAATGTTTAATTTAGTACTTAATCATTTAAGTTCAGTATAAAGATTAAAGTGAAAATTTAAAATACAGTGAACACTGATTCACCCCCCCCCCCTCTCAGTGTTCCCATTCCTCATAATAATATCCAAAAATGAATAATTCCTCCTAATAAATAAGTTCACCTAAGTAAACCTAATTCAAGAGTGAAATGGAAAATAACCATTTACTCTAACACCCCCCCTTAAGTGCAACTTAGGGAGTACAACAATGCAATACATAATTTATGGGTCTCGATGAAAAAAACTATGGTAGGTACCCATGTACAAAAATAATTTTCTCTCATAACTGGAGAAAAGGAGAAAAACCCAGTGGGAGAAAACTCCTCTCCAAAAGAGAGTAAAATAAGAAGCTAAAAAAGCTCTAGTAGGAGACACTTGTCACATCCGCCCATAATAGAGAGAGAAGAGACCCCCCCAAAAGTAGAGAGAGTCATGACTCCAAGTAAGAGGAAGAAGCCCCCCCAAAAGATAAAGCATCCTGCACCCCTAGAAAATCTTGCAAATGAAGGAACTTTCTCTCAGTGAAGGGTTTGGTGAAGATATCAACAACCTACTTGGAAGTTGAACAGTAGTGGAGGTCGATGACATGGCCATGGATGAGCTCCTGGATGTAGTGCATGTGGACCTCTATGTGTTTAGTCTACTGATGATGGACTGGATTTTGTGAGATCTAAATGGTACTCTAGCTGTCATAATATATGACTGATGGCCATCTAATCTGGATACCAAAAAGTAGTGAGAATATTTTGAAGCCAAATGGCCTCAGTGGCAGCATTCATAGCCCCCTGATACTCGGCCTTAGTAAAAGATAGAGCAATAGTAGACTAATTCTTGCTCGACCAACAAATAGGACCTGAACCAAGTGAGAAGTTGTAACCTAAAGTAGACTTGTGATCTTGAGAATAACCCACCCAATCTAAATCTATGTAGCCCACCAAGTCAAGCTCAATACTTGCTACGTAGTGTATCCCAAAACTATGAGAACCATGAATGTAGTGAAGGATATGCTTGGCTGATTTCCAATGTAGCTCATGAGGCTCTTGCATGAATCGAGAGACCATGACTACAACATATTAAATGTCAGGTCTTGTACGAGTCAGATAAATGAGACTCTCAAAAAGCTATCGATACAAAGTACCATCAACAAGTGGAGAATAACAATGAGCCTCAAGTTTGACTCTAGAAAGAAAGGGAGTCAAAGAAGGCTTACAGTTAGCCATATGAAACCTTGAGAGAAAATCTAGAGCATACTTGGACTATGTGATGGTGATCTTGGAAGAAGACTGGAAGATCTCAATACCAAGAAATTAATGCAACAAGCCCAAGTTAGTCATCAAAAATCTATCATGAAGGGTAGTGTTGATAGCTCCAATGGTGGATGAAGAACTTCCTATGATCAAAAAGTCATCAATATATAGAACCAAAAATAGGAGTGAATCATCATGCTACAGAATATAGACATTGCGATCAGAATGACATTGAGTGAACCCAACTGATAGAAGGAAGGAGTCCATCTTGGCATACTAGGCTCGAGGAGCCTGGTTGAGGCCATAGAGAGACTTATGAAGACAACACACAAGTGAAGAATCCTGAAGGAACCCCTGTGGTTGCTCCATGTAGATTTCCTCTTGAAGTTCACCATGAAGAAAAGCACTCTTCACATCCATTTGGTGTACTTCCCAATGATTTGTTGTAGCAATTACAAGAACAATTCGAATGGAATTCATTTGGGCAACTGGCACAAAAGTCTCATAGTAATCAATCCTAGGAACCTAGAAGAATCCTTTTGTGACCAAGTGAGCATTATACTTGTCAACCAACCCATTTGAGGCAATTTTTTTCTAATAGATCCACTTATATTGAACAAGTTTTCTTCCCTTAGGAAGAGGGACAAGATCCCAAGTGTGGTTCCTCATCAAGGAACTATACTCCTCCTTCATAGTTGTATCCCATTTAGGAATACTAGAAGCCTCACAAAAAGAATATAGATCTGAGGCAGTAGTAATGAAGACATGTGGAGCATCCTAGAATTGTGAATGAGTCTTCCTAGTATCTAATGGATCCCCAACCCAATCACCTGTAGACTGCAAGGTCTGTCTAGCCCAAAGTGGACCTGAGGATGGAGAATCTAAAGGAGAATCAACCTTTGAATGATGACTAGGAGAGGAAGGAGGTGAGTCCTTTGAATCACTCTCTACATCAGAAGTGGAGGTAGAAGATATCTCAGGTGAATCTGACTCATCAGAATATCTTTCATGTATTCCAAGTGACTCCAATGTCAAAGTAGAATGAGTTGGAGAAGTGATAGAAAGTAAGCTCAGAGAGCCCTCCTTAAACTGAACACTTCTCTCAATGAATAAATCATTTTTAGTAGGGTGGACCAATCAATAACCCTTCACACCATCAGGGTAACCTATAAATATGCAAGGTCTACTCTGCAAATCCAAGGCCTTGTGTTTCTTTGCAGGAATGTGGGCCCATGCAGGAGAACCAAAAACTTGAAAGTTCTTAACTGATGATTTCCAACTGCTCCAAGCTTCAAAAGGAGTGACTCCCTTCAAGGCTCAATGAGGAACATGGGTCTGGATATAACAAGCACAATTAATGGCCTCTGCCCAATACTATGGTGCAAGAGAACTAGAGTGAATCATACAGTTCACCATTTCCTTCAAGGACCTATTCTTCTATTCTGCAACACCGTTCTACTAAGGATTGTATGGAACTAAATTTTGTAAATCAATCCCCTCTAAAGTGCAATACCTCTCAAACTGATGGTTGACATGCCCACCACCATTATCAGTGTGCAAAACTTTGATGGCTTTCCCGAATTGCTTCTCTACAAAAGTTTTGAAGTCCTAAAAATGATCAAATACCTCTGACTTTTGTTTGAGAAAGTACACCCAAGTATATTGAGAAAATTCATCAATAAATGTGAGGACATATTGGGTCTTGCTGAAAGAAGGATGCTGAAATACACCAACCACATCACTATGAACTAACTCTAGTATTTGTGAAGCTCTCCATGCTTTACTTTTGTCAAACTTTTCCTTAAGATGCTTACCAAGAATGCACCCTTGGAAAAACCCCACTTGAAAACTAAACTGAAGGAAACCCTATGACCATGCTTTTTTGAATGAGTTGTTGTAGGTAGTGTAATTTTAGATGGCCAAACCACTCATGCCATAGTGAGAAAATAGATAGAGTCATGACTGATGATCTACTCTCCCAATTGCAACTATAGAACCACTGTGTAACTCATAAATTTCCACTAAATCAAGAGTGAACTCAACTCGCTTTCTTGAATTTGTGTGAGTGATCTAGTATACTGATAGGAGATTATTTGATAATGAGGGCACACAAAGAACATCATTGAATTTTCCATCCCTAACATCAATAGACCCTCTCCCACACACCTCAGTAGGAGTGTCATCACCCATAAAAATAGAAGGCATAGAACATGGCTCCAAAGATGAAAATTCATCCTTAGATGAAGCCATGTGGTGTGAAGCACCTAAATCAAGAACCCAAGTAGATGGTGAAGAAGTAGCTACAACAAGGGCATTTCCCTTTCCTTTCCCCTTGCTATTTTCTTTTGCCTTGTTAGACCCCTCATTAGAACTTTGTTTGATAGACTCAAGAACACTGATATTATTCTTCTCAAGAATGTGTGTGAAGATCAATTTGTTTCTTTAGGCATTTATGTTCATCATGACCAGGTCTTTTACAATAGGCACATTAGACATTCTCTTTCTTAGGCTCGTCGCCTTTGGAAGATTGGATCTCATTAAGAGCTTTTGAAGCAAACAATATCCGATCCTTCTTCTCCTTGTTATTCTTTTGTTTCTTATCCTTACTATTGCTATTACTACTTTTTCCTTTGTGCTCTTTTGTGCCTTAGTTGGTGGCCAAAGCATGTGACTTAGAGGACTTAAGAGTGCCCATCTGGATTAGCTTGTCTTGTTCTCGAGTGAGATTGATAGCAAAATCATCTAAAGATGGCATGGTGAATTGAGTACCAAGTGCACCCTTAGTAGCATAGAAGGTAGAAAAAAACACAGAATATTCTGAACTTAGTTTAGAGAGAATACTAAGAATCAATTGTTCATCTTTCTTTTCAATTCCACATTGTTTTAACTGTAGCCTTAGTGATTTCAATTTAGTGAAGAAATCTTGGATTGTATTGAAATTGCATGGACTTAAACTTATTAGTTCATTCTCCAACATGTGACCCCTCATTGAATCTTGTGTGCCAAATAGTATTTCTAACTTTGTCCAAATTTCATTTGGTGTACTCCAAGACTCAATGTGAAAGAGAAAATTAGGAGAAACAGACAAACACAATGTTCCATATGCCTCATCACATTTGTCAAGCCACTTAGGCTTATCATCATCTTTAGTAGGTTCAGTTTCAAGTCCCATAGTTATCCTATTTAATCCAACTTTCCTTAAGTGAATTGTCATGTGTGATTTCCACTCAAAGTAATTATATGGAGTTAGGATGGGCACATTTGTTTGATCCATGATGAAGAAATACAAAACTGAAAAGAAGAAAATTGAACCAAGACAACCCCCCCCCCCCCCTTTTTCACTCAATTTGAAGACCCCCCCCCAAGAAAATATGATTTTTCTCTTTATATTAGTGCGTTTACAACTACCAATAGCAAGAAATACTAAGTGGTCTTGATTTCAATGCATTACAAAACCCTCACGAAGAGAATATGTTGAAAATACAATTTTGGCATAGTAATCAAATAAATAAATAGCACTGCTATGATCTACTCAAAAAATCATGCACTTTCAAAAAAAGAATCGCCTCAATACGAGGTCGTATGAGAAAGTTATTATCCTCTGAAGTTCCCAAAATGAGAACTATACAATGTCACAACTGAGAATCTACAATTTCTAAAAATTCTCTGCATCAAAATCAAAAAATGTCTCCACTAGTGCATAGAGCACAAAAAAATAGCCAAGATTATAAAAGAATTTGTAAGAAATAGAGTTTGTATGAGCAAGAACAAAGCATTTGAAAACTGCCTTCAAATTTGCAACTGCCAACGGAGAGGGGTATTGATCTAGCTTTCTAAGTTCAAATCTACCAAATATACAAACTTTATGCAAAAATAGAAAGATACCCAGATGGTTTTTCTATGTTGCGAACAAAACCCAGAAGGTGTTTTTCTTGATAATGTAGAGAAGATATTGATCTAGTGTAAACAGGATGCCTTTAGCTACAAAAATGACCCCAACAACCAAAAAATGGCATACAAAGGCTGAGTCGGTTACCTAAGACAAGCTATGGCTTGCTGGAACCTGCAATATTAATTTATTAGCCCCTTTAAATCTCTCAAATATGGAAACTAAAATCTACTCTTGCACATAGAAAACCTATAATACTATGTTAGAATCTGAAAAGATTATTAACCTAGAAAAATAGTGCAAAGAATAGATATCTAAACTATGAATGAAAATGATACAAAATCAAAATAGCAACATAGATTTGGTCTCTAAGAGAGTAATGTAAATGCTAGAAGCAAAATAGCATTAAGAGGATGCAAAAGCAAGAGATATACAATATCTCCAATATTACAAATACATGAGAGCTAGCCTTTTTATATAGGAAAGAGCTGGTAGGAGTAGTTGGAGTCAACCTTCAACCACATCCTCTCCAGAAGAGTAGTTGGAGTCAACCAACTACCAAATAAGGTAGTTGGAGTAATTGGACTCAACCACATCTTAGGAGTAGGTGGAGTCAAAGTAGGACCCAATAATATCCTCCTAATAATATACAAAAATAAATAATTCCTCCTAATAAATAAGTTCACCTAAGTAGACTTAAGTCAAGAGTGAAATGAAAAATAACCATTTACTCTAATAGTTTTTGGGTTTCACATACGAATTTTAAAAATCCTTCTAGATCTTATAACTATAAGAGACCAAATTAATTAATTTTTTAAAATAATTAATTTATGGCACAACAGGAGCAAAAAAATGTGCGAAAAGGGCACAATATCTGAAATGGTCAAAAGGGGCATAGTATGCAAGATGAGCGAAAGGAACCAAATGGCTGATATTATAATTCTTCATTGCTAGCTGGGGTTTCTCAAACTTGGCACATTAACGGCTCTGGCTCCCACTGGTTGAATAATGGAAATCCTCAGTTTCATTCTGGTAGGTTTAGAAACAATTTCCTTCAAACCAGATCTGGTGGTAGGAAATCTTTTCCTCCCTCTTTTCTTCGGCCTTGCATTCAACCTTCTGTGGACATTTGTTCAGGACCACTGTTTCCAACCCCTATTTCTGATATTAGTGGTGTTCGCATTGGGAACTTTGACTCTAAAGCCCCCTCCTTTATTTCTTGGCCTAATTCATTAATTGTTCAACCTCCACCTTTTGTTTCTTCCCAAATAACATTCATGTTCAACCACACCATCTCCCTTCTCATAATCGGCCTCCTCATTCTAAATCTAGGGTTTCCCTTTCCTGGCCATTACATAATCAGTTTCATCAGGGCATTCTAGATACTCCTTTTTACCCTACTTCTAGGGTTCATGACTCCTTCAAGACACAGCCATTGCAGCCTCAAATCCCCTGTGGAGTCAGCTCATTTTCTTCAACCCCATGCACAAATACTATCCCCCAAGTAAGTAATTCTGAAGTTGTGCTCTTTTTGGAAGATGGTCTACTAGCGCCTTAGGTTTCACACATGCAAGAGTATGCCCTTATTGGTAAGATCTGATCGTTTATTCCTATTTTAGATTTTCATTATTGGGCTGGTTTATCTTATTTATTTTATATGGATCATGACTCAAATTTCTTTATTGCTATTTTTAATTCATCTACTGCTCATAATAATGTTCTTTGTAGTAAGTTTTGGTTTTGTAATGGTTTATGTATATCTTTGGTATCATGGGCTCCTAACTTTAAAATGAATGAACCTGTGTGTGCCCTAATTCCATTTTGGATTGAGATGCCAACCTTACCAATTGAATACAGGGATATGGATGTTATTGAAGCTATTGCAAATAAATTTGGAACATTTATCTATCGTGATCTCCTTCCCTTTAAAGAGCCTCATTGGTCTGTCTGAGTTTGTCTTTTGTTGGACACTCTCAAACCCCTTCCCAAATTCATTGATCTACAATCTAAATGGGGCTCTTTCCATTAAGATATTACTATCCAGGATGCGCAAACCATATCTCTTTATGCTAATCTATTGGGCCATTTTAAAAATTAATAAAAAGAACCAAACTATTCAAATCTAACTGTTTGCAAAGATCGCACTACTTTCCCTTCAAAATGTTCAATGGTGGTCTAAAATGAACAAACACTTCTGACCACACCACCCATCTCCAATGAATCTTCACACATTGAGGGGGTCTCCCAACTAAAATAAAATGTATCATCTCCCAATAGGATTGCTGAAGAAAGTCGCCCTTCTCATTTGTTAGATAATCTACACAATCAGTCTTAATCATCTTCAGAGCTACAAGTGATTCATATGAATCAGTCCCCAACTTTTTCTTTTTCTTTTGTTCGCTCTTTTTTTAGCATGCTAAGGTTGTATTTACCTGTTATTGCCTCTATCTTCAAAGGATTGGATTTCTCTCATGTAGTGATTCAGACAACCCCAATCCCACTTTCTAATTTAGACCCCAAGCCATTGGATTCGCCAATGATGGATTCTATTGTCAACAAATTAATTTTTTCTAGTAATTCTCTTAAGTTTCACAAGTTGACTTTTGAACATGCTGACCTTATGGCTATAAAGGTTATATCGGCTATTGCCTCCCACTTTCAGAATAATCTTCAGTTAGACAAAGACTATGTTGACTTAATGTCTCCCCTTTCCTTTTTAGACTATCAAGTTTATCCTCATTTCTCTCCTGGTGTTGATGTAACCTATCCATCTACAATCTCCCCCCCTTGTGGCTCTATCATAAAAAAGTATGCTTCTTATGTTTTGCTCATCGAAGATGACTCAGTCAAATTTTAAGAAATCCCCCCCACTAATGACCAGGTCACCGATGCTTGTTCATTAGATAAGGATTCTTAGTTTCATTCTGGATCCTCACTTTATGTTGATCAAAAGTATTCCCCAGAAAAACAAATGGATAAAGAATCTATTGTTCAAGCTCCTTTGTCCACTAAAATTAAAGTAGCTAGGCCTAAAACTAGAGATAGGAAGTGTAGAGCGGCTAAGGCTTTGGAAGAAATAGAGGCTGGTGTTCAGTCTACCTTGGATGGAAATTTTTCTACTTCAAAAAGATGTTTGACAAGGAGAACTAAGTGTTCTCCTTATCCACAATGAGGATCCTCTATTGGAATGTCAGAGGCATTAACACCTCTGACAAGAGAAACAAAATCAAGAAAAGGCTTGATTCTTCTCAAAGTGATATTATTATTCTTCAAGAAACCAAATTATCTACTGATAATTTTAATGCCTCTATGGGTAGATGGGTTACCTGGTAGAGTTCCTCTATCCTTGCTAATGGTGCTTCAGGTGGTCTGGCTATTATGTGGGATGCTAAGAAAGTTTCATTATTTCCTCTTCAAGTAGGATATAATTGGTAGTTAGTTAGTGTCAAGCACTTTTCCTTATCCTTTTTTATAATTAACCTTTATGGGCCCACATCAACATCAACATCAACTAAATTGCATCTCTGACAATCATTAGCTGACACTATTCAATAATTCCCAAATTCCAAATTCCTTTTAGCCAGGGACTTCAATGCTACGCTGGGTCCAAATGAAAAGAAAGGAGGAATTAATCCTCCTCCTCATGTGGTGTTCAATTTCAATAATTTCATTCAGGATAATAACCTCTTTGACATTATACCTTCAAATGGTTCTTATACTTGGACCAATCGCAAATCTAGATTTTTGCAAATTGTGGTCAGGTTGGATAGATTTCTTTGTTCTCATCTTTGGAAGTTGGAAATTTTTTCTTTATCTTTGGATATCTTACCATTTTCTGACTCAAATCACTTTCTTATTTAGTTACAAATTGACTCTTCTAATATATTTTTCTCAAGTTTTGGTAAATCTTCTTTTAAGTTTGAATCGGTTTGGTTTAGATACCCTCTTTTCAATTCTCTTTTGAAGCAATGGTGGCTATTTTCTCCTCGAGAGAATGGGACTATGATGTACCAATTTTTCAAAAAGATGCAATATGTAAAAAATTTGATCAAGGCTTGGAATGTTAATGTATTTAAAAACATTTTTTATCAAAAAACAAAATTGGAGAAGAAGTCTAAAATTAACCAACATATTATAACCAATGGGTTAGAACCTCAATCTTTTGAGACATAGAAACTCCTTCAGGCTGAGTGGGCTGAACTTTGTGCTAGGGAAGAAGAATATTGGAGACAAAAGTCTCATGAGCTATGGCTGCAATTAGGTGATCAAAACACCAATTGTTTCCATGCCTCAGCCAAGCATAAGAAAGTAGTCAAGACATTTTTTTCTATTAAAGATGAATATGGGAATGTATTCTCTGATATTGAGAATATTAAACAACAAGGAGTTAGGTTTTTTTTGAGCCTGTTATCTCCCCCTTCATCCCCTCAGTCTGGTGACAATAATTTGGATGATCTTCTTGATGTAATCCCCCCTTCTGTCATAGCCTAGGAAAATCTTATACTAATGGCTCCTTTACCCTTTTAGAAGTCAGAACTGTAGTTTTTTCACTATCTCCTGATAAGGCTTGTGGCTTGGATGGTTTTATAGGGCTCTTTTTCCAAAAGGCTTGGGAAGTTATATGTTTTGACCTATTGGCAGTTCTAGAGGAGTCCGAGAAGAATTCAGCTATGTTAAAGTGCTTTAATACTATGAATCTTGTCCTTATTCCTAAAAATAGTGACCCTCAAACCTTTGTTTATTTTCATCCAATTTCTCTTTGTAACACCATTTATAAAATCATCACTAAAGCCATTTATTTATGACTCCAGCATATTATCCCAAGAATTATTTCTCATGAACAAGGTAGTTTTGTTCCTGGTAGGGACACTACATATGGGGCTATTCTTTCCCATTAAACCCTTCACTCCATTAATTTCCATTATATTCCTTCATTTGTCATTAAGTTGGATATGATGAAGGCTTACGATAGGTTAAATTGGTCATTTATTATAAAGGTCCTATCAAAATTTTGTTTTTCTAATAAATGGTGTAAGTGGATTAAGGCTGATATTTTTGGAGTCCATTTTTCTATATTAATCAATGGCTCATCTGCTAGCTTTTTCCTTCAACCCAAGGTGTCAAGAAAGGTGTTCCCTTGTCTCCTTTTCTTTTCATCATTATGGCTGAGGCTTTGAGTTGTGCCATTAAGGCATCCCACACTGCTGCGTTGTGGCTTAGTGTACCTATTCTGGATACCTCTATTTCGGTCACACATTCTTTGTTTGTCGATGACACACTTCTATTTGGAAAGGCTTTCCTTCTAGAGGCTAAGAAAGTTAGAAAGGTTTTAGACCTCTATTGTTTAGCCTTGGGTCAAAAAATCAACATTCAAAAATCCAAGGTGTATCTTCTTAATACAGACCCAGTATTAGCTGAAAAGATTGTTGACATCCCAAGTTTCCCTTTGGATGAACTTCCTTCTACCTATTTAGGAGTTCCTTTCTTCATAAGATCAAATAGAGAAGTGTATTGGTAGTTGATTTTTAGTCAAACTAAATCAAGGGTTCTGACTTGGAAAGAAAGGTGGCTCTCATTATCTGGTAGAATCTTGTTAATCAAAACTATTCTATCAGCCATTCCTAATTACTATTTTTTAGTATTGCAAGCCCTGAAGTCAGTTCTTAGTCAAATTGATAAACTAATCTGGTAATTCCTTTGGACAACCAACATGTCAGGAGAAAGGAAAATCTCACTTGTTTCACTATCAGATATGGCATCCTCCTTATCGACTGGTGGTATGGGTCTTCATAATTTGTCATCTCACAATTTGGCCTTTGGTGGTAAGCTGGTTTGGAAATTATTTTTGCAACCTAACACTAAATGGTGTCATTTGATGCAAGAGAAATACCTTGACAATTTAGATCCCTCTAGAGTCTTTAATGCTCTTGATCCTCCAAAAGGTTTGGCCATTTGGAATTTTATGATGAAAGCTAGGCATATTATTACATCCTCTATGTCTTGGGAAGTCCATAATGGTGAGTTGGTCAATTTTTGGCTTGACTCATGGAATGGTTTGCCTCCATTGAACTCTCTCCAACTTTTCTTAGATATTTAGGAAGTGGATTCTTTGCATTGGGGTCCCAATCTCATTTATTATGTATTTGCAATTTGTATTCATTTTGGATTGGTCATATGGAATGACTTTTCCCTTCTTCCTGTTGATCCTCAGTCTTCCATTTCTGCTAATCAATTTCTCTTTAGGCAATCCATTTTCTTTTCTAGGACTCCAGATCATCTTTTTTGGGCTCCATCCCTAGATGGAAACTACATAGTTAAGTTGGGATATGAGATGGCTCAAGATTGTCAAAATAACAACATTAAGCAGAGGGCTTTTCTTTTTTGCTGGCATAAGTCATTTTTACCCAAGGCAGGTTGTTTCTCCTAGCTTGTCTTGAGGAATCATGTCCTTACAAGTGAAAGATTGTCTAGACTTAATATTACCAATGCATTTCCTTATGTATTGTGTAATCAGGCTCAAGAATCCATTGATCGCCTTTTCCTCAACTATCCCTTTGCCCAAAATTATTGGTTATTTGTTTTGAAGAAGCTAGATTTTCCTATGCCTCTCTCATTGTCTGTGTGGGACCTTTTTCAATCTTGGCCAATTTTGTTCCCTAAATCTATGTTTGCTTGCATTTGGATTTGTTCTCCTTCTTTGATCTTGTGGGATATCTAGTGGGAAAGAAATAAATGGATTTTTCAAAATTGTCCCTCTTCTCTTGATGTTGTTCTCAATAGGCTTCATCACTCCATTTTTGAGGTTACTAATGCCTATACTTGTAAGTTTAAGGGGGATTGGGGCTTCTCCTCTTGGGATAATATTACATCTAATAATTGGCAGGGTTTGGTATTTCCTTCCCTTCCTTTTCCCCTCTACCCTAAATATAGATTGCAATCTAGAGCTTCAATTAAATGGTCTCCTCCTCAAGCTGGCTTTATGAAACTTAATTTTGATGGTTCCTCTAAGGGTAATTCGGGTAAGTCAGGGATTGGTTTTGTTCTTCGTGATTGTCATGGTTATGTTATTTACTTTGAGGCTCACCCTGTCCCCTAGGAAAAAATAATTTGGAAGAAGCCCATGCATTGTTACATGGTCTATCTGTAGCTAAGAAGTTGAATGCAAATTCCTTCATGTTGAAGGTGAATCCTTGGTAATTATCAATGTGTGTGCTAAGAGATGATCTTTTTTAAGGCACATCCACTATGTTCTGTCCTAGATCTGGTCCCTTCTTGATTCATTCTTGGATTACTTCTTAACCCACATCTTTAGAGAAGGTAATTGTTTAGTGGATTTTCTTGCTAATTTAGGTGTTGATGATTCTCACCTTTCTTATCCCTCCACTTTAGTATCCCTGGCTTCCCACCCCACTATTTTTTATTTGATTCATAGTGAGTCTATCTAACTTGTTTTATTACCCCCATATGAATTCCATTTTAATGGCAAGGACCTAAATGCTTTATGAGATCTTTGGTTTATGAATTCATAAGATTCTCATTAATTATGTATGTGTGTGTGTACTTTATCATTTTGGTATTATCATTTGGTGACCCATTTATGACTTGGCACGATGGCTCAGTTTCATCATTGGCTTAATTGTCTTCTGATGACTATCATCTTTTATTAAATTCTCACACATGTGTAGTATCTCCTATGATTCTTACCACTTGATGATCTATTTATTAGCTTGCAGGGTGGTGCAGTTTCCTCATTTTTTTATTATTTTTTGATGGATCTTGCATGAGTGGTACTAACTAGCACTTTAATTTTTCTGTCATCTCTTGGAATTATTTGTACTTTTGAACTTAAATGGGTACTTCCTTTCAATCATATTTCTAACTGGGAAATTGTCCCTCATGATGGCTCCTCTTTCTCTTTATATTCTATCTTGCCCCTTTTTCAATTGCATTATTCAATCCTCTAGCTTCTAGCCTTTTGTTCAGTTTTTTCCATGGTTGTTAATAGATACTCCAATGAGTTCAAGCCTTTTAATCTTTGAGTCCATATCTCTTCTCCTATTCTTGAAATTCCTCTTGAAGGTAATGTTTTAGATGATTTTTTGTCCTCCATGTTCATTTTCCATCTTCCATAATGTGCTAGATGTATTCAAAGGTTGATTGGAGAGTCGGTTTTATCTCCCCAATTTAAAAGGATTATCTTCCCTTCCCAAATTGTTTCAATCTTTTGTTCTAACCTATTGGACCTATCTCAATCCTAGACTTTATTGCTTTCTATTGCAAACTAAGTCATCTTGCCCTAATTTCTTTAGGATAATGGCTTGCTATTGGCAGTTCAAAAGTATAATTTCTGGCAAGAAGATGCTCATATAGGTGGTATATTTCCATGCCACCTTCTTTTCAACTCAGATAAGTATGTCATGATGCTAGAAGTGATAAAGTATTGTCTTGCCACATCCTTTATTATGCCTCTTGATCACTTACTTAACAAAACTCCCTTTGATGTGAGTTACATGGGAAAGGCTTTTGCGAAAACATATGCCCTTCTTCATCTATTATCACATTCTCTTGCCTCCAGTTGGGACTTGGGGTCTCCTCCTATGGGTGGTAATTCACCTCTTCATAGTGGTCTTTCTCCTCTATTGACTCATGTACATTCTTTGGTTTTGTCTACAGCTGAATCTTCCTCTTCTCCTACTTCATCTCATGGTCCCTTGGGTTCGGAATATTTTCTTCACTCTCAAGCTGACAGATTGTGGAGCTCCCTATTTTTATCTCCTCCTTCTCAGTTTGGTTGTGGTGGTTGTGTTCCATGATGTTTTTATATGACATGGTTCATATTTTTTTCTCGGCTAATATCCTATTGTAGGTTCTTGACAATATTATGTTTTTGTGCAATCTTCATATCAGATTGTAAGTGCATATTTGAAGATGTATGCCCTCTTCTTCTCCCTATCAGGCTCTTTCTTGTCACTGCATGTTTCCATGATGGTCCTCTACTTCAATTTTGGTTACACAGTTCTATCCACATGTACATTTGCACATTATGTTGTGCTTTTCAATTGTAAATGGGTGCTGAAGTATTCTTACTATAATTGGGTCTACATTTCTATATTTTCACACCATGTTGTGCTTTAAAGTTGTAAATGGGTGCTAGGGTATTCTTACTGTAATTGGGCCTCCAAATTGGATTTGGGCTTTGGGCATTTTATGTTTTTTACTAGCATGTGCTTCAAGTGCAGATACGCACTACCATTTTGTACTAGGATCCTATTGTGTATGTTTTAATCAAGTCTATCTATGACTTTGGGGCTTTGAGTAGTCTAGGTACTATTCAGATGATCTAAAGCTCATTTTTTATTTTGATAGGTCATGAATGGAGTTTTCTTACCAGGTTCTTTCTTTGGGAGCCCTTTTGAACCAGTTGATATTAATATAAATATAAATGTTTTCCAAAAAAAAAAAACTATAAGAGACCAAGTATCCTAGCATATGCACTTTCTAGTAAGAATAGTCAAATCTATCAAATGTAGGTAATGTTAGTTTGTGTGTCATAAGTATCCCCTTAATTTTTTAAGTTCTTCTCTAAGGAACCAAAGCTTTGATACCAATTATTTAATTTACAAGACAACTAAGAAGGGGTGAATCATTTTTTCAAACTTATAACTTTAAAATAATTTTAATCATTTCTACAAAACCTACTTTAAACTTTTAATCACTAAAAGATATGAGCATGGAAAACACAACAACCATAAACACATGAAACACTATTTTTACATGGAAAACCATGCTAAGGTAAAAACCATAGAGAATATTATTCTTGAGTATATGAACACTAGTTAAAGTAGATTACAAGAAAGGCTCATTTCCAGAGGCTCACTTCTAAAGGGCTCGTTGCCCAAAAAAGGCTCATTGCTAGAGGTTTAACTTACTAGATGAAGAAGGATAAGAGAAAATAGATCCACCATTGATATACAACCACAGCACAACTGAAAGATCTATTTCCATCTTTAGATCACTTCTTTTCGTAGCTAACACATTAAAGTTCACAATGGTCTATACCACATTTCTCACTTAACATATGCAATCAAGGAGAAAGATCATCTTTCATATACATACTTGCAAAACTTTAGTACAAATACAAAAATATGCCACACCATGCCACAAATTATTCATCCTTTATTTATACTAAATTTTCATTTTTAAAATCTCCCATTATTAGAAAGACAAGGACTGAACACACTATCACAATGGAGAGGAATGATAAGTGGACTATAACATACCTTAACTAAGACCAAAAATATTATTATATATGTTACATATCTTCTTTCATACACCAAGACAAATGATTGAAGTGTAAATAGTCAAGGTTGGCCAAACCAAGAGTAGAAACACCATTTAGCTTTGAAGCTGCATCTGTAAAACCTAAGATCTTGTGCTAAGTGAAACAAATGAAAATAATGGCATTAACTCTTATTTATAGAATTTCACCATCAAAAACCATTACACAAAGAAATATGAAGCACACATGTCATAGATAGAATCTATCAATCATAGTCACACTTAAAAAAATATCATATTCATTGCATTTCTCTTTGAACAAAAATAACTTGTAGATCCAATAACTACAAACAATACTTAACAACATATCAAAATCTCAATAAAAAAAAATTCAACAAAAATAATATGTCAAGAAAAATCCTCTTCACCACTGAACAAAAGTGTGTTTACATTAATGTAATAGTGTGTTGACATCATTTATAGTCACACCAAAAAAACCATATTGAATCATTTCTTATCCAAAATCACTCATTATTTTCAATGTTAAAAAGACTTGTAGATCAATGGATCCCAAAATCATGGAGGTATCCTTGTATTTATACCTCTCCTATCCATTTAGGGGCTCAAATCTTGAAGGAGGTCGATAAGGATTTTAAATTTCACTCAAAATTAAAACAAAAATCTCCAATTCAAATTTGGGTCCAATATCCCATGTAAGGGTGTTTCCAATGTAAGGGATGGATTGGGTCACCCTATATTGAGGTGCTCTTTATGAGGCAATTAGAGATCAAAATTAAATTGGGAGTCCACGTGAACATGGGGATATAAAAAATGTGTGCAAAATCAAAGTATGATCATGCATAATGGGCAAGGAAGCCTTGGACACTAAAATAGGGCCTAGCTAAAGACCAAAATTATAACTTCTTACAATTTAGGATGCTACACTTCTAAACAAGTATGTAGTAGAAAAGGTCTTGGAATACAAGAATAAGGAATAAAGGTCCCTATATATCCTCCTACACAAGTCACTATATGTGGTATAGGATATATAACTCAATCATATATTGATCCTTCTATTTCAAACCCCAATCTTCCACATTCATTACCAACCCTTTTACCAAAAGAAATAACCATTACTAAAGATCTTTTGGAAATTTAAATAGGACAGGAACATAAAATTCCCTCTCACAACTTTCCCAAAAATCAAAAACCAAATAACCTTAATGTGCATTATCTTTTTCATCATAGTAATACTCATTCTCATGTTGATTGAGTTCAATTTAGACAATTTTTTTTATATTTAGTGTATAGATGTCTTATTTTTCTCACAATGGATCTTATACTTTTTCTTGATATTATAAATGTTTCACACTATAATTTCTTTCATATATTATGTAGCTCTACACTATGTAACCTTAATAGTTTTACTTATTGGGGGCTCTTTGTTTTGCATAGTTATATACTTTCATACCTTTTAATATAATAAATTATTTTCCTTTCCTTCACACTTATGGGGAAACATTTCATTTGTTAATATCTTATATTTTATAAAGATCCATTTTCCTTGGTGGATTGGTTTTTTTTCCTTTCTTGTCTGGAATGGTTTGTTTTGATTAGGGATTCTCTCCTATGCAAGAGGTGTGTATCCTTTATCAAATCCTATTCTTTTTTGTAGATGTATGTCCATCATAAAAAAAAATACCTTACTTGTGGGCTTAAAGTATGTTATCCTTCATTAATCATCCCTTTATCTAGCAATGGGGAAAGTGGTATTTCTTGTTCTCCTTCCTTTCGTTTGATCAATGATGTTATTTTTTTCAAGACCTCCTCTAGGAGGTATATGTCTTTGAGAGAAGATCTATTCCTTTTTATCTCCTATTTGTCCCTTAAAATTATCCATCTACACTTTTTATAAGATATATTTTTTTACATCTCTCCCATTTCCCACAATATTTATGCCTCTTTGGCTATGGTTGCATGTACATAGTATATTAAAGTATATATCCTTGGTGTTGAAGGTGGGTATCCTAGCTCTTCTTTTCCTTGATATTACATCAAATATTTATGCTTCCATCTTATGGATGGGGCACATATGTGGTCTCCTTTTGTATTATATATTATAGTTCCTTAGAGACAATGATTTCATTAGTTGTCCTTTCGTGCTATATTTAGAAAATTTCCTTGGAGACAATAGTTTTATTATGTCATTTCATGTGGTTAAATGAGTTAATATCCTTGGTTTGGGGGCTTTTTTTCTTGAAATTAATGGTCTCTTATATCATTCCACTCTTTCCCATGATCATATCTCTTTTATCTTTATCTTTATAATACTTTACTATGGGTATGAATGTAGGATCATACTCCTGCTAAGGTGGGAGCTAAAGATAGAATTGTAAATTGCATTGATATGAGATTTATTGCTTAGTTAGGCCCTATTTTTAGCATGTATGTGTTCATATTATCAAGTCCAAGATTACTCAGAGGGGAGGTGAATCAATAATCTAAAAAATTAATCTTTTCATAAACTATTCAACAACTTGCATCAATTAACATCCATTGCTTGAATAACTAAACCAATGAAGATAAATATCCACAACTATGAAACATAATAACACTAATATTTTTCTCATGGAAACCCAAATGGGAAAAACCACATGTGGGGATGGCACCCACAAATAATTTTGCACTCTTCTAAAGTACACTTGATTAAGAGCTTAGCCCTATTAGAAGCTTACAAATGCTCGGTTAAGAGAAAGACCTTGTTAGGAGCCATCTAGCTAAGCTATTTACCTCTAGTCCAATTGGGATATTTACCATGTTAGGATTAACCCTATTAAGGGATTGCAAACCCTAGTTAAAGAGTCACCTAGTTAAAGGATTTACAAATTAGACCTATTAAGGTCTACCTAGTTAAGGGATTTATCTTGATGAAATTGTTAGGAATCAATGAGTGAAAGTGATTTGGGAAAATAGAATTCCTCCTCTATTAGTAGAGATCTAGTTCAAGCTCAATCTCTACTTCACATGCAGAACATCCAAACCCTACAATCACACACCTACAATCATGATTTTTCTCTTTCACAAGCTCACTCTTTAGATAATACATCAAAAATGATATATAAAACATTTTACAGCTTAAGATGGAAAAAAAACCATAATTACATTTGAATTTCATCTTAGATCTTGCAAAATATACTACCAAAACCAAATTCATCGATAAAAAAGTTTTTCCAATAGCCAATTCAAAGCACACATCGATTTGACAAATAAAATTCAAACCACATCACACTTTCTAATTTTCTTGCACAACTTCAAAAAATTTGATTATAACGATCATGAAAATGCCAAATCATCACTCTGAATCTATCTTCCACATCACTATGATCCTTGGAACACATAACCACTTATCGCAACATGATACAACAATATAATTTGAGGATCTAACTAATTATTCTAAGAACTTATTTTAATTTTCACTGAGTGATCTTCTATCCATTGAAAATATTCCATAACCCTGAGTGATCTTCTATCCATTGAAAGTATTCCTTCCGGTCACCAATCATGATGCAGTCACAACAACAACTCCATAACATATTCAAGATAACATATCCTAGACTGAAACAGTTGAAGCCAAACCTATTTGACACAATCATCAAATCATTCCACCTTGGCTACATCATGTTCTTCTTATTGACTTTTCCACCTTCAATTGATCATAAGTCTCACCATACATAAGATAAACATGTGTGGTCATAGATAAAACATCTAGAGACATCACTTAGTCTTTCATTACAATCGCACACTCCAACTCTTAACACAACTCTATATCCAACCTTTTAAACTCTTCAATCTGAAAATCATTATCAGCTTCATAAAATAATTCATGTTCATCATTCTGATTAATGTTAGTCCTTTGTCTTTTATCTTCATCATAATCATAATCAAGAATTCTCTTCTTAATTCTAAATTTTTCATCAACCTTCACATTAGTACTCTCAACAATAGTCCTCGATCTTTGATTAAAACATTTGTATTCTTTAATTGTTAATGAATAACCAAGAAAAAATCTTTCATCACTTCTAGCATCAAACTTTCCAATATCATCATCTCTTTTGATATAATATTTACTTCCAAAGATTATAAAGTATTTTATAGTAGGTGTATGTCCAAACCAAATTTCATAAGATGTCTTACCGGTACCTTGTCTAATATGAAATTTGTTCATTGTGTAAACTGCAATGTTCACTGCTTATCTCCAAAAGATATGTGATACATTACCTTCAAGCATCATAGCTCTATCTGTCTCATTAACTAATTTGTTTCTCCTTTCTACTATACCATTCTGTTGCGGTGTCCTAGGTGTTGAAAGTTGTCTCTTAATTCCATTGTCTTCAAAAAATATATTAAACTCATTTGAAGTAAACTCTCCTCCTCTATCAAATCTCAAACATTTAATCTTTAATCTAGATTCATTCTCAACTCTAACTATTCCTCCATCATATCTATCAAGTTCAAAAAATTTATCCACATCTCCAGGCATATGATGAGAACATCGACTATCAACAATCCAATCAGAATTTTTTTGTTCTACATGTGAGACTAAATCTTTTTCTTCTCTTACTTCTTCTTCATCATAATTTCCATCTTTAATAGAAACAAATCCTATTTCATCTTCATTTTCATCATCATTTTCTAAAAATTTTACATCTTTAAATGCAATTTCTCCTTCTTCATCAACATAACAACAATTTTTAGACTTAGGTTTATAAGGTTTTCTATATCTCATCTTATTTTCTCTCTTAGGACATTTAGATGAAAAATGACCAAATTCTTTATATATCCAACAAGAAAAAGCTTTCTTACCTTTAGGTTCTCTCCTTGCAATCAGTGACATTGCTTCATCGAACTTTCTTTCCTCTTCTTGCTTAGATGCCCAATCTCTAGCATAAAATCCATTGGTACTTGCACTTCTTGTCAGCATAGATCTATCCTTTTTTATGCTAAAAGTTGTTTCCACTCTAGGTGTTCCTTCCTTTTTTAAGCCATTTATCATGTGCCTGTAACTTTCCAAGTAGTAATTCTTTTGTAAAATCAAGTGTAATCATTTCTTCAATAATATGTGCTTTGTATTCAAAGGCTAGTGGCAAAGATTTCACTATCGTCCTTATGACTTCATTATCTAATTTCCTTCCACCACAACTCTTAATTTATGCAACAATCTTAGTAATCTTGCTAAATTAACCTCTTATAGTTTCATCTTCCTACATCTTAGCACTTTCAAATATACTAATGTAATTTTGTAATTTAGCTTTCTTCAAAATTTCATCTCCTTCAAAAAGATTTTCCAATTTAGTTCAAATCTCAATAGAAAGTCTTTGTTAGAAATTATAAAGAAGAAGAAGAGCAAAGGAAAGAACCCAAGTGTGAGTGCATGAAAAGAAATTACCAAGATCACCAAGAGAGAGAGAGAGGAAATGCTTCAAAGATCCAAGCCAAAAGATCACCAAAGTGCTCCAAGAACAACAAGAACTCAAAGATTTTGAAAGAGGAAAGTAAAGAAAACCCCTTGTGAATTATGAATGAGGCTCAAAGCCTAAGGAAGAAGAAAGAAATGGAGCACAAAACTCATTACAATATGGAGAGAAAGAAATGAGAGAATAGAGATGATTATTCTACAAGTGTGTGAGAGACATCTCTTAAGTAGAGATGAGTGGAGGATTTTTCATGTAACTCCCATCTCAAATGAGTACCACATTCATATCGTGTGTGTGACAAATGTGAGATTCTTCTTAAGGAGGAATATCTAATTTCCTTATTAAAGGAACTACAAAAATGTGACATGTCCTACTTGGACTAGAGGACAAATACAATATAGGATACCTTGGTTTATCCTTTCATTACATATATTTACCAAGGAAAGATTAAATTCTAACACTCTTAGATCTTTTATCTTAGTGTATTCTTGATGTAGTCAAAGATGGTGGATCCAGTTAAGGATAGTCAAAACCTTGCAGCCAACAATCAACACAATGGAATACTCAACAACACAACAACAAAATAATTGTTTAACTCTAATTTTCATTAACATGCCCGGCTGTAAGACCTTCCGAGTTAGGGCCAATTACAATCAGAAATAATTCTGCAAGATCACAAGATCCAATACAACCATAGCTAGTTCTATTCTGAAAACTATTAGCAATTGATGGAAACCCTAAGGTAGATCTAAACTTGAGCTCGCAAGCCTCCAAGAAATCTCCTTGTCTCCAAGTGTGCAACCACTAGCTCGGCAACTACAAACTATCAAATAACAATCTAATCTGCAAGATTATGCAAGATCTTTTCCACAACTTCGCCAACTCCAGCTTTCAGAACCTCAAATCTAATTTGCTAAGTCTTCCAAGTCATGAACTTCTACTCTATTGATCATCTCCAAACATCTACCCAAACATCCTATAAATACTAATCATCGGCCACAAGTCGGCTAGATGAAACCATTAACTCCCCCCAACAATTATTAAATTCAATACAAGTCGGCATCAAAATAGACTTACCAACATTTAATCCAGCATGTCAGCCTGTAACAATAGCTACCAACAATAAATGCACCAAGTTGGCCCAAAATATTACACAGAACTCCAGTCAGTAAACCAAAACTACCAAGAAATAGTGAAATAACCGAGCATGCCAGGCATCACCGAGCACTAGTGTCGACCGAGCACCGCAAGCATTGCTGAATAACACTTTCACCGAGCGCTAGAGATTACCGAGTTCCTTCAGTGATCAAGCTTCCTTCAATGACTGAGACTGTCGATCAAGGTTGCAACCAAGTAACACCATCCAAAAAACACACCTCCCATGTAGATCCACCGAGTACCCTAGAAAGCCCCTACATCAGACACCCCAGGTTCAAAAAGGTGTTCATATGTGAGAAGAACATCTTTCAGGATTCAGCACATAAATCCTGAACTGTTTCTTCACATACAAGTACTCCACCTTTTTAGCTTTCATACTCTTCCATTTCAGCTTTCTTTATCTCTTTAAGTCTTTTCTTGACAACACACAAGTTTGTTCTCCAGACTGATCATTCATTTTCTTTGGATCTACCAACTCAACTTGGCTACCAATACTCAAGCTTCTCCCACTGAGCATTGTATCTAGCAAGGGCATCAGGTAAAACTTCATGTCATCCTTCTCAATAGTAAACACATTTCAGACACAATCATACATAGCTCTACAATCATATTGCCAAGGTCTACCAAGAAATATATCACATCTATTCATCTTCACAATGTCACATAACACAAGATCCTTATATTGGCCAATCTGAACATCAATAAAGTATTGTTCTCTTACTTCTAGAGCATGAATATTTTGTAACCAACCAATCCTATAAGGACAAGGATGCTTCATTCTATTCAACCCAAGTTTCTAAACCATGTCCTCAGTAACAAGGTTATCACTACTACCACTATCAACATTAACATCACAAAGTTTACCTCCAGACTTGCATTGGGTCCTAAACAAGTTACTCCTCTAACAAGGTTCCTCCTTTGTACCAAGCAATGTTCATTGAAGCAGCAAGTTCTCAGATTCAAGTTCATTCTCATTCACCACAGTAGTTCTTCAGTCACCAAGCTTCTTATGTGTACACTCAAAAGAATGGTGTCCTTCCTCTCCATAGTTATAGAAAGTACCCTTAAATATAACTCTACTTGTCTTCTTCTTCATTTCCACGGGTTTTGGTTCAACTTCTGCATCAGTCGGTTTATGCTTCACTGAGTGATCAATCTTTTCCTTCCCTCGGGCATTACTATGTTGTTTCCTCTTCAACTTATCTTCTACCTTTAGATCATACTAATAAGCATCTTCAATAGAATCAATATTTAGCATACCAAGCTCATCCTAAATATTGAATCTCAAACCATTCACATATCGAGCTAATAGTAAGTTTGAATAGTAAGTTTTTAAAACTCCTTGGTATAATATTCAATAGAAATATCCTTCTATTTCAAATTATGTAACTTCTTAAACAAGTCAAGATCATAGTCAAAAGGTATGAACTTAGCTTTCAATTTTTTCAGCATCAACCTCCACGAATTGATCTCCATTTCACCTTCATCTTCTCTATCTCTTTGTAGTTCTTTCAACCAAAGAGTAGAATGTCCTTTCAACTTTGTCTATGCTAATCTCACTTGAAGAGTATCTTCAATTTCTTCAAGCTCAAAGAAATCTTCAAGTTCACCAATCTAATCAATCAAGTTCTTGGGCTTCAAAGTACTAGAGAAAGTAGAAACTTCCATTCGGTAACTGCTACTTAACCGAGCTCCAGATCTAGGCAACCGAGTAGTTCTATCCTCACTAGATCTATTCCTCTAGTCATCACCACTAGATCCAATAGGTTCAAAGTCTTTAGTAGCTTCCTCATAACCATCTTCAGTACCAACATTTTGAGGTACACCAGTAATAGCTCTCATCATCTCAGCAACCATGTCATTCTTCATAAACTCCATCTCATATCTAAAATCTAATTTCACCTTCTCTGTAATCCTAGATTCAACAGTATCACAGAGATCTGCAAGTACTCTAGGGTCCAATCTTCTTGGAGACATTCTTAAAGATAAGAGAAACCCTTTGCAACAAACCCCACACTAACCACCTTATGGAAATCTCCAAGTTCCATGCAAGTCAGATCTCAACCTGGCACCTTGAACAAACAACTAGGGCAAGATCCAAAAGTTTAGTGCTCTGGATTTGCAATCCAAATCATACGATCTCTTCACCAACCAAATCAACTTTGCAAGATCAGCCTTGCTAGGTCAACCTTCACTCCACAAGATCAACCTCTTGCTCTGATACCACCTGTTGTAGTCAAGGATGGTGGATCCAATTAAGGATAGTCCAAACCTTGCAACCAATAATCAACACAGTGGAATACTAAACAACACACCAACAAAATAATTATTTAACTCTAATTTTTAATAACATGCTTGGCTGTAAGGCCTTCCATTTTAGGGCCAATTACAATAAAAAAACAAGTCTACAAGATCATAGGATCCAATACAACCCTAGCTAGTTCAATTCTAAAAACTACCAACAACTGATGGAAACCCTCAGGTAGAACTAAACTTGAGCTCGTGAGCCTCCAAGAAATCTCCTTGTCTCCAAGTGTGCAATCACTAGCTCGGCAACTATAAACTATTAGATAACAATCTAATCTATAAGATCATGCAAGATCTTTTCCACAACTTTGCCAACTCTAGCTTTTAGAACCTTAGATCTGATTCGCTAAGTCTTCCAAGTCATGAACTTCTTCCCTACTAATCCTCTCTAAACATCTACCCAAACATCCTATAAATACTAATGATCAGCCACAAGTCAACTAGATTAAACCATTAACTCCCCCCAATAATTATTAAATTTAATACAAGTTGGCATCAAAATAGCCTTACAAACATTTAATCCAACATGTTAGCCTGTAACAATAGCTACCAACAATAAATGCACCAAGTTGGCCCAACAAATCACACATAACTCCAGTCGATAAACGAGAACTACTGAGCAATAGTGAAATAACTGAGCATGCCAAGCATCACCAAGCACCAGTGTCAACCAAGCACCGCAAGCATCGCTGAGTAACACTTTCACCAAGTGCCAAAGATTACTGAATTCCTTCAATAACCAAGCTTCCTTCAATGACTGAGACCGTTGGTCAAGGTTGCAACCGAGTAACACTGGCAAAACAACACACCTCCCATGTAGATCCACTAAGTACCCTATAATGCCCCTACATCGAACCCCCTAGGTTCAAAAAGATGTTCATATGTGAGAATAACATCTTCCAAGATTCATCACATAAACCCCAAACTGATTCTTTACATACAAGTCCTCCACCTTTTCAGCTTTCATACTCTTCCATTTAAGCTTTCTCTATCTCTTCAAGTCTTTTCTTGACAACACACAAGTTTTTTCTTGATACTGATCATTCATTTTCTCTAAATCTACCAACTCAACTTGGCTACCAATACTTAGGCTTCTCCTACCAAGCATCGTATCTAGCAAGGGCATTAGGGAAAACTTCCTATCATCCTTCTCAATAGTAAACACATTTTAGACATAGTCATGCATAGCTCTGCAATCATATTGCCAAGGTCTACTGAGAAAAATATCACAACTATTCATCTTCACAATGTCACATAGCACAAGATCCTTATACTGGCCAATCTGAACATCAATAAAGCATTGTTCTCTTACTTCTAGAGCATGAACATTTTGTAACCAGCCAATCCTATAAGGACAAGGATGCTTCATTCTATTCAACCAAAGTTTTTGAACCATGTCCTCAGAAACACGATTATCAGTACTACCACTATCAACAATAACATCATGGAGTTTACCTCTAGACTTGCATCAGGTCCTAAACAAGTTACTCCTCTGACAAGGTTCCTCCTTTGTACCGAGCAATGTTCACCAAAGTAGCAAGTTCTTAGATTCAGGTTCATTCTCATTCACCACAGTAGTTTGTCAGTCACCAAGATTCTTCTATGTCCACTCAAAAGAATGGTGTCCTTCCTCTCCATAGTTATAGCAAGTACCATTAAAGATAACTCTACCTATCTTCTTCTTCGATTCCACAGGTTTTAGTTCATCTTCTGCATCAGTTGGTTTATCCTTTGTTGAGTGATCAATCTTTTCCTTCCCTTAGGGATTACTATGTTGTTTCCTCTTCAAATTATCTTCTTCCTTCAGAGCATACTGATAAGAATCTTCAACAAAATCAATCTTCAGCATACCAAGCTCATCCTAAATATTGAATCTCAAGCCATTCATATACTGAGCTACCTTTTCCTTACCAAGCTCTTAGTGTCCACGCCGAATAGTAAGTTTGTAGAACTCCTTGGTATAATCTTCAATAGACAGATCCTTTTATTTCAGATTCTACAACTTCTTAAACAATTCAAGCTCTTAGTTAGAAGGTATGAACTTAGCTTTCATTTTTGTCACCATCAACCTCCATCGATTGATCTTCATTTCACCTTCATCTTCTCTATCTCTTTGTAGTTCTTTCCACCAAAGAGTAGCATGTCCTTTCAACTTTTTCTATGCTAATCTCACCCGAAGAGGATCTTCAATTTCTTCTAGCTCAAAGAAATCTTCAAGTTCACCAATCCAGTCAATCAAGTTCTCGAGATTCAAAGTACTAGAGAAAGTAGAAACTTCCAGTCGGTAACTACTACTTAACTGAGCTCCAGATCTAGGCAACTGAGCGGTTTTTTCCTCACCAGATCTATCCCTCCATTCATCACCACTAGATCTAGCAAGTTCAATGTCTTCAGCAGCTTCCTCATAACCATCTTCAATACCAACATTCTGAGGTACACCAGTAACAACTCTCATGATCTCGCTAACCATGTCACTCTTCATCAACTCCATCTCAAATCTAAAATTTGATTTCACCTTCTCTGTAATCCTAGATTCAATAGTATCATAGAGATCTACAAGTACTCTAGGGTCCAATCTTCTTGGAGCATCCTTAAAGATAAGAGAAACCCTCTACAAAAAACCCCACACTAACCACCTTATGGAAATCTCCAAGTTACATGCAAGTCAGATCTCAACCTGCCACCTTGAACAAACAACTAGGGCAAGATCCACAAGTTCAATTCTCTAGATCTACAATCTAGATCATACGATCTCTTCACCAACTAGATCAACTTCACAAGATCAGCCTTGCTAGGTCAACCTTCTCTCCACAAGATCAACCTCTCTCTCTGATACCACCTAATGCAGTCAAGGATAGTGGATCTAGTTAAGGACAGTCCAAACCTTTTAACCAACAATCAACACAATGAAATACTCAACAACAAAATAATTGTTTAACTTTGATTTTCATTAACATGCCCAGCTGTAAGGCCTTTCGAGTTAGGGCCAATTACAATCAGAAACAATTCTACAAGATCACAAGATCCAATACAACCCTAGCTAGTTCTATTCTGAAAACTATTAGCAATTGATGGAAACCCTAAGGTAGATCTAAACTTGAGCTCAGAAGCCTCCAACCAATCTCCTTGTCTCCAAGTGTGCAACCACTAGCTCGACAACTACAAACTATCAGATAATAATCTGATCTGCAAGATCATGCAAGATATTTTCCACAACTTCGCCAACTCCATCTTTCAGAACCTCAAATCTGATTTGCTAAGTCTTCCAAGTCATGAACTTCTGCTCTACTAATCCTCTCTAAACATCTACCCAAACATCCTATAAATACTAATCATTAGCCACAAGTTGGATGGATGAAACCATTAACTCCCCCCAACAATTATTAAATTCAATACAAGTCGGCATCAAAATAGCCTTACAAACATTTAATCCAACATGTCAGCCTATAACAATAGCTACCAACAATAAATGCACCAAGTCAGCCCAACAAATCACATAGAACTCTAGTCGGTAAACCAGAACTACTGAGCAACAGTGAAATAACTGAGCATGCCAAGCATTGCCGAGCACCAATGTCGACCGAGCACCACAAGCATCACTGATTAACACTTTCACTGAGCACCAAAGATTACCGAGTTCCTTCAGCCACTGAGCTTTCTTCAATGACCAAGATGGTTGTTCAAGGTTGCAACTGAGTAACACCATCCAAACAACACACCTCCCATGCAGATCCATTGAGTACCCTAGAATTCCCCTGCATCAATTCTGTATCTAGAAGAGATAATAAAATAGCCTCTCTAGCAAGCATATTGTACATGTATTGGTTCTTTTTTGCATATGTAACTGGATCAAGTTTGTCTTCCTCTACAACAGTCTTGTTTATCTTGATAGCCAGCCAGTAGTCAATTCCCATGTATATAAAATGTGTCTTCATTCTTTCTTTCCAATTATCAAAATTTACTCCATAAAAATTCAGACTTTCTTTCCTAAAAAAATGTAGTATTCATGGATCTCCTTAAGTTGTTAAACTATCCTTCAAGGACCTTATGTTTTGATACCAATTGTTGGAAATAAAATTCCACCAACACAACTAAGAGGGGGGGTGAATTACTTGTGAACTTAATTAACTTAAAATCAACTCTATCAAATCTTAAGCTTGTAAAACTTTTCCTTCAAGGACCTAATGCTCCAATACCAATTTTTAGAAAGAAAAGTCCACCAACATAACTAAGAGGGGGGGGGGGGGGGGGGGGGGGGGGGGGGGGGGCGGGGGGGGCAGTTAATTAGTTGTGAGCTTAATTAACTTAAATTCAACTCTATCAAATCTTAAGCTTGTTAAACTTTTTCTTCAAGGACCTGATGCCCAAATACCAATTGTTAGAAAGAAAAGTCCACCAACACAACTAAGAGGGGGGTGAATTAGTTGTGATCTTAATTAACTTAAATTCAACTCTATTTGAACACATTACATAACATAGTCAACTTATCTCTACATCAATTATTCCAATAGTATGACCTCTTGCATTTGGTCTCACTTTTCCAACTCAATTTCATATTTAATTTTGGCTTCCTTTCTCCAAATAGGATCTTAGGTCCCAATTTTCGGCTGCATTAGGGGGATTTAGGGGATTAGGGTGATCTCTCATGGGAGTGGGATAATCAATGTACCCTTCTCCTTGATGATAAAACCCAAATTGAATTCACTCAATGGTTTCTTTTTTTAGTGGGAATCTTAAACTTGCATCTATATTCATTGAATTTTACACCTTAAAATAGTTTATAAAAGTATATAAGAAAGATAAGCTCCTTCATTTTTATATTATTCAAGTTTAATTGGATCTCTCAAACAATTTTGCATCTAAGGTTTTAAGAAAGTTTTTTGTATTCAAGGCATTTCATCCCATCATATTATTCATTGTGGAGAGCTTCAACAACCTTCATTCAAGCATGTATTTTATGATTTCCTTTTATTTTTTTGTGGATTCATGTTATTGCATCAACAATTGTGATTACCTTCAAAGAGGATTGCATCATCAAGGTATAACATATTCAAATTCTTAGATATATACAATATTATTTAAATTTCAAGGTTAATTCCTAAACTATAGTTTGACTTAGGAAAACCCCTTTCTACAAAACCCTTTTTATTATTTTTTGTGTGTATGTATAGGTGGAATACACATGGAAAGAGCTACAAAGAGATCAGGTGAAGAACTATAGTTTTCAACTTGTCAAAAATAAAACTATCAGGAGCAGGTCAAGCAGTGCACCCCAATTTTAAGAGTAGGTCACCAAGGGAACCCTTGACCTACATTTTAGTCTCAAATTCAAACTACAATTTAGCTATAATATATTTTTTGCTAGATATTTTCCCTAATATTTTTGCATGTTCACGATCTCCCTATACACATAGAAAACTACCAATTTACTTCATTTTCCCCTCAATCTTACATCTTCCATCTATAATTACATAATTTTAGTCTCCTCTCGATGAAGGATCATTGAATTTTCCTAGTGATTTATCCCTTCTAAGGCCTAGTGGATCATCCTCCTTCCAATGTAAGAGGAAATAAGCCTAATCTTCTTAGATTTCCTATGTATCCTAGAGAGCCCTATTTCCCACCTTACACTAAGATTAAACATTTGAGGTCAAATAGAGGAGGTGAATTTACATCAAATGATTTTAATTATGTCTTTTAAGATCATGTCATTAGGATTCATCTGTTTACTCCTATAACTTCTCAACAAAATGGGTTACCACAAAGGAAGAATAGAATAACTCAATAAATAGCTAGGAAAATGTTAAAGGATATGACCTTACCTCATGTGTATTGGAAATAATTAGTGCAAACTTGTGTTTACATTCTAAACAAGGTACTGGTAAGGATCAACAACTATGAGACTCACTATGAGTTGTGGTATAGGATAACTGCTACTATCAAGTATTTCAAAATATTTTGAAGACAAATTTTACATTATAAGAGATGAAGAAGATCTTGGAAAGTTTTAATCAATGACAAATAAATAAGAATTTCTTGTTTATTTTCACAAGGCTTTGTTAGTACTACTTTAAATGTGTACCCTTCATGCTTAAATTTTTGAGAAATCATGGTTTTAAAACCTAGTAGTAGGCATTATGGTGGAAAACCCTAAGTCGACCTGAGGTTCGTTATGTTTGAGTATTACTTTTTGCTCATTTACATTCCCAATTGAGCATGTGCAATATTAGACCCTTTTAAAAGCACCACTTTATGCGTTATGTCATTAGGTTGTCAAACGGGGTCCCCTTTTAAATAACTTCTTTCAAAACCTTAGTTTTCCCATTAGTATTTCCAAGTGACTAACCTTTTAAAACTTGTGGTTTTCATTACATCTCGAGCTCCCAGTTGTCATAATTTCTGACATGCACTTTAGCGACAGGATGACACCTGTCCAAGTGGGCCCGTCATCAAAACTCTACTATCGATTAAATGTAGGGATAAATCAACGGTTGTCATTATATCGTTGGGTCAAGATGACTATCCTTTAATCATCGCACTTTAGCGACAAGCATTTGATCAAGACCCTTTCTGACATTGCACTGTTCTGACAGTTTTTTCTTAAATGGTAGTTCTTTTGTTGACACCTATCCTATGTGATGTAATAAAGTGGGGTCAATTTTCTCAAACAGATAAAGCATGAATTGATCCTATGGTTGTCGTTATACCACTGAGGTAAGATGTGCGATATTTAAGGCTTGCGGTATAGCGATGACCGTTCAGTCTTATAATCAGGGTGTGGACTATATAGTGGGTCCTCTAATGTCAGGTCATGTTGACATACTAGTTTTTTATTAGTCAAAGTAAAGGTGATCTGGTAGCTGTCAGCATCTCTAATGTTAAGAAAGAATAGAGTGGGGTCTGCCTGTTGGTTTGTCCAACATGGCAATTTTTTGATTAATGAATGGTTCAAAAAGCTGAGGTGGGGTCATCATTTTGGGAAAGGGTAAAGGCGTGATAAGTTGGGAAAAGATTATGGTGGTCATTACACCGCTGAGGAAAAGTGTTTGGATCTTATGCTTGCGCTTTAGTGACAGGGTGACACTTGTCTGCTCCGATCAAAGTTCAGTTAAGTTGTAACTTTTTCCACATGTTTTATTTGGACTATTCTCATTGGTTGAGAACTAGTCTAGGGAAAGTAACAAAAGGTTACATGGATGATTTTTTTGGCTGTCCAATGTGCCAAAAATAAAACAGGATTGACGGTTCAAATTTGAAATTTTATTCTATGATGTTATTCTTGTCCTATGAATGTTGAAGCCACCAGTTCTCAATAATGCAAAACTTAATGAGTTTCATGCGAATGATTTGTAAACGGTTGGCAAAATATTATATACCCTGGTTTGATCATTGAAAATTTCACCTCTTTCAAAGTGTCTTGGTGAGCGAGACTAGTTTTTCTCTCCAGAGTGATTTCAAGCGAAGATTTTAAAAGTGTCTGGTAGGCCAAAATTCTAACTTGAGCATTGCATAAAATTTTAAGGAGAAAGAACTATGAAGAGATTAATTTTCTTGGTTATAGTTGTCTGGTGATACTTGGGATTCTCTTTGGTATCCATGCATTATTTCATAACCCTAGTTAAAAAAATGCCACCTAAGAGGGGATTATTAGGAAAGATAGATTATAAGGATAGGGCCATTTTTGAGGATTTGATGTAGCTACTCCCACACTCAGAGAATGGACTAGCAAAGCTGAAGGAATTAGTCCCAAGAAACCCTAGGGACTCTCTAAATGAAGGGCTCTATGATAGAGGTCTTTGGATGAGAGATGCTAGAGTAGGGAAGGATCATAATGGTTTGATATTGTTTAGGGCAGCGTACTCTCAAAGGAATTCTTGTGCCCCCCTCAACAATATATGGTAGTTTGATATAGGGAAATTAGTTGTCCCTGGAGTGTTCATGGATGTAGACCTCCTTATTCAGATTGCTAGGTGTTATGATCCTGTGACTAGATGTGTCAAGGACATAAATGGAAGTGACCTAATAAGTATTACAAAAGATGAGATTAGAGAGGTGTTTTCATTAAATGATCCTTCTATTAGACTAGAAAAGATTAATTTTAAAGAATTCACTGAAATATATGAATCACAGAAAGATTATTTAAGGGTAGGGCCTTTATGGGACTTCCTTCATCAAATTGGATCAATGTGTGTGATTAGCCCTAGTACACCTGAGCCTTTCAAGTTGGATTTATTCAATTTACGGGCACAAGCTGTGTACAAGTCTCTAACTTTGATTCTTGGACATAATGAGGCAACCCACATGCCAGTTCCATATATGTTTATGATGGTACAATCTCTACACCCATAGTTGGGCCTAATTTTTTATTTTGCCTCTCACCTTGCTGATTTAATCCATGATGGATTAATGGGGATAAAGAACATGAAGATAAGTAGGCCTTTTGGGTGGTACTGTATGCTAATGCACATGTTCTTGTACAAGGGTGAATAATGTTTTAGTTAAACAATTAATATTGTCAAGGAGAAGAATGGAGAAACACTTCCAGTTTAGTTGTGGACAACAGATTTGTCTTGGGATAGAACAGAGGCTAGCTTCCTTGTCTTTGATAGAAATTTTGCTTTAAGGCTTAGGACATTATTATATCTTGAGAATCCAAGAATCCCAAGATAATTGTTGAGATTGATCAGGCCTAAGGAGTATTGCCAAGATATCACTATTGTACACAATTTTTGTGACATAATATTGTATCCAGTTTCTATGGTCTTTAGATTATATGGTTGTAAAAAGGTGTCATACATTCTACCTTACCAAGTTCCATTAAAGTGAGGATATGCAAAGATCTTGAGGTAGATTGGTGATCTGCAAGAAACAACCCTTACTGGTAAAGGGAGGGGAACTTTGTTCTCAGATATCACAATTTCACAATAGTATGTTATTGTTAACAAGGGATGGACACATTTGAATCAAGTCCTGCAGCCCTACAGGATGGCTACAGTTGTGGCCAGATGTGCAGACAATGAAGGTTTCTTGTCAAAAATGTTTAGAGAGAAGGTAAGGTGTGCTCTTCTTGAGCATCAATTTAATTTTCTTGAGGATATAATAAGGAATGAGTTTTATCTCCAAACTCAAGAGATTAAGAAAGAAAAATGGATAATCTACAAGAAGACTATAGATTTTATTAGAAATTTTGATAAAACTTATGACCCACTAAATAATTTTGAGCCATGGGCTAGGAAGGTAGATGCTCTCATGGAGAATTTTGAGGGAATCATGCAGGCAGTGAATGAGAAGAGGGTTGTAGTGAGAAAAATAGATCCTGAGAGAGCCAAGAGGATTTTGAACCAGCCTGGGTACATAAAATTGACCCCAAGAGGAACTTACACTATGCAACAAAGGAAAGGCTATAGTTTTCTTCTCCCAATTCAACAAAAGTATGAAAATATTCCATCTACTTCCAATGGAAAGAGACCTATGGATGATATAGTAGTAGAGGGGCCTTCTCTAAAGAGATAGAGACAAAAAGAATCAAGGCCATAATAGGATGTATATTCTCCATCTCAGTCCCCCTTACATTTAGATGAGCATGGAGTTGCTGAGAAATTGGTGCAACTGAGCAATGAGGGAAATATTTTTGTTTCTAGTGATGAATTACAAGAAGGAATACCAGAGGCACCTAGGGAGATAGAAATGGAGCAATTCCTAATAAGGATATGATTGAAATTGAAAATGAGACCAAGGGGGAAATGATGAAGCAGTTTAAAAAGATCACCCCTGAGGAGGGAAGGGCTATGGTCCACACTATAGGAGTGTTGATTCTTCCTGAGTGGGATATTGCAGATGCAATAGTTTTTTATCAGGTTATAAGAAGCAAAGTAAAGACCCTGGCTACTACAAAACAAGCACAATAAGCTGCTAGGGGTATTACTTTCTCCAATGATCATGTAGCTCTGGTAGTGTGGTCCCTAAATAGGGAAGAAAATAAAGGAAAAAGAGAGGCTCTCTCTTTAGGATATGCTAGAAATTTGCTAGTAAAAAGAGTAGGTGCAACTTCAGGTGTTGAAGCCTCAAACATCATTCTGGAGACAACCAAATTCAATGTTAAAGTGGCAGAAAAAGATGCATAAGAAAAGGAAGAGTTAAGGATTAATTTTGAAACTATCCTTAAGTCTTACAATGAGCTTAAAATTGACTTAATCCAGAAAGATAAGTTAATTGCAAAGTTCTCTGGACCCCAGGATCACAGATCACCCCCATTGATGATTTTTGATAAGCCTACAGTAGCTTCTTCATCAAGCCCAATCATTGATTTTCCACCATCACCACTCCCAGAAATGAATATAGATGCAAGAGTCAGCTGGGAGAAGCAGTAATTAACTGAGGAAACCAATAAGTTAAGGGAAATAAGGGTGCAGTTGGAAAAGGAGAAGGATGAACATGTAAAGGCTACATCTATGGTAAACCAGAAGTATGAAGAAAAGATGACAGAAGCAATAATGCAGTTTGCACATGATTTAAAGCCCTCAATTTTCTTCAATCATGTCAGTAGGTTACATATTTTGTTTACAGCTTTGAATAAAGATAAGACTGAGTTGGCACCAATTTTGAAAAAATGGATTGAGAGATCTTCTCAAGTGTGAAGTCATTTCATTGGTTGTCTAAAGGCCAAGAAGATCCTGATCCCCTAGTTAAGCTAGTACATTAGTCTGTAAAGAAAATTGATGAGTATAATATATTTTTGGATATTTTCATAAGGAAGTCTAATGTGTTAAGGAAGGAATTCACACATACTACCTCAAAGATAGTGCCAAGTTTGTTCAAGGATTATGGATAGTTGAAAGAGTTATATAAGTGGAGAGAGGAGATGGATACACTTCTATCAGAAAGAGTGACTAGTGTCTTAAATGACACTTATTCTTTCATTAGCACCATCAAGCTACTGATGACCACAAAATCAAAGTTTGGTTTTATTCAGCAAGAGGTCAATCAGATGGAGAACCAATGGGAACAGTTATCTAGCAAGAAAGCTAAGTTTTTAAATTTTGAATTCCCAAGTGAAGAGGTGTATAATAGGTGCAAGTATCAGTACATACCTCATGCGGAAAAAGTAGATACTCCACCTACTTCTTGAGCTAGACAAAGACTCCAACCTTTTGAGTCCTGAAAATTGTTGAGATATAAAGAGATATTTATTGCAGGGATGACAATGAAGAAATGGCGATCAGATTTTCTTGAGGAAACAGAGGAAAGAATTGAAGACATAAAGCAAGGCAGCTATCTACAAATATCTCTCCATTTTTAGTTAAGGCATTTATTGTAAACCCAATAGGGTTGTAAAGTTTTTAGGGTAAAATTTTGTGAACCCTAAAATGATCGGTAGCTTGTTGCATTTCCTTGTATATAAAGGATCTTCCATGATCATTTTAGGCATTAGGAGTTTAGGTGTTGAGAAGATAGAAATTTTGAAACCCTAACCCTCAGTCAAGCATTGTAATATTTTGTATCATTTCTTATCAAGTAATAGATAAGAAGTGTAGGTTGCTACTATTATCTTACAAGCTTGTTGTCCAAGATGTATTGTATACAAACAATCAAAGGTTATACTTAATACAAAGCAAGTGTTTTCCTCTACTTTATGTTCATTCTATGAATATTTGAGTCTCTTAGAGATTAATATGTATGTATCATTGCTTTGAGTTCTAATCTAGGGTTGGATTAAAAATTGCTCAAGGTGGGATATGTGTTCATTAGATTTACATAAGGATTATCTACAAGTAGGAAATAATTGGGATATTTGTATTCATGTTTAAAGACCAGTTATTTCAAGTATCTTTGTATTTACTCTATTTTCTGGTAATATTTGCCAAATGGATAAGGCACTAGCCTGTACTCTCTTATCTTTGTTGTATGGGAAATGATTGAAATCATTGTAATCAGAAACATATAATCAATACTAGTCATTTTACTTTATTTTACTTGCATTATATCATTGTTCTACCCAGTGATGGAGAGTCAATGAATAATAGGTTGTTATTTAGTACTTTCTCACTATTATCTATTGTAAGATCTAGTATTAAGTAAAGAACAGAGTTATATTTATTGGATCAGGTGTACCCACCTTGGTTTTGCAGAGCCAGAAGTGAAGAGGGCAGTCTTGTCCTTATAGTTGGTCCAGCTACCTAAAGATTTCTCACATTTGGAACTAACCCCTCCTTAATATTAGTCTTAGGTATATTGGTGTCTCATGGAGTGTAAAATCCTATCCAGGAACCAATAAAATGGTGACTCTATTGGGGAAGTTGTAAGATTTGTGTAAAATATGCAGGTACAAGTTGAGCCAGACTCCTGGCCTGCTTATTTTTAAAACTAGTTGGTTACCTTTGAACACATAGAGTTATTTCCTTTTCAAAAATTTCCTACCCTTCCTATTTTTTTAAAACCATAAAAAACCCCTTTTTTCTTGGGTGATGACTCTAAGATATCTCTGTAATCAGTGATAAATAAAGTTTTATTTTGTTATAATGAGTTTCAAAAATACAAGGTCCTGGAGAAAGGAGCATCTAGAGGAAACCTTAGAAGGTGGGCTTCCAACCACATCTAGATGAGGTTAGATCATAAGAGAAAAAAGTACCAATGATATTTCCTTCACATGGAAGCAGAAGGGAGGTTCGAGGCAAGAAAGTGTTGCTCCTCCTAGTCAAGAGGGTAATGCCTCAGAAAATGAAGAGGCTATTGATCTAGGTCTAAATCAATATGAGGATTATTATTCTGCTACAGAAAGAGAGGGTGAAAAGTTGCCCCATAATAGGAAAATAATCCCTAATAAATAGTATGGAGTAGAGAGGAGGTCTAGAAGTAAGAGTAGAAATAGACAAGATTTTGTCCCCCCTTTCACCCTTGGTTCTTCATTACCTCAAGGTCTCCATGAATCTCGAGATCAACAAAAAGACCCCTAAACACATCAGGTTGAATCTGAAACAACTCTGCCTAATTCTGAGGAAATATTTGAAGAAGTGTATGAATTAGAGAGAAGAATTCATGAGCAAGCAGCTATTAGGCAGAAGAGAGAAAAGGAAAGAGAAGAAAAAATTAGACATGCTATGATAAGGGCTGACCAGTTGCGAAGACAATTATTGAATTTAGAAGCCATAAATTATGTTCACATTCCTGAACAAACAAATGAACAGCCCATTGTCTAGCAAGTGTTCGAAACAAGGAATCCTAGGGATAAAGGAAAGTAAAAAGTGGTGGGAATTTCAATTAATGAGCCTGTAGGCCCTAAATATCCCATAGATCCAGCTTTAAGGTTGGAAGCAAACCTTGAGAAAGCCAAGAGGGAGTAGGAATTGCTAGCCAGAGAATTGGAAAAGGCAGAATTGGAAGCTTCGGCACTAGAGATGAGAAAAAAGATAGATTTCCTCAAGCGGTCTTCAGGACCCACTAATGTTACCAACTCTATTATGACATAAGGAGGAAATGTTGTGAATAATGCTAACCAGATGACAAATGTTCCTCCACCAGGGGGGCTCAAAATCTCTACCATGTCAAACACTAATGCATCAACATCCCAAGGTGCTAATATATCTAATATAGGGCTTATTCATGAAAGATGTAAACAATTGGTTTTTACAGGCATCTCTGGATATCCTAAGCCCATCCCTGAAGAGATTAGGAAAAAACTTCCCCAGTTCACTAGAATTAATGTTATCACCTATGAGGAACACCTAAAAAAATTTATTGATGTGATTGATGATTACAACATTGTGCCAGATGATGTTATAATGAAACTGTTTGTACAATCCCTGATAGAAGATTCAAGAGATTGGTTTAGGGATTTACCACATGGTAGCATAGGCTCATGGGATTAGCTTAAACATTATTTCAAGGAATATTATGGTGATAAAACACATGAGGGTTTTATGTTAAATGAATTTAATAACATCAAGAAAAATTTCAATGAGGATGTTGTTGAATTTAATGTCAAATTTCAAAAGGCCATGCATAAACTCTTGCAAGTCATCAAATTGGATGATAGAGTCCATCTTGTCACCTATTTAAATGCCTTTGATTCTAAGATGGGATACCTTTTGAGGGACAAGAACCCAAGGAGTCTTGTTGAGGCTTATAAGCTAGTTGTAAACATAGAAAGTAACCGTAGGATTTCAAGAAAATTGGGAAGAAGGGAAGATAACAAGTCACAGTTATTGAACAGAAAAGAATCAGGAAAGCCTGTAGGTATGAAACCAAAAGATGATGATAGATTAAATTAGATCTTGAAGGAAATAAATGATTTAAAGCCTGGTGAGAATAGAAATACTAAATTTGCAGGAGGTGACAAGCCTACCTTTAATAATTTTAATAAATTGCCAAGAATGCAAAACTATCCATACAATACTCAATGGAAAGATGCGAAACCTATTCTCCTAGAGAGGAAGGATAAACCAAATGATAGAACCCCTGACCCATTACAAAGAAACTCAATGAATGTGGTGGAAGATGTCCCATGGTGTATTGTTTGTCAATCACCACATGATCCTAATTATTACGTCATATCCCAGAGTGTTTCTTTACAAGAGGAATAAGAATGTAATGAGGAACAACCTTATGATGACCAGGGATGTGGAATGACTTCCTCCCATGTTTGGGATGAAGTTGACTCTACTGAAGAGGATGAAAATTAGGATATCCTAAATTCTCAAACTAAAACTAAATTATACCATCAACAGGTTTTTTCAGATGAAGATGGTGAGCCAGATAATGTTCAGTGTAATGTTTTGAAAAGTAAGGAAATAGTTATTTTGAGAAGACCATCTGATGAGGAGATTGCCTTGATAATAGCTGATATGGTTACTTAGGTCAAAATGAGTTACGACTTAAGGAATAGAGTAGTTGGTAATCCAAATCAGAAGCCCACTGGTATTTTCATCAAGAAGACAGAAAAAGATGCAAAGGCATCCCAAAGCAAGCTAAAGGATGTCGATGCTACTGATAAGGTCAAAACAAAGAAAAATATTAAGCCTAACATTGTCTATAAAGTAAAGTCTAAACCCATAGTTGAGGTTGTTTCAGCTTTGTAGAAGGAGGATAAAATCCAGATTGAAGAACCTACAAATACAGCCATTCAGAATGTTGATAAAGAAACTGCAAATGTGAAGCAAGATGGGATTGATTCAAAATATGTTCCAATTGATATGAGCAAGTTGTTGTCATAGATTACTGTCAAAGTCTAATTGCTAGAAATGATGAGAATAGATGAACATAAGGAAAAGGCCCTGAATTGGGTAAATGGTGTAGTATCCACAAACTCTCAAAAAATAGAAAGGATTGAGAAACAAGTAGCAACTTTGAATGATGAAAATGAAATTTGTAATGTGGAAATTGTTTCTAAAATCCCCCAAATTTATTTGGACATAAATTTTGTTAGTACCACAGTAGGAACATTTGATCCTTTCTTCTTAACCTTGTTGATAAATGGAAAATTGTTAAAAAATTGTATGATTGATTCAAGGGCATCAAACACTATTATGCCCACTAAGGTTATGAAGTCATTAGGGTTAAAGGTAGATAGTCCCCATGGGAGATGTCAAGAAATGGATTCAAGAGAGGTATGAGTTGTGGGTACTATCAGGGCTTTGCCTTATAGATTGGCAGCATACCCTGGCAAACAATTGACCATGAGTGTTCTAGTGGTTGATATCCCTCCTCAGTATGGGATGTTGTTGTCAAGAAGGTGGAGTGCTTCTATGGGAGGTAGCATAAAATGTGGCTTATCATTTGCTACCTTCAATTTTTAGGGGCAAAATATTAAGATCTCCAGGGAACTTAGAACTCCACATATGATTGAAGAAGAGGAAGTAGACACCATGAATTGTTTTCTTGATACTGGCATAAATGCTTTCAAAGTCCAAGATAAGGAGGATGTTGAAAATACACATAAATTACACAACCAGGAGGGATGGACTAACCTTGATAACTTATGGACCATGTATTTTGATGGAGCTAATTCAAAAGAGGGGTCCAGAGCAGGAATATTGCTTATATCACCAAGTGGTAAAACTTTTAAGTTTTCTTTTACTTTGCTATTCTCATGCACAAATAATGTTGTAGAATATGAGACCTTGTTGATAGGTCTAAGGTTAGCATCAAGGCATGGTATAAAGTGTTTAAAGGTAGTGGGTGACTCTGAGTTGGTTGTCTCTCAAGTTAGATCAAAATATGCTTCAAAGAATCAAAAATTGAAGCAGTATAGAAATGCAGTGTGGGATGAAATTGAGAGCTTCAATGCTTTTAATATTTGTTGGATGGAAAGAAGTCAAAATAGAATGGCAGACTTATTAGCTAATGTAGATCTTAGACCAGAGGATGTTACATTCATAGATATATCAAACATAGAAGTTCAGGCCAGGCCTTCCATCCCTAATAATGTAGAAAATTGGCAAGTTTTTTCTGATGATCAGGACATATTAAGATTTTTGCAATGTGAATCTCATTTTGGTGACAAGGAAATGGATTTTAGTGCTTATGTTGATACAGTGAGTGGTAAAGAGGTTATCTTTGGGAAGAAAGTATTACAGTTGAAATCAAATAGGGTTCCCAAGGGATTGGTTGCTCTGGAAAGAGCATTTGATAATAAAAACAAAACCTTTTCTACCAACACTGATAAAGAAAATGATCTTGAGGAAATAAATTTAAGTGCAAGGATGGTTCCCAAAAAGGTTTATATAGGTAAGACATTATCCCCTAAAACCATAAAAAATCTAATTGATCTTCTTAGGAAGTTTAGACATGTTTTTGCTTGGTCTTATGAGGGCCTCAAGGCTTATAGAGAAGATCTTTTTCAACATGAGATTCCATTGAAGGAGGGTACCAAACCATTTAGACAAAAATTGAGACCTGTCAACCCTACCTTGGCACCTAAAATGCAAGGAGAGCTTAAGAAGATGATAGATGATGGAATAATCAAGCCTATTAGACATTCCACCTGGGTTTCAAATTTGGTTCCTATCAGAAAGAAGAATGGTGACATCAGGCTTTGTGTTGATTTTAGGAACCTCAACATAAATTCTTTAAAGGAAAATTATGGATTACCTAATATGGAGAACATGTTGCAGAAGGTCACTAGGTTAGAGTTGATGTCCATGATGGATGGCTTTTCTGGTTACAATCAAGTTATGGTTAAACAATCAGAACAATTCAAGACTGCATTTACAACCCCATGGGGGACATATGTTTATGTGAGAATGCCTTTTGGATTGATTAATGCAGGTGCCACTTTCCAAAGAGCTATGGATGTAGCTTTTGCAAGCTTTGTTGACAAATTCATGGTGATATATCAAGATGACCTTATAGCATTTTCAGCCAAAGAGGAACAGCATTGCCAACATCTGGAAAGGATCTTCATTAGAGCATTAGAATATGGAGTTTCTTTGAACCTAAAGAAATGTGCCTTTGGTGTGGTAGAAGGAAAGCTTTTGGGGCATATTGTTTCAAAGGATGGTGTAAGAATAAACCCTGAGAGGGTGGAAGCTATTGATAAATTGCCTCAACCAAAGAATGTCAAAGGAATTCAATCCTTTTTTGGACAGGTGAATTTCTTGAGAAGATTTATTACTAACTTTGCAGAAATTAGTATTCCTATATCAAGAATGTTGAAGAAAGGAGCCAAAGTTGAATGGAATGCTAAAGTAGTGCAAGCTTTTAATGACATTAAAAGGGCTATTAAGCATGCCCTAGTTTTGAAAACACCAAATTATAGGAAACCTTTGCAAATTTTCTCCTTTGCATCTACTCATATTGTTGCAGCAGTACTATTACAGAAAAATGTGGATAGTTTTGAACAACCTATTTCCTTTTTCAGTAAGACCTTACAAGCAGTAGAATTAAATTATGACATTGTTGAAAAACAAGCTTATGCCTTGGTAAAGGCTATCAAAGCATTTAGATGTTATCTGGTTGGAGCCACAGTGGTTGCTTATGTTCCAAGTGCTGCAATTAAGGATATATTGGTCCAGCAAGAAATTTCAGGGAGAAGATGTAGGTGGATCAATAGAATTCGGGAGTTTAATATTGACATTCATATTACAAAGTTGGTAAGAGGGTTGGGCCTAGAAAATTTGATGGCTCAAAGAAACTTAGCTGCAAATCAAATAAATATGTTGGAGGAAGATCAAAGACCTTTTGTTTGCAATATGGATTGTGGTGAATGGTACAAGGATATTGTTAAATACTTGCAGAAGATGATTTTACCCCCTAAGTTAGATGATAATAAGAAAAGAAATATTAAGCTTCATTCCATAAGATATGAAATTATAAGTGGTGAGTTATGGTGGAGTAATGAAGGTGTCTTACTCAGGTGTGTAGACCAGGACAAAGCCAGACTCTTGCTAAATGAAATGCACAATGGGTTTTGTGGAGGACACTATATGGCAAAGACCACAGCTCACAAGATCATTAGATTAGGTTTTTGGTGGCCAACACTTTTTAAAGATACTCACCAGTTTGTAAAAAAATGTGACTCATGTCAAAGGTTTGCAGGAAAGTTAAAATTCAGCGGAAATTTGCCCCTTAAGCCTATTACAGTTCAAGCCCCTTTCCAAAAATGGGGTATGGATTTTATTGGGGAAATTCCTAACAAGTCCAGTGGTGGACATTCTTATATCTTGGTTGCAATGGATTATTTCACTAGGTGGGTTGAAGCAATTCCCTAAAAAAGAGCAACTAGTAAGGTGGTATTAGATTTTGTGATATAGAATATCCTTAGAAGATTTGGCTTCCCGAAAACTATAGTAGTTGATAATGCTATGTGTTTCAGGTCAGAGGAATTTGTTGACTTCTATCATAAAAATGGCATTAAGGTTTCATACTCATCTCCTTACCACCCACAAGGCAATGGTCAAGCTGAATCCAGCAACAAGAGTCTAATTAAGATATTGAAAAGAGAGTTGGATAAAAATAAAAGAGCTTGGGATTCTAAATTGTTGCAAGCCTTATGGGATGATAGGATTACAATAAAGAAAGCAATAGGGTGTGCCCCTTTTGACCTAGTTTATGGAATTAATGCAAGGTTGCCCCAAAATAACTTCCTACAAATTTACCAATTCATACAGGCCTATGATGATGATGTGGAAGATGAAATGACTATCAGAATTAATGATCTAATCCAATTGAATGAGGTAAGAAGTGAGGCACATACCAGGAATGAAAAAATTTAGGCTCAGTGCAAGGTTTCATATGAAAAAAGGACTACTCAGAGAAGTTTTCAAATTGGTGACCTGGTCTTGATGTGGAATGCAAGATTAGAAGGAAAAGGGAAACATGGAAAGTTTGACCCTATCTGGTTGGGCCCTTACATCATTGAAGAAAAATGGGGAATAGGCTCATATCTGTTCAAAAGTTTGACAGGAGAACTCATGGAATTGCTAGTTCATGGGAAATTTTTAAAGCTTTACTTCTTCTAGGAGGTTTTCTAAGTCTGTAAAGTTTTTAGTTTAGGGTTTTTTGTGTACAATTCCTTATTTTTAGTCAAAGTTTTGGATTGGTCTACTCTTCTAGGAGATTCTAGTTTTCTTGTTGTATCTGCAAGAGATACACATCCCCAAGTATGAGCAACTGTTAGTGCTACTTTAAATTTGTACTCTTCATGCTTAAATTTTTAAGAAATCATGGTTTTAAAACCTAGTAGTAGGCCTTATGGTGGAAAACCCTAGGTCGACCTGAGGTTCATTATGTTTGAGCATTACTTTTTTCTCATTTACATTCCCAATTGAGCATGTGCAATATTAGACCCTTTTAAAAGCACCACTTTATGCATTATGTCACTAGGTTGTCGAACAAGATCCCCTTTTAAATAAATTTTTTCAAAACCTTAGTTTTCCCATTAATATTTCCAAGTGACTAACCTTTTAAAACTTGTGGTTGTCATTAAATCTTGAGCTCCTGGTTGTCAAAATTTTTGACATGCACCTTAGCGACAAGATGATATCTGTCCAAGCGGGCCCATCTTCAAAACTCTTCTATCAATTAAATGTCAAGATAAATCAATGGTTATCGTTATACCTTTGGGTCAAGATGACTATCCTTTAATCATCACACTTTAGCGACAAGCATCTGATCAAGACCCTTTCTGACATTGCACTGTTCTGATAGTTTTTCTTCCATGGTAGTTCTTTTGTTGACACCTATCCTGGGTGATGTAATAAAGTGGGGTCAGTTTTCTCAAACAGATAAAGCACGAATTGATCCTATGATTGTCATTATACCACTGAGGTAAGATGTGTGATGTTTAAGGCTTGCGGTATAGTGATGACCATTTGATCTTATAATCAAGGTGTGGACTATACAATTGGTCCTCCAATGCCAAGTCATGTTGACATACTAGTTTTTTATTGGTCAAAGTAAAGGTGATCTATTTGTTGTCAGTATCTCTAATGTTAAGAAAGAATAGAGCAGGGTCCGCCTGCTGGTTTGTCCAACATGGCAATTTTTTGATTAATGAAAGGTTTGAAAAGCTAAGGTGGGGTCATCATTTTGGGAAATGATAAGGGCATGATAATTTTGGAAAAGATCTATGGCGGTCGTTACACTGCTAAGGAAAAGTGTCTGGATCTTATGCTTGCGCTTTAGCGATAGGGTGACACCTGTCCTCTCCAATCAAAGTTAAGTTAAGTTGTAACTTTTTCCACATGTTTAATTTGGACTCTTCTCATTGGTTGAGAGCTGGTCTAGGGAAAGTAACAAAAGGTTACGTGGCTGATTTTGTTGGCTGTCTGATGCGCTGAAAAGAAAAGAGGATTGACAGTTCAAATTTGAAATTTTATTCTATGATGTTGCTTGTGTCCTGTGAATGTTAAAGCCGCCAATTCTCAGTAATGGAAAACTTAATGAGTTTCATGTGAATGATTTGTAAATGGTTGGAAAAATATTATATACCCTAGTTTGATCATTGAAAATTTCAACTCTTTCAAAGTGTCTTGGTGAGCGAGACTAGTTTTTCTCTCTGGAGCGATTTCAAGCGAAGATTTTCAAAGTGTCTAGTAGGCCAAAATTCTAGCTTGAGCATTGCATAAAATTTTAAGGAGAAATAACTATGAAGAGATTAATTTTATTGCTTATAGTTGTCTGGTGATACTTGGGATTCTCTCTAGTATCTGTGCATTATTTCATAACCCTAGTTAAAAAAATGCCACCTACGAGGGCATTATCAGGAAAGATGGAGTATAAGGATAGGGGCATTTTTGAGGATTTGATGTACCTACTCCAACACTTAGAGAATGGACCAGAAAAGGTGAAGGAATTAGTCCCAAGAAACCCTAGGGACTCTCTAAATGAAGGGCTCTATGATAGAGGTCTTTGGATGAGAGATGCTAGAATAGGGAAGGATCACAATGGTTTGATATTGTTTAGGGTAGCGTACTCTCAAAGGAATTCTTGTGCCCCCCTTAGCAATATATGGTAGTTTGATATAGGGAAATTAGTTTTCCCTGGAGTGTTCATGGATGCAGACCTCCTCATTCAGATTGCCAGGTGTTATGATCCTGTGACTAGATGTGTCAAGGACATAAATGGAAGTGACCTAATAATTATTACAGAAGATGAGATTAGAAAGGTGTTTTCATTAAATGATCCTTCTATTGGACTAGAAAAGATCAATTTTAAAGAATTCACTAAAATATATGAAGCACAAAAAAATTATTTAACGGCAGGGCCTTTATGGGACTTCCTTCATCAAATTGGATCAATGTGTGTGATTAGCCCTAGTACACCTAAGCCTTTTAGGTTGTATTTATTTAGTTTATTTGCACAAGTTGTGTACAAGTCTCTAACTTTGATTCTTGGACATGATGAGGCAACCCACATTCTAGTTCTGTATATGTTTATGATGGTACAGTCTCTACACCCATAGTTGGCCCTAATTTTTTATTTTGCCTCTCACCTTGCTAATTTAATCCATGATGGATTAATGGGGATAAAGAACATGAAGATAAGTAGGCCTTTTGGGTGGTACTCTATGCTAATGCACATGTTCTTGAACAAGGGTGAATAATTTTTTAGTTCAACAATTAATATTGTCAAGGAGAAGAATGGAGAAACCCTTACACTTCAGTTGTGGACAACAAATTTGTCTTGGGATAGAATAGAGGCCAGCTTCCTTGTCTTTGATAGAAATTTTTCTTTAAGGCTTAGGACATTCTTATATCTTGAGAATCCAAGAATTTCAAGATAATTGTTGAGATTGATCGGGCCTAAGGAGTATTGCCAAGATATCACTATTGTACACAATTTTGGTGACATAATATTGTATCCATTTTCTATGGTCTTTAGACTATATGGTTTTAAAAAGGCACCATACATTTTACCTTACCAGGTTCCATTGAAGTTAGAATATGTAGAGATCTTGAGGTGGATTGGTGATCTGCAAGAAACAACCCTTACTGGTAAAGGGAGGGGAACTTTGTTCCCGGATATCACAATTGCACACCAGTATGTTATTGTTAAGAAGTGATGGACACATTTGAATCAAGTCCTACAACCCTACTAGATGGCTACAGTTGTGCCCAGATGTGTAGACAATGAAGGGTTCTTGTCAAGAATGTTTAGAGAGAAGGTAAGGTGTGCTCTTCTTGAGCATCAATTTAATTTTCCTGAGGATATAATAAGCAATGAGTTTTATCTCCAAACTCAAGAGATTATGAAAGAAAAATGGATAATCTACAAGAAGACTATAGATTTTATTAGAAATTTTGATAAAACTTATGACCCACTAAATAATTTTGAGCCATGGGCTAGGAAGGTAGATGCTCTCATGGAGTATTTTTAGGGAATCATGCAGGCAGTGAATGAGAAGAGGGTTGTAGTGAGCAAAGCAGATCCTGAGAGAGCCAGGAAGATTTTTAGCCAGCCTGGATACATAAAATTGACCCCAAGAGGAACTTACACTATGAAACAAAGGAAAGGCTATAGTGTTCTTCTCCCAATTCAACAAAAGGATTAAAATATTCCATCTACTTCCAAAGGAAAGAGACCTGTGGATAATACAATAGCACAGGGGCCTTCTCCGAAGAGACTAAGATAAGAAGAATCAAGGCCAGAAGAGGATGTATATTCTCCATCTCAGTCCCCCTTACATTTAGATGAGCATGGAGTTGCTAAGAAATTGGTGCAACTTAGCAATGAGGGAAATATTTTTGTTTCTAGTGATGAATTACAAGAAGGAATACGAGAGGCACCTAGGGAGATAGAAATGGATCTTACTGTTGTAATGTTTGAGGGTAAACAAATTGACCCAATTTTGAAATAGGCTAGTTATTCTTTTATTGCCGATGATAAATTTGTGATGACTAGGGTGTTTCTTCAATTTTTATGGAGAATGAAAATAAACCGGTTTAAATAAATTTGTGAGAAAAAGAGGGAGGAATTCCCTAATAAGGTATGATTGAAATTGAAAATGAGACCAAGGGGAAAATGATGAAGCAGTTTAAAAAGCTCACCCCTGAGGAGGGAAGGGCTATGGTCCACACTACAGGAGTGTAGATTCTTCTTGAGTGGGATATTGCAAATGTAATAGTTTTTTATCAAGTTATAGGAAGCAAAGTAAAGACCCTTGCTACTACAAACCAACCACAACAAGCTGCTAGGGGTATTACTTTCTCCAATCATCATGCAGCCTTGGTAATGTGGTCCCTTAAGAGGGAAGAAAATAAAGGAAAAAGAGAGGCTCTCTCTGTAGGATATGCTAGAAATTTTCTAGTACAAAGGGTAGGTGAGACTTCAGGTGTTGAAGCCTCAAACATCATTCTAGAGATAGCCAAATTCATTGTTAAAGTGGCATAAAAAGATGCACAAGAAAAGGAAGAGTTAAGGATTAAGTTTAAAACTATCCTTAAGTCTTACAATGAGCTTAAAATTGACTTAATCCAGAAAGATAAGTTAATTGCAAAGTTCTCTAGACCCCAGGATCATAGATCACCCCAATTGATGATTTCTGATAAGCCTGCAGTAGCTTCTTCATCAAGCCAAATCATTGAGTTTCCACCATCCCCACTCCCATAAATGAATATAGATGCAAGAGTCAGCTGGGAGAAGCAAGAATTAACTGAGGAAACCAATAAGTTAAGGGAAATAAGGGTATAGTTGGAAAAGGAGAAGGATAAACATGTAAAGGCTACATCTCTGGTAAACCAAAAGTATGAAGAAAAGATGACAGAAGCAATAATGCAGTTTGCACATGATTTAAAGCCCTCAATTTTCTTCAATCATGTTAGTAGGTTACATATTTTGTTTACAGCTTTGAATAAAGATAAGACTGAGTTGGCACCAATTTTGAAAAAATGTATTGAGAGATCTTCAAGTGTGAAGTTATTTCATTGGTTGTCTAAAGGCCAGATTCGGATCCCCTAATTAAGCCATTACATGAGTCTGTAAAGAAAATTGTTGAGTATAGTATATTTTTGGATATTTTCATAAGGAAGTCTAATGTGTTAAGGAGGGAATTAACACATCCTACCTCATAGATAGTGCCAAGTTTGTTCAAGGATTATGGATAATTAAAAGAGTTATATAAGTGGAGAGACGAGATGGATGCACTTCTATCAGAAAGAGTGACTAGTGTCTTAAATGACACTTGTTCTTTTATTAGCACCATCAAGCTACTGATGACTACAAAATCAAAGTTTGGTTTTATTCAGCAAGAGGTCAATCAGATGGAGAACCAATGGGAATAGTTATCTAGCAAGAAAGCTGAGTTTGTAAATTTTGAATTCCCAAGTGAAGAGGTGTATAACAGGTGGAAGTATCGGTACATACCTCATGCGGAAAAAGTAGATACTCCACCTACTTCTTGAGCTAGACAAAGACTCCAACCTTTTGAGTCTTAAAAGTTGTTGAGATATAAAGAGATATTTATTGCAGGGATGACAATGAAGAAATGGTGATTAGATTTTCTTGAGGAACCAAGGAAAGAATTGAAGACATAAAGCAAGGTGGCTATCTACAAATATCTCTCCATTTTTAGTTAAGGCATTTATTGTAAACCCAATAGGGTTGTTGTAAAGTTTTTAGGGTAAAATTTTGTGAACCCTAAAATGATCGGTAGCTTGTTGCATTTCCTTGTATATAAAGGATCTTCCATGATCATTTTAGGCATTGGGAGTTTAGGTGTTGAGAAGATAGAAATTTTGAAACCCTAACCCTCAGTTTAGGATTGTCATATTTTGTATCATTCCTTATCAAGTAATAGAAAAGAAGTGGAGGTTGCTACTATTATCTTGCAAGCTTGTTGTCCAGGATGTATTGTATACAAATGATCAAAGGTTATACTTAATACAAAGCCCAAGTGTTTTCCTCTCCTTTATGTTCATTCTGTGAATCTTTAAGTCTCTCAGAGATTAATATGTATGTATCATTGGTTTGAGTTCTGATCTAGGGTTGGATTAAAAATTGCTCAAAGTGGGATATGTGTTCATTAGATTTACATAAGGATTATCTGCAAGTAGGAAATAATTGGGATATTTGTATTCATGTTTAAAGACCAGTTATTTCAAGGATCTTTGTATTTACTCTATTTTCTAGTAATATTTGCCCAATGGATAAGGCACTGGCCTGTACTCTCTTATCTTTGTTGTATGGGAAATGATTGAAATCATTGTAATCAGAAACATATAATCAATACCAATCATTTTACTTTATTTTACTTGCATTATATAGTTGTTCTACCCAGTGATGGAGATTCAATGAATAATAGGTTGTTATTTAGTACTTTCTCACTGTTATCTATTGTAAGATCTAGTATTAAGTAAAGAACAGAGTTATATTTATTGGATCAGGTGTACCCACCTTGGTTTTATAGAGACAGAAGTGAAGAGGGCGGTCTTGTCCCTATAGTTGGTCTAGTTACGTAAAGATTTCTCACATTTGGAACTAACCTCTCCTTAATATCAGTCTAAGGTATATTAGTGTCTCATGGAGTGTAAAATCCTATCCAGGAACCAACAGGCTTGAAATGTTAGAGTAGATAAAGATTGGAATTTGATTAGCAAATAACTTGAATAATGTAAAATAGAGGATGCCCCTTTCATTTTTGAAGAAGAAAATGATTTGAGGGAAGAAAAATTAATTGATGAAAAGAATAAAAAGTAACATCTAAGACTCTAAAAAATTATTCTCAAAGGAACCATTCAAAGGATCAAATTATTGGGGATAAAAATGAAAGATTACATATAAGAAGAAGGCTTACCAAGGAAAGTGAATATGTGAATATTTGTCTCTTATCAAATATAGAACCCAAAACTATTTCAAATGCTAGAAAGGATTAAGGATGGTTTAAGGAAATGGAAGAACTTGATCAAATTAAGAAAAATCATACATTAGAACTTCTTCTTAGGCCAATAGGAAAAAAAAATTGTTGGGATGAAGTGGGTGTTCTTGAACAAGCTAAATGAAGATGGAGAAGTGGAAAGAAAGAAATATGGGTTAGTCTATAAGCAATGTTATCAAGTGGAAGGAACTCAATTCAAGAAGACTTTCACTCTGGATAGGATGGAAGCATTGAATATGTTTCTTGTCTTTGTAGCTCATAATAATTTTAAGGTATATTAGATGGATGTCAAGTCAACATTCCTCAATGAGAACTTACAAGAGTAAGTGTATATAGTGTAACCTAATGGTTTTCAATTGACAAAAGAGATGAATATCGTGTGAAAACTCAAAAAGGAAATATATGATCTCAACCAAGTTCCTATTGCTTGGTATGCAAGCTTGGAAAAATATTTACTTCAACAAGGTTTTAAGAAAGGTACTATATACAAAAGTCTATACTTTAAGGTTAAGGAAGACAAGATGTTCATATTTATTATGTATTATGATGACAATATCTTTGGTGGAGGTGATGGTGCATGTCAAAATTTTATAGAAAAAATGTAGAATAAATTTTGGATGTCAATGATTGGTGATTTATATTTACTCCTTGGACTATGATATTGTCAATTAGATAGTGGTATCTTTATTTATTAAACCAAGTATATCAAATAATTATTGAAATTTTTTTTCATGGAGAATTCTATACTAGTAAGTACTCTCATGGCTGCTAGTTGTCATTTAGGAAAGAATGATGAATCTTCGGAAGTAGATCAAACAATCTATAGATCAATAATTGGAGGATTTATATATTTAACTACTTCTAGACTGAATATCATGCATGTAGTATGTTTGGTTGCTAGATTTCAAGTTAATCCTAAGCTAACTCATAACAAGGTTGTTAGAATACTAATCATAGACTTGAAACAAACTCTAGACTATGGCTATCCTTTGGTTGGTGCTGATTTTGGTAGATAAAGACATGGTCTTGGTTGTGGCATTCTTATCGGCTTTGAGATATGTTTCCTATGTTATCTTTTGGTATTTGTACTATATAACGTGCTTATCTTATGTATGACCCATGGGCCTCATGAAAGCATGGTATAGAGTTATCATATGTGCAACCTATCTTTTAGGTCTAGTGATAATGTGTTAAACTTTATTGTATATCTCAAGATATATTCTTATATCAACTTGACATGTTTTGCTAGGATGACTTATGAATATGGTGTAATGGATATGTATATATATAGAACATCTATTTGCATATGAATGTATGTGAAGGTGTGTTGAAGGTGATATTATGATAGTATGGTTATGTTAATAAACACTTTGTGGTGAAGTGTGTGAGCCAGAATAATAAGTGTGAAGGATAATATTGAAGGAATTTAAGGAAAGCTAGTCACATAAGGGAGTATTCAATTTTGCAGAATATTGTTGAAGGTTGGTAAAAAATTTCTAACTGGATCTATTGTAGATAATTTATCTTTTTCTATTAAATGGAAAAATTTCATGCATATGCAAATGAAAATTTATCAATTAACATTTTGTCTATAAGACCTTTTTGTAATCTATCCATTTTGTAATGGGGTAGTTAGCCTAGCCGGTAGTGAGACTTTCTTGAAGTGAGAAAACTAGTAATGAGGCTTCATAAAAACCATCTTAACTAGTGTCACCTTAACCAAAATCATATTCATGAGAATTCGTTTCTCTTTGGTTTTTACCATCTTGGTTTTCCATATTAATTTTGGTGTTACGGTGTTTTTTGTTTATGTACTTTCATTTTCTTATATGTCTTAATTATCTGAATGATTTAAGATTTATTTAGATTAATTAAGTTTGAGAAAAGAATTTTGGAATAACTGATTCCCCCCCCCCCCCCCCCCCCTCATTTATTCTTTCTATTCAACAATTTTTATCATACATTGGTCCCTTGTAGATAGAGCTTAATCTCTTGAGGGAGATCTTGGTAGTTTAAATAGATGGTAGAAGAATATTACTACGCTGAGAATCTATAGATAATGTTGGATGACATGGAAAGAATTGAATCTTAGAATGTAGAATTGAAAGAAAGAAAAAGGGTCTAATACGTGTATCTCCAAGATAAGGGAGTAGATACATAAATTCAAAGTAGACACAGAGGTGAGCTAGAAGCTTAAAAACTTTAATAGAAAATATAGAAAATTTGAAACTTCAATTGGAAGATTGCAAAAACATTAACAAATTTATCAAAGACAATATCAAGAAGAAAATGGAAGAATAGAAAAAGATCGAAGGATATTTAAAAGATACTATGAAAAATAAAATATGGAAGAATGGAAGAAGACCAAAGAAAATTATAAAGATATCATCAAGCAAAAAACCAACAAAAATGAGAATCTAGATCAAGAATTAAAGAAACTAAGATCTAAATTAAAAGTTTGTAAGAGGAGCATAATTTTGGATCAACTTTTGTCCCTAAAGATGAGTGGAAAGGAAAAGGAAGGATTAGGTTTCACTAGTGAATGTTCAAATCAAAAGATCAAAGGTAAAGACAACAAAGTTGAAGCTTGAGCAGAGTCTAAGGTAATAAGAAAGGTCCAAAATTTAGGAACACCTACATGAAGACCTCTAGTTAGGAAACCAAGTTCTCAAAGGTATTTATCATTTAATGGTCATTTTTTTCAATGAAAAAAATTTGGATACAAGGTTGTAGAATGCAAGAGTAGAAAAGAAAAAAATATTCAATGTTTTAGCCAACACAAGTTCGGTCATAAAGAAAGTCAATATAGAAGTCAAGTATCTAATCTAGTTAAGAAGAATGAGATGAATACTATCTTTCATGGTAATTTCTATGTATGTCACATTTATGGCCACAAGGCTAATCAATATAGATCTAGAGTTCAATCAATGAGATCAGGATAGAGGAATGTTAAATATTTTAAATGCGGTTAGCCTAGACACTATGCCAATACATGAAGATCTATTGTTGCTCTCAAAAAGTATGGAAATGATAAGTGTTAAAGTTTCATGTGAATCTCAGAAGACAGTCATGGTATGGAATAAGAAGGAAGCTAGTGACAAGACTTATATGGCACCAAAACCCGGTACTAGCTCTTCCAAAAATTGAGCCTTCTACTTTTGCTTAGGGGGACTGTTAAAATGCTAAAACTTACTATTCCCCCTCTAAAATGTGATGCATATTACATCTGGTGTGTCTCTAGTATGGTTTAGCTAATGAGGTATATTATTTTTGGTTTGGTTGATATATGTACAATGTATCATTAATTGTGTCATCAATATAATTTTTTGGTGGAAAAACTTATTATGAGGAGTTGAGGTTAAAAGGGTAAAAATTTAAATCATTTGTCACTGTTTGTGAAGGAGGAAATGAAGATTATGTAGATCTATTTGAGGGATTGTAAAGATAGTTCAAGTGAGAAGATGGAATATAGTTTGATTATTCATGAATCCGGTGAAATTATTCCATAGATGCTTAAAAGATTTGAATTGGAAGAGTTTTATCATGAGAAGATAAATAAAATGTGATTACAAAGGAAGAAATTAAGGATATCACTAGTGTGTGCAACATTGGAAATCTATGTGGAAAGAAGATAGTGAAGCATAAGGAAGTGCACAATCTTACTGGCACTAATAGAGACCCTTGTGTTCTATTGATAAATACCTATATACACCTAAAAAACATCAAGTCTTGTGAGAGGGACAACCCAAAGTGGGATAAAAATATTTTATCCATGGTAATCCACCCACTATAAAACAAAATGCCTTCATCCTTAACGGGGTGAAGGAAAAATATCATTGTAATATCCTTCCTCGAGTATTCCTAATAGATTGAAAATAATATTTTTTCCATGTAGTGGGAATCTCTCGCAAGAGAGGTAAAATTAAATCTCTTTAAATAGAATCCTTAATAAATCCTTGTTAAAGTAGTAAGCCTACCTAATCAGCCATGTAAATAAAAATTTGACCTTAGGTAGATTTCTTAAAGTATTTTCATGTGAAGGCCTTGTTGAAACATCTGAGAACATACACTTTTTGTATAATATTTTAGAGGTGAAAAACATGTGTTCTTGTGCTTGTTGAGTTTAATGATCTAAAACATTAGAAGGAAGCATCCATTAAAGATCAATATTCAAACTAAAATCATTAAAAGAATTGAATTTTTTCAAACATCTTCATTACATAGACAACCTAAATTTGAAATTCAAAGTCTTAAAGACCACCTTTTAAGAACTATCACAAGGTTATGCCAGTGAGAAAAAGGGCTTATAAATACATGTATAATTCCAAAGGGATTTTGTTTAGAGAAGATAAAATTCATCAAAGAGAAACTCAATTTAAATAACCTTCCAATCACATTGAAAGACAATCAATTCAAGGAGAATCACAAGTTCCATTTCCAAATTTAATAGACTTTCATCAAGAACAAGATCAACAAGAACAATCTCCCAATATGCCTATATGGGAGAATTATTGGCCTCTAAGAAATTATAAGAATAGAACTAATGATCAAAACCAAGAGAAAATAACTAAGGAAAAGATGGAAGAAGCATTGAAAAATCCACATTTCACCAAAATGATGGAGAAATTATTGGAAAGGAATAAAGAGAGATATTTCCAATCCTTATCACAATAAGGTGCTAAATTACCACATGACTATGGTGTGTCTAACATAAAACAAAATCAAGAAGAACCTAATCCTTTTGGACCTTTTGAACAATATCTTAAATCCCTTCAAAGACAAATTGATAGAATGCAAAAGGGAACCCCAAGAAAAATATTCACCCTAGAAGGGATATTCCCTTTTCCTTTTTATAATAATTTGATAATGATACCATTCCCACAAAACATTCAAATTCCAAAATATGAAAAATAATTGGGTGCTTCCAATCCTCAAGATCATGTGAGGGAATTTTGCACATTGATCATGTAATTTATCCATGAACTTACCTATATAATGAGGTTATTCCTAGGATTTTATGGGTACAATCTACAGAATGGTTTTCTAAGTTGCCACCTAGTATTAAATCCTTTGAAAAATTGATTTCCAAGTTTGTTACCTAATACTCATACAATATTGAACATGAATTAATCATGTTGGATTTATACAATACAAATAAAAGGAATGGGAAATCTTTTTTGAATTTTTTACAACATTGGAGAAGGATCTTCACCAAATATCCTAGAAGTGTACCAAAAAGAGAAAAAATGGATATATTCATCAATATCTTGATTAATTAGATGAATTTTTGGCTACAACTCCAATTTCCCCCAACCTTTGATAAAATGATTGAAAATAGGATAAAAATTGAAGATTCTTTAGTGAAGAAGGGTGAACTAAAGCTATACAAAGACAATAAGAGGTTTTCAAGCAATAATAAGTCCACTTTTAACAACATCTCATCAACCAATAACAACAATGACAAACCCAAGTTTTGGTTTAATAATACCAACAAGAGCCTAGTGAATGATGGAGTGGTGGAAGCTTACTATTAGATAACTAAGAGGTGGGTGAATCAATTATGATCAGTTATCCTACAGTCCCAAATTCCTCCCAGATGTATAAAACCAACTTCAACAAATAAATTAAATAGCTCGGTAAAAACTTGACTATGTCTTTATGATTCATTAACCAACTATCAGATAAATTATCTAGTATATACCAATCAAAATAGTTATTGTAATGTGTAAATTAAAATAATAAAGTATCACATGCATACACATTTAACACTTGATTTTTAACGTTGAAACCCTGTTAAGGTAAAAACCACCTAGGACTAGTACCCAAAATATTTTCACTCTTTTGAAGTGAGCTCGGTTAAGAGCCAACCCTGTTAAAGGTTACATAACACACTGTAATGTGTGACCTTGTTAGAGGATTTATCACTAACAGTTCTCTGTGACCATACATTCACTTGGGTCAACAAGAAAACAAGTAAAATTAATTGAATGTCATTAAGAAATAAAAAGATTGTTAAGTCTCACTTGGTTAAGAGATTTTGTCTATAGCAATGGTTAGAAAGAAACAATATATGACCTAATTCAAATGCAACTTCCTTTTCTCATTTATAGATCTATGCTAAGATCAATATAACTCTAGTCATCATAATCTCTTCAATCACCTTCTTCCTCTAATTTTGTTCTTCTCAGTTAACTCTTTTTGACACTCAGTGTTGTCTTTAGAATCACTCTATTCTTACTTCAACCTATCTGACCAACTTTGCATGCATACAATATTTTCTTCCATCTGTGATTTCCTTTTTAAATTTATTGTCTCCTTATATAGACATGATAAACCATTTTCTTCCTCTTAATCTCCATCATTAGTTTTTCCTCTTTAACCTTCCTCGTAACTTGTTCCTTAAAATGTCTTTAATCTTCATTATCTGATCTTCCTTGAATTTTTTGAGTCATAGATCTCCATAACAAACTTTATCTTTATCCTTGGAATCTTATAGATTCATTCATCTCATCATCTCATGTTGACAATCACATGTTCCTCCTTATTACTCCTACTCGGTCAATACCATGATTTGTCAATTTCTTCTTACTTGATTAATACCGTACTCGGTATACATTACACTTGCTCAGTGTAAACTGCATCTACTTGGTGTATACTAAGCTCTACATATACCAAGCAAATCAACTTGTACATTCTTGATCTTCAATACTTAATAGAATAATGTAAGCCAATCAAATCATTATCATGATATCATAGACTCATCAATAAGTTTCCCAATGAATACACCAATTATAACTTACTCATACATCTCATCTTCATGCTAATATCTCTTTTCTTCACCAATATTACCTTCTTCAGATGTTTGCAACTATCATGATAAGTACAGTCAAAACTAGTTGACATCAATGACAATATAACAATTGATATAATGTCTCACATATACCTTAGTAGCTCAGTGATCATCTTCACATTCTCACATTCCATTCTCTAAGTAGTTCATTAGTTGTAGTTTCAGCAATCTCTCCCTTTGGCATTGATGGAAACATAATATGAAATATGCCATATAATACCAAACAAATCTTAAGTTTCTATAACTTGGTCTTTATGCTCTCCCTTAGCTTATGCATAATATGTTTAATCGCTACATACTCTCCCTTTAGTTATCTTCTTTCTAACTGATATTTCATGCAATAATTCTCTCCCTTTGACAACAATTCCAAAAATAAGCTCTTCAATAGCCTAATAGGTATCTATGTTGTTCATTTACTGATTCTTGTACCTTTCATGTATAGATATGCTTGGTTTCAGCTTGTCTTCCATCTTCTTCACAACCTTAGGAATCCCAAAGTGTGAACATCTTGCATCAACATAATTAGATCTTCTAATAAAGTACAGGTTGATGCAACTACATATCACCTTAGTGACTATGAGATAAGGGATGGACCCCTATTCTACTTCTAAAATACTCAAATTTATCCTTCGGTAAGGGTTTTGAGAATATATCAGCAAGTTTCTCTTGTGACTTTACATATTCTAATTTGACCTATTTTTCATGAACTTGCTCCCTTAAGTAGTGGTATTTAATAGATATGTGCTTTGTCTTTGCATGCATCACTAGATTATTTGAAATGTTGATACCACTTGTGTTGTCACAATAGATTCTCATTGGATCAGTTATTTCTTCATTCATTCCTTCCAAAAATTGTTTTATCCATGCAATATTAGAACAGTTAGTAATAGCTACATATTTAGCTTCAGCAATGGACTAAGAAATGCATCCTTGTTTCTTTCTTATCCATGTTATTAGTATTTCTCCTAAAAAGAATGCTCTAGCAAATAGTACTTTTTCTATCATCAATATTTCTAACCCAATCAACATCTGTATAAACTTTAAGTTCAAAATTGCCTTCTTTCTTATACCACAATCCATAGTTCTCAGTGTTCTTCAGATATCTCAAAATTAATTTCACAAAATCATGTGTGTCTCTTTAGGATTTGCATAAAATCTAGCTACAATGCCAACAATGTGTGCAATATCTAGTCTATTGTATAATGTTTGATTTACCTCTGTTGACTTGTCATCCTTTGTCAGCTTGCATCTAGTTACCATAGGTGTACCAAATAGTTTTGAGTCCTTCATACTGAATGTCTTCAAGACTTCTTTAATGTACTTAGACTATGTAATGTAGATACCTTCCTTTAGTTGTTGTATTTTCAGACCAAAAAATAATTTGATCTCTCCAAACAATGACATTTCAAACTCTTTTCTCATTTCATTAGCAAAAGACCTACATAAAGTATCATGACCTCTGAATATGATATCATCAACAAAAATTTCAGCAATAAGAATCTTATCATTAGTTTCACCTTTCAAGTATAAATTGATGTTATCACTTGTTCTAACAAATCCAATTCTTATTAAATAAGAGTGCAATCTTTCATACCATGCTCTTGGTGCTTTCTTCAATCCATAAAGTGCCTTGTGCAACTTACAAATCATGTTCTTCTGATTAGGATCTATAAAACCTTCAGGTTGTTCAATGTATACCTCTTCTTCAAGTATCCCATTCAGAAATGCACAGACTTCACATCCATTTGATATACCTTGAAACCTTTGTAAGAAAAATATGCAAAAAGTATTATCACTCCTTCAAGTCTAGCAATAGGTACAAAAGTTTCTCCATAATCAATTCCTTCATCTTGTGCATAACCTTTGTAGACTAATCTTGTCTTGTTCCTTGTAACAACTCCATTCTCATTCAATTTATTTCTAAAAATCCATTTGGTGCCAATCACATTTTTGTCTTTAGGCCTCGGTACCAATTTCCATGTGTTTTTTTTTCTATATTTGTTCAATCTCTTCATTCATTTCCTTAATCCAATCATCATTTTCCAATGCAGCTTTAATAGTTTTAGGTTCAAATTCACAAACCAAACATGTATTTTTCTTAACTTACTTCTTGTCATCATTCCTACTCCTTTCTCTCCATTTATATGATCCTGTGGATGGTGTCTTCTCACATATTTCTTCTAGTATAGGCTCAAATCTATGTTCTTTAATTTTTTCTCCACTCGGTGCATGATCATCATTTTCCTCAATAACTATTTTTTTTTTCTCGAGAGTAGTATTTTGTTGCTTGGTGACACTAGGCTATTTCTTGAGTAAAGTATCAGGATCTTCTATGTAAACAAATCTACCATAATCTTATGGTTCCTTCTTGTCTTCTTCATCATTTTTCTCAGAAAACTCATCAACTCTCACATTTTCACTTTCAATCATCTTGTTAATAGTCTTGTTCAAACATTTGTATGCCATACTTCTAGTAGAGTAACCTATAAATATTCCTTCATCACCTTTATAATCAATTTTCCATTTCTATCATCTTTCAGAATGTAACATGTACTTCCAAATATTTTGAATTAACTGTGTATAACCATATCATAGCTCATAAGGTGTCTTCTTTGATTCTTTCTTTAGTTGTAATTGGTTCAGTGTATACATAGCAGTACTGACAGCTTCTCTCCAATAAATTTGTGCAACATCTTTTTCAATTAGCAATGCTCTAGCACAATCAATAATTGATATGTTCCTTCTTTTAGCAATCTCATTATGTTGTAGAGTTCTCGGTGCTGATACCTGTCTTTTGATTCCATGCTCATTAAAAAATTTAGTAAATTCATCATAAATGAATTCACCACCTTAGTCAAATCTCAAGCATTTCAGCTGCTTACCAATTTCTTTCTCTACTTTTTCTTTGTACCACTAAAACATTTGAAAAGCTTATGATTTTTCTTTTAAGAACATCACTGACATCATTCTAGATAAATTGTCAAAAAATAAAATAAAATATCTATCTCCATAATAGCTCTGAGTTCTCATTGGACCACACAAGTCAGTATGAACTAAATCTAGAATAGGATTAGATGAATATTGTTTTCTCTTGAAACTAGACTTTGACATTTTACCCATTTGACATAGTTTTCACATTGCATGGTCAAGCTTAGATATACTTGGTAAACCTCTAAATTTCCTTTTCTTACTGATCTTAACCATGTTGTCAAAGTTCACATGGCATAACCTCTTGTGCTATAACCAAATATCATCATTCTTAGCCAATAAACATGAAGTTTTAGCATTGTCCAAATAAAATAGATTACCTTTTGATTGTTCACCAGTACCCATCAGTTTTCCATCCTCATCGTATATCTTTACTCTTCTTTTCTCAAATGAAACTCGATGACCTATATTATTCAGTTGTGCAACACTCAATAGATTATAGTTAATTATTTTCATCCAATAAGAATTTTCACATCTAATCTTATTATTCAACAATATCGATCCTTAACCTTTCACTTGACAGGGTGTATCATTTCCCATTTTTATAGATCCTCCATTATAATGCTCAAGATATTCAATCTTATCTTCATCACCAGTCATATGATGTGTGTAGCCACTATATATAATCCAAGTATCATTTTTTCTTACTTTAGAAATAAGTGCATTTTCTACATACCTTTCTTCTTCTTCAGAATCTTCTTTCAATGCAACAAACACCACTTCCACATCTTCATTAAATTCAGTCTCGGTATCATCATCTTCTTCAACTAGGTAGCATGCATTTTTTCCTTTATCTCTGTAGTCTCAGTTTCTCTATTTTCATGTTTTTGGTTACCTCTATGATCTCAGTAATTTCTTCTATCATTCTTTCTTTCATTTGATCTTTCACTTGTCCTCTCATTATCATTCCTGTCAGGACATCTTGCACCAATATGACCATTCTCTTTACATTTGAAACATACTAAGGGTAGTTTACCTTGGTATCTTCCTTTGCCTTTCAGTATCCTTCTAGCCATTAATGCTTCAAGTTCATCAACCTCATCTTCTTCATCTTCACTATCACTTTCATTTCTTATCTAATGTCTACTGGTTGAACTTACAATTTTTAAAGATGACACAAATGCAAATTCTACCTTAGGTACAATATTGTTATCATAGATGTTAATCTCAAATGCAGTCAATCTACCAATTAGAATATCAAGGGAAACACCATTACTAGGAACTTCTCTACTTTCATGTATTGCAGAGACTCTAATAGCATAGGTAGGAAAAAGAATTCTTAGAATTTTACTTACCACATTTTCTTCTTCAATAATTCCACCTGATCCTCAGATAGCATTCACCACTTCCTTGAATTAGTTGTTTTACTGAGTAATGTTTTTACTCTATTTCATCTTCATATCATCAAACTTTCCTCTTAAGATTTCTACATTTTCCTTGAGAACATTTTGATCTCCTCCATGAACAAGTGTGAATTTGTCCCACATTTCTTTTGCAGTTGTACTATTCTTAATGTCTTCAAATTCAGCATCTGATAAACAAGAAGAAATCTCAATCATCATTTCATTATTCTCTTGTCTTTATTTCATCTAGTTGACAGTCAAAGGGAAATCTGAGAAAAGTTTAAATGAAATGCACTTTGGACTATGTGGAGGGAATTATTCAGCTAGGGCAATAGCTCACAAAATCCTGAGGGTTGATTATTATTGGCCTATTTTTTTCAAAGATACCCATTCATTTTTTAGGAAGTGTGAGCCATGCCAGAGGTTCTCAAATAATTTAAAATTTTCAGGAACATTATTGTTAAATCTTGTGGTTGCAGATGCTCCTTTTTCCATGTGGGGCATTGATTTTATTGGAGAATTTGCAGAAAAGTCTAGTGGGGGACATAGTTGGATACTGGTTGCTATGGATTATTTTACTAAGTGGATTGAGGCAACCCCAACTAAGAAAGCCACAAGAACGGTGGTAATTGAATTCTTGATGAATAATGTGGTGACTAGATTTGGTGTCCCAATCAAACTGGTAATGGATAATGCCATGTGTTTTAGGTCAGAAGAATTCATTAATTTATGTTTAGGAATGGGCATAATTTTTTCATATTCATCCCCATACCAGCCATAGGCTAATGGACAAGCAGAATCAAGTAACAAGACCATTTTGTAGATCTTGAAGAAAACTTTAGAAAAGAATAAAAGAACCTAACATGCAAAATTGAAGCTGGCATTATGGGTAGATAGAATTACTGAGAAGTGAGCCACAGGTAAATCTCCCTTTAAATTAGTATATGGTGTGAAATCTATATGCACCCTAAAATGGTTACCTAGACTTTGGGCCCCCATTCATCAATTTATCAATTTCCTGAATCAATGCTTTGCAATGTTTTCAATTCAAATCAATTTCCTTGATCAAATCGTAATTAATTCAATTATTTTAATATTTCCTAAGGTTTGATCATTTTATCCTAAGTTTTATTTAATTAATAGAATATATTCCCTTTTAATTAAATAAAAATCCCTTTTAATTAAATAAAAAAATCTTTTAATTAAATAATAAAATCACTTTATCCTAAGCCACATTTAATTAAAAGAACAAATCTCTTTTAAATAAATAAAAAAATCTTTTAATTAAATAATGGAGACCACTTTGCTAAAAATAATAAATAAATAATAAAATAAAAATAAAAATAAAAAGACTTTTTGTCTACACATTGAATGCACACTTTCCAAGATGAGTGGAATCTCCTTTTGCCTCTTAATCTCTTCCACACATATTTTTGCCTCTTAACCATGTCCATTGATTTTACCTCTTGAGAATCTTGAGCACATGGATCAACCAAGATTTAATCTCCACCATTGCTCATTTCTTTTTGCCCTCTTAATCTTGATCGTCCATTCATTTCTAAATCCTTTATAAGGAGCCTTCTCCTTCTCATTTTTATGCATGGAGATTTTAGAGATCCAAATTTTATGTTATTGTTATGTTGCAGGTTTGGAGAGAGATTTTGGAGGAGAATTTGAGCACTTGAGCTTGAATATTGAAACTTCTCTTTTCTTGTCTTCTTCTCTCATGCCTCCATGGAAATCCATTTAGATTACTCTTACACTTGCATGTTATATTAGATTCATATTTCCTTTCATAGAATAATCTTGCATAAGCATTTCCTTTCATAGATTAGTTTGCTTTCATGCATTGTTATCATATAAAATAGCTTTCATTTTCATTTACATGCATACTTGATGATCATGGAGACTATCATTCTTGCTTTTTCTCTTTGAATTTTTCATTTTATGGTGTACTTGCATGGGCACAAACTATGTATAAGCTAAGGGCCTCCATTATAAACCCTTGCACTCCATGAATAGAGAGCTATGAGTCACCATTTGAGACCTCATTCTTGAGAAATCTTGGATATAATGACTCATAGAAGTGTGTCAACATTTTAGCACACATTTTTGGCATCCACCATGGGGAAACCCACTTTTACATGCTGGTTTTGGTTATTTTTAGAGTTAACCCCCTTGTGCAGATTTGCTTGGAGACTAAAACCTTAGATTTTCAAAGATTTGATTATATCTCCCAAACAGCTTGGAGTTTCGGTCTAAAATTTATTTTGCAGGTTGGCAACATATCCAAGAAGCTTTAGTAAACAATTTAGAATTTTCCTAAGTATTTCGAACTTTTTATAATTTTTTCTTTATTTTTAATAAAAAAAATAATTTTTGGCGCAAATTAGCATATTTTTTGGAATTTTTTACATTTTCAGAAAGCTCTTTAAATTATACAAGGGATCCATTCTTTTTGTTTTAATTTGGATGCAATATCATAGCTCAAATAGTCAATTTACAAAAACTGGTCTATTTTGGTCAAATGGGTCTCTAGGGCACAAATGAAGAGATTTTTCTAAAATTTTTACATTTTTGGAAAGCTCCCTATTTTTTAGCAGGGGTCTTTGTTTTGCATTTCTATTTTTGTGGCCGAAATCATATCAAAAAAATTAGATCTTGTTGACTAGGTTAAATGCAAAAGATATAAAATATTGTGATGAGTATGCACTTATTTTTCATGGTTCAATGCATGATATGAGTTGTCATTTGGATTATTTTTTGGTTATTATTGCTCCTAACAATTGATTTTCAGATCTAACCCTAGGGTTTGCATAAGTTGAATATACGTTCCATATCTTATTTGTTTGTTTGCTTGTCTTGCTTGTTGGAGAGTTCGTGGCTTGCTTGTACAGAAAAGCTCAACAAAAATAAAAATAAGGTAAAATCTACTAAGCACATTGCTTTGGACTTGAGGTATTTTGTTGCATCTCTATAACATTTGAATTTTAAGAATAAAATGAATCTCTCATGTGTTTGGCTTGAGTGTTTATTGCTTTCATAGATCACACTTCAATTTTTCTATAAAGGAGATAATGAATCTAGATTTTCTTTCTTGCATATATGTCTCACATAGTAATTAGGCCCTATGAACACTATTGGTGGTGTTCTTGAGATAGTGGGCTTCAGTTGCTTGTCTTACATGCAAAGCTCTTCTTGATGATAGAACCCCTTGTAGGTAGGGAAGGAAGTTGTTATTATCTCACGGTCTTACTTGGTTTAGTCCTCAACTTTGATCAGTGTGTTCTCTCTTGGACCCACTTAGAGAGATCGGTAGACATTGTTGTTGATGTACGAACCTTGGAGAGGTGATTTCAATTTTAGCATGTCAATGAATTTTCTTTCTATGTTTGGGTGAGGTGAAGAGGCTAGAGGATTATGCTCTATTCCCCTTTGGGCACATCAAAAACTCAAGTCTTTGAATTCGAGCTAAGTCCCCATGTGGTCTTTTTTGTGAGTCTTCCTTATTAGAGAGGGTTAACCGTAGTGGACATTCCCTTTATTGGGTCAACCACATGGATGAAACCTCAAGCGGTAATAGATATTTTTGTCATGGTAGCAACAACCGCTATATAAATATCCTTGTGGAGGAAATCTCCATAGGTGTGGTTTCTTGTTGGGCTGTCAAATCTCCTCAGCATCATTTGTCAAAACCATGGTGCACCTAGATTGGAGTTCACCCTCTTGAAATTGCAAAAGTTGTAGAGTTGACTATTACTATGAACCATAGTGCAACCAACTTTTTCTTTTCTAGGACTATGTGCATGACTAAAAACATTTTGAGAACATACACAAGTAGAATCTTTAGGGAGTAGAATACTATGTCACTATTCTTGTTCATGCGCAAGGTTGCTTTGTCCCTTGCTCATTGTTTGAAGAAATTTTTTTTCTTGAACTCCCTGATTGATGTCTTGTGTGCCTAATTAATGATAAGAATCTGGTAACGCATCTTATTGGTCAATTAAAATGAACAAAAACTAAGTTCCCGAGTCAAAAAACTAGCTTTTTTACAACTTGCTTGATTTACTATCATGTCATTTCCAATCTTTTTTGGTCAATCTGGATTATATTAGGTCACTTACCCCATTGTTAGAAGCCTATTTGCACCTTGGGTTCCTGTGTTTTGACCTCTTGAACTAGTAATATTTTATTTCATGAGTGACCTTGGTTGGAATCAGTGAGCTAGAAATCATCCTTGTTGAGAAGATCAACCTTTGGATCCTTTGATAACACACTTGGAGACCTTTAGTAATATCTTGTCCATTCACTTCCATCCAAATTCAAATTCAATTAATATAACTTGGGTAAATCATCCTCCTGAGCCATATGTGTTAGGGTATTCACCCGTTCATTGGGCACCTCTGTGGTAGTGTTGGTTTATACGTCTTGCAAAATTTCTATCTTATCAACTCTCTTTTGGACAAGTGAGTGCTTATACTATCCCAGTTTGGTACCAACATTTCTTAGGGTCAACTTATCACCTAGTTCCTTTTCTTTCATGTCAGTTACAACAAGATATCAAGTAAATCAAGGAAAGCAACCTCAAGTAGTCTTTAACCAATTACCCTTAGCTCAAAATCGCTAAAAACGTAAGGTAAAAGAACCTGTATTTGATCAATCACCCAAGAACAACTCAGAACTTTGGTTTGATCCCAAGAGTAACCTTAGTGATTTGAGTACACCCTTAGCATGTTCTCACTTAGATATGGATATGAGTTACACAATGACTTGACAAGAGAGGGAAGAAATGGATAACAACCTTGATGATATATTTGAAAGACAGAGAGATACCATTCTGTTTGGTAGTTCCTCTCATGAAAATTAGCCAGTCTCACCCCTTATCTCAACTAGATATTTGGATGAACACCAAAGGGCTGAAAGAGATAAGAAGAAAGCCTATCAAGAAGAGCAGTCATAGCATAAAAGCTAAGATGATGAACCCTATGACACTCATGTGAATGCAGCATACACCAATGACTTGTTTAGGCATTCAAGACCAAGTTCACCACTCAAAGTACCCTCAAGATACATGAGTGAAAGACTTAAGATAATTGAGCATGAAAAAAAAGCCTTCCTAGATGAACAAGCTAAAAAGGAAGAGAAATTTAGACTCCTAGAGTGAGAGAGACAAGCCTTGTTGGAGATAGAAAGGAGAGCCTCACAAGAAGAGCAAGATAGAATTTTGGCTCAACAACTTAATGACCAATTCAACAACATGTGTGTTGGTGGTAGAAACAAATCTCCTCCATCCACTCCTTCCAAGACTCCACAAAGTGGAAGATGTTCAAGAACACCTTCACGATCTCCTATTCCTAGAGGAAGAAGGGCTTCACAACATGATCATTATAGGAGATGAACACCTCCTAAGAACTCAAGACAACCTTCACAACGTGCTCACCATGGTTCACAATATGGGGGTAGTAGTTCAAATTTTGACCTTAACTCCCAAGACTTCATGAAGATACAACAAGAACCACTCTTCTAGCAGTATGTGGAGAGATACTTGGAGTGAAACAAAGACAAGTTCTTAGAGAGTTTAATCAACAAAGGTGCCAAAGTCCCCTATAACTTTGATGTGGACAAGAAGATCAAGAAGCAAGGTCCATCTTAGGAAGAAGAAATCAAACAACTTAAGATTATGATGGAGAAGATGTTGGCACCCAAGAGTTCATTCTCACTTGACTCAATTTTTTCTAATCCTTTTGACAAGAGTGTGAGGATGAAAGACTTTCCTAGAAAGGTTGAGATCCCTCAATATGACAAGTATGATGGGAATGGAGATCTGCATGATTATGTGCATCAATTCTATATCATGAGTTTTGAGTTCCACCAAGATGATTCATACCTCATGAGATTTTTCCCAAGGAGTCTTAAGGGTCAAGCAATGGAATGGTTCACCAATATAACTCCCCCCATCAAGACTTTTAAAGAGCTCGTCCATAGATTTGTCCAACAATTTGCATACAACCTTTCAAGATCCATCACCATGCTGGACTTATGCAACATAAAGAAAAATCAAGGGGAATCCTTTGTCACTTTCTTACAAAGGTGGAGATGACAATGCTCTTGCTACTCTAGGACCATTCCTGAAAATGAGAAGATTGACATCCTTGTTAGCAACTTGGTTCCTGCAATGTGGTATGAAGTTAGGAAGATGGTTTTTGATTCCTTTCACACCATGGTTGAAACTATTAATATGATTTAGAACAACAAAGAGTGGGGGTGAATTAGTTGTTCTCAGGTCTTGATGTATAAGAAAAACTTAAAAACTTTTCCTTAAATCAGATCCAATAACCAAAACAAACTCGGTCACCATTGATTCAATAATAGAAACTTATAACAATGTAGTCAACTACCCAGCTATAACTTTAACTTGTAAAACACAGAAATGTTCAAACCAAAACATTCACACAAGTATTAACACCAAGATTTATAGTGGAAACCCAATGTGGGAAAAACCACTTTGTAACATGCTACTATTATTTTCACTTTTCTGAAGTGAGCTCGGTTAAAAGCTAACCCTGTCAAAGGTTACAATACACACTATTAGGTGTGACCCAGTTAAAGGATTTCAATCACCCTGTTAAAAGTGAGTCTTGTTATAGGACTTACATACACTCCATTAGAATGCAACCTAGTTCAAAGGATTTAACATATAACTGTTAGGTCAACCTCTATTAAAAGGATTTTGACTGTTACAATGGTTAGACAGTAGCAGCAATATTGATATGAAAAACATACAACTCACTTTGCAAATATCAGATCTGATTCCATACACTAATGTTGGTTTACTGACTTTGAAACTTTTCCATCTCCATCTCTGATCTACTTGGAACTTTTCTTTAAGAAACCACCACAATTCTCCTTCAGCCTTTTCTACTTATACAGTTAATAAAACTTTACTGATCTTCTAGCATTCTCTTTTTCACCCATGCACACACATATCCAATGCTTAGGTTCCCTTTAAATACTTTCCTCAATTAGGTTAACTCATCTTATGCCACTCAATCTCATTCGTATATCTTAGGGTTAGGTCAGGTTCATTGAATCTACCTGCTTCATGTTCTTTGGCTTCATTTCTAGAATCATCTCAAATCTCTTAAAGATTTACAATAAAAATTTTTATAGTGCACTTAATGCTTTCAAACAATCAATAAATAAAGTCAACACATTTTATATAATCCAAGAATTCAACAATGTCGACTCCAAAACTAAATTCTCTTCAAATATAAAAATGTTGATGCTCGGTCAATACTGTAATCAACTACTCGGTCTTCATGTAGAAAGCTCGGTCATTACTAAAAATGTTTCCTTGGCTTATACTGTCTTCCTCGATAATTAATTATTGTTCAGTCGACACTAGAATTTTTCTCAACATACATTGACTCGGTCGACACTAACATTACTCAGCTTAAACATGATTTCTCCATTTTTTCTCAATCAAGCCTACCAGTTTAATCTTCAGTCTTACTAGTGTAAACAATACATTGTCAAGCATCATTGTACAACATAGTCAAGTACACTTTATAGTATCAAGATAACTCAACCTTTCCCTAGGTGCTATTGTTACCAACCTTGCCCCAATCCTTCACAACAATACAATAGATATAGTACTTTCCTAAGTAGCAACAGTCTTGCCCATTAAGGTTTGACATCAATGACAATACAACAATTGTTTCAATTGCAATTTCCAACAATCTCCCTCTTTGGCATTGATGGCAACACCATATGATATCACCTAAATAACACATGGATTACCAACCAATCCAAAAACTTATCTTTTCATCAAAGAATTATTTATAATATCCTTAGCTTCATTCTGATTCAAAATCCTATAAGCCTCACTTCTGTGCCTATCAAAAGTATTCAAATCTCCCTCTATCATGATCCTTCATTTCAGCTCATCACCCTTACTTTTCAGTGTCATGTGTTATCATATCAGTTCATCTCCCTCTTTGACAAAAATGCCAAAGTAGCAACTAAAACATACATCCATCAGATGTAGATAATATATGTGCAGCTCAGTGTTTATCCCTCTATCATCTTCCTTATGACTAATTCTTTGTCTTTGCTCCTTTTCACAACTCTAGGCCAACCCTAAAGTGTGACAATCTTCTGCATCAATTTATCAAATATTCTATTGTAGCATATTTGATGCAGTGCTCCTAGCTTGACTAGGCAGCCTCAGTTAGGGGAAGGACCCCTAATTGACTTCTCAAATACTCATGAGTTTCTCTAGGTAAAGCTTAGTGAATATGTCTACTAATTATTCTTTTATATTCACATATTTCATTCGGACTTCTTTATCTTGTACTAATTCTCTCAAGTAGTGATACTTGATTGCTATGTGCTTGGTCTTAGTGTGCATCACTGGATTCTTAGAAATATTGATAGCACTTGTGTTATCATAGAAAATAACAATAGGTTCAATGATTTCTTCTTTCATGCCTATCAACAATTGTTTTATCCATACCAGATTTGAACAGTTTACTACAACAGCAACATACTCATCCTTAGTAGTAGATTGGGAAATGCAATTTTGTTTCTTTCTCACCCAGGAGACTAATCTCTATCCAAGAAAGAAAGCTCCACCACTAGTACTCTTTCTGTCATCTACATTTCCTGCCCAATCACCATATGTATAAACTCTGAGTTCAAATTTTTCATCCTTCTTATTATATAGACCATAGTCAGTAGTTCCTTTCAAGTATCTCATAATTCTTTTCACAACCATCATGTGTGTTTCCCTAGGATTGGCAGAGAATCTTGCCACAATCCCAATAGCTAGTGCAATATCTGGTTTACTATGTATAGCATACTACAATTTTCCAATCATGGATCTGTACAAAGTCTAATTCATTTCTGCAGCATCATCATTCTTAGATAACTTTTGTCCAATAACCATAGGAGTACTCACTAGTTTAGCATCTTCCATCCTAAAAGTTTTCAATATTTCATTAACATACTTAGACTATGTAATGAAAATTCCTTCTTCATTTGATATACTTGTAAACCAACAAAGAATTTGATCTCACCAAACATTCTCATTTCAAATTCAGTTTTCATTTCATTTAAAAATCTTTTACACAATACATCTTATCCACCAAAAATAATGTCATCCACAAAAAATTTTGCCAACAGGATACCTTTACCTTCTTCATCTTTCATGTATAGATTTCTTGTGTCATTTGTTCTTGAAAATCTAATCTATATCAAGTAATTGTGCAACCTCTCATACCATGCTCTAGGAGCTTGTTTCAATCCATATAGTGCTTTGTTCAATTTGCACACCATGTGTCTTCTATTTGGATCAATAAAACCTTCTGGCTATTCTATGTAAACTTCTTCTTCTAGTATACCATTTAAAAATGTAGACTTGACATCCATTTGATATACCTTAAAATCTTTATAAGCAGCATACACAAGTAGAGTTCTTACTCCTTCCAATCTAGCTATAGGGGAAAATGTCTCTCCATAATCTATTCCTTCTTCTTGTGCGTAGCCTTTGCATACCAGCCTAGCTTTGTTCCTAGTTATTTCACCATTTTCATTCCTCTTATTCCAAAACACCCACTTTGTTCCTATAACATTTTTGTTTTCAAGTCTCGGCACCAGAGTCCAAGTATCATTCTTCTCAATCTAGTCAATCTCTTCATTCATTGCTTGTATCCAGTCTTCATTCTCCAATGCCTCACTAGTTGACTTGGGTTCAAATTCACATAGTAGGCATGTCAGATCCTTAGTCTTACTTCTAGTCTGAATTCCAGTATTTTTGTCTCCAATTATCTGTTCAAGCTTGTGATGTCTTCTTACATATTTTTCCAAAATAGGTTCAACTCTTCTCTCCTCTATTTCATCAAGTTCCCCAACAAGATTGTCAGATTCAGCTTCTAAATGCTCAGCAACCTCTTCCTAATACTCAGTAGCATTTTCTTGTAGCGCAGCATGTTCTTGTTCTCTTTTGGCACTATTTTCCTGATGCTCGGTAGCATCTGTCTATCGCTCAGCATTGCTTACCTGAGACTTGGCATCAGGTGCAAGTTTGTTACTTGCCTCTTCTTCTTCCTTAATGTACACAAAAGATCTATAATCTTCTAGTTCTCTTTTGTTGTCAGCTTCATTTCTTTTTGCATACTCATCAATTTTGACATTCACACTTTCCACAATTTTATTAGTGTTAGAATTCAAACACTTATAAGCTTTACCTTTTGTGCAATATCCTAGGAATATGCCTTCATCACTCTTAGCATCAAACTTTCCATTCCTAGTGTCTTTTAATATATAGCACTTACTTCCAAAGATTCTAAAGTATTTAACACTCGGTGCATGCCCATGCCATAATTCATAGGGTGTCAAATTTGTACCTTTCTTGATCTATACCTGGTTAAGAGTGTAGAAAATAGTGCTTATAGCTTCTTTCCAGTATTTTTGTGCCACATTCTTTTCAATCAACAATGTCCTTGCACAATCTAAGATAGATCTATTTCTCCTTTCTGCTATACCATTTTGTGGAGGTGTTCTAGGTGTAGACATCTATCTTTTAATTGCTCTATCATTACAAAATAGATTGAATTCATTTAATGTGAATTCTCCACCTCGGTTGAAGATCTAAGACATTTCAGGTTTCTACCTATCTCCTTCTCAACTTTAGCCAAATACCACTTAAAGAATTGAAAAGCTTCAGATTTTTCTTTTAGAAACATTACATGCATCATCCTAGTATGATCATCAATGAACAAGATAAAATATCTAGCACCATAGTAACTTTGTACACCCATAGGTCCACAAAGGTCAGTATGAACCAAATCTAAGATGTTTTCAGTAGTAAAGGATTTGATCTTAAAACTTGACTTTTTCATCTTTTCTAACTGGCATTCTTTGCACATCACATTCTTAGGTTTCTTCAATCTAGGTAGACCTCTTACCTTTTTCTTCTTACTTATCTCTACCAGATTGTCAAAGTTAACATGACATAGCCTTTTATGCCATAACCAAATATTATCAAGTTGTGCAATTATACATGTTTCTTCAGATAGATCAAGATAGAACAAATTACCTCTAGTCTGTTCTCCACTTCCAATTAGTTCTCCAGTAGCATCAAATATTTTAGCTTTCTTGTGATGAAATTCCACTCGGTAACCAGTTCTATTGAGCTGAGCAACACTTAACAATTTATAATTAAGACCTTCAACCCAATATGCATTTTCACAAGATATCTTATCAGTCAATTTAATCAAACCTTTTCCTCTAATAGGACATGGTGCACCATTACCAAATTTTACACTTTTACCTCTATAATGATGTAAGGTCTCAAACTTATTTTTGTCACCAGTCATGTGATGTGAACAACCACTATCAATAATCCATTTATCATTCTTGTTCACATAGGATATCAATGCAGTTTTCTCATCCTCATTAGATTCATCTTTCATTGCAACATAGACTACCTCAATTTCAAAATCATCACTATCAGTATCAGTTTCTTCTTCAGCAATGTAACAAGATTTCTTACCTTTTCCTTTGTAGTCTTTGTTCCTTTAGTAGCTTCTGTCATCTCTTCTATCTTTGTGTTTTCTTTTTCTTTCATCATCTTTATCCTTCCTGTCAAGACATCCAGTAGCTATATGACCAACTTTATTACATCCAAAACATATAATAGGGAGTTTACCTTTATACTTTTCTTTTCCTCTTCTCAGTCTTCTAGCCATAAGAGCTTCTAGATCTTCCAATTCTTCATCAGAAGTGTCACTGTCACTTTCACTTTCACTTTCCCTAATGCATCTTTCTTTTTCTTTATTTGGCTTGTTCAGAACTAGTTGTGACTTGAAAGCATATTCAACATTACCAATGCTTCCAAAAGTGAAATTATCATAGTTAGAGAGTTCAAAAGTAGTCAGCTTACCAACCAAACTTTCCAAAGTAAGCACATTAGCAGAGTTGCATCTAGATTCCTGAATAGCTGAGATCTTAATAGCATATATAGGATGCAGGGTTCTTAGTACTTTCCCAATTATAGTTTCATCATCAATAACCCCATTTGCTCCTCTAATAGCATTCACAACTTCTTTTATTCTACCACAATATTGTGCAATGTTTTCACCTTCTTGCATTCTCATTTCATCAAACTTACCTCTAAGACTCTCAGCCTTTTCTTTTAGTACATTTAAGTCACCACCATAGATCCTTGCAAGAGTGTCCCACATCTCCTTAGCAGTTGTGCAATCCTTAATGTCCTCAAATTCTAGATAGCTTAGGGCAGATGCAATTTCCAGCATTGCCTGATTATGTTCTTGCTTAGCTCTCATTTCTTCAAGAGTCAAAGGTGCAACAGGTGAGACATAGCCATTCTCAATGTAGTACTTTGTAGAGTCACCAATACCAGCCAGATGCAGCTTCATCAAGCTTTTCCATGTAGGGAATTTTTCCTTATTCAGCTTCGATACCTCCTTCTTATACATCCTGATCATTTGCTTCAAGTCCCTTTAAACTTGATTTTTGTAAACACTAATAATAAGCAACAAAACTCTGATACCAATTGTTAATATGATTCAAAACAACAAAGAGGGGGGGTGAATTAGTTGTTCTTAGGTCATGATGTATAAGAAAAACTTAAAAAAAAATTCTTAAATCAAATCCAATAACCAAAACAAACTAGGTCATCACTAATTCAATAATAGAAACATATAACAATGCAGTCCACTACCCAGTTGTAACTTTAACTTGTAAAACACAAAAATGTTCAAACCAAAACATTCACACAAGTATTAACACCAAGATTTATAGTGGAAACCCAATGTGGAAAAAACCACTTTGTAACATGCTACTATTATTTTCACTCTTCTGAAGTGAGCTCGGTTAAAAGCCAACCCTGTCAAAGGTTACAATACACACTATTAGGTGTGACCCGGTTAAAGGATTTCAATCACCCTGTTAAAAGTGGGCCTTGTTATAGGACTTACATACACTCCATTAGAATGCAACCTAGTTCAAAGGATTTAACATATGACTATTAGGTCAACCTCTGTTAAAAGGATTTTGACTGTTAAAATGGTTAGAAAGTAGCAGCAATATTGATTTGAAAAATATACAACTCACTTTGCAAATATCAAATCTGATTCCATACACTAATGTTGGTTTATTGACTTTGAAAATTTTCCATCTCCATCTCTGATTTGCTCGGAACTTTTCTTCAAGCAACCACCACAATTCTCCTTCAGCCTTTTCTACTTATACAATCAATAAAACTTTACTGATCTTCTAGCATTCTCTTTTTCACCCATGCACATGCATATCCAATGCTTAGGTTCCCTTTAAATACTTTCCTCAATTATGTTAACTCATCTTATGCCGCTCAATCTCATTCATAGATCTTAGGGTTAGGTTAGATTCATTGAATCTACCCACTTCATGTTCTTCGGCTTCATTTCTAGAATCATCTCAAATCTCTTAAAGATTTACAATAAAAATTTTTACAGTGCATTTAATGCTTTCACACAATCAATAAATAAAGTCAACACATTTTACATAATCCAAGAATTCAACAATGTTAGCTCCAAAACTAAATTCTCTTCAAATATAAAAATGTTGATGCTCAGTCAATACTGTGATCAACTACTCAGTCTTCATGTAGAAAGCTCAGTTATTACTAAAAATGTTTCCTCAGCTTATACTGTCTTCCTCGGCAATTAACTATTGTTTGGTCGACACTAGAATTTTTCTCGGCATACACTGACTCTATCAACACTAACATTACTCGGCTTAAACATGATTTCTCCATTTTTGCTCGGTCAAGCCTACCAGTTTAGTCTTCAGTCTTACTAGTGTAAACAATACATTGTCTCATCATTATACAACATAGTCAAGTACACTTTGTAGTATCAAGATAACTCAACCTTTCCCTAGGTGCTATTGTTACCAACCTTTCCCCAATCTTTCACAACAATACAGTAGATATAGTACTTTCCTAAGTAGCAACAGTCTTACCAATTAAGGTTTGACATCAATGACAATACAACAATTGTTTCAATTGCAGTTTCCAACAGAAACTACATGTAAGATTGAGGATGTTTTGAGAGAACAAGAAATTTTGACCAAACATAGAAACAAAAAAAATGGTCAAAATAACAATAACCTATTGGAATAAGGAGAGATAGGTACTAAGAGGGGAGGGGTGAATCAGTTCCCACATAAACTTTAACTCATTAACCTTTCAGATCTACAATAGCAAATAGTGATAACCTTCCAAAACAACTTGTATCTAATATATGTATCATTCATCCATTCAACTTCTGAAATTAATAACATGAAATCAACAATATGACAATCACATAACACAATTATTTTGGTAATGTAGAAACCCTTGTTAGAAGGTAAAAATTGTGGTGGGGATGACACCCACAAATTCTTCACTACTATAGATAGAAAAGGTTTTCCTGTTATGGATACAAGTTTTGATCACTTCTGGTGATCTTACCCTATTAGGAGTAACATATTAGATCAGCTAGATCTACCTAGTTATATGATTTTAACAACACTAATGAAGTGTGCACTTGGTTAAGAGATTTACATAAGACTGTCAAGTCTACTTTGTTAAGAGATTTAGCCAAAAACTCTATTACAATTGTTAGAAAGCAATAGGCAATTATCTTCTAAATTGACAACTTAATTGTCTGATACAAATCAATAAAAACTGAATATATTTCACCTTTACTATGATGAATCTCTTCTCTAAACTGCTCGGTTAGCCTTCTCTGATTCTGTTGAATCTGATAACCTATGTATATTGTTCTGCTTTATCAACTGATAGTCTTGAAGTTAGGCAAGTGCTTCAAGTGCTCCTTAATTCATACATCAGTTCACAGCACAAATGATACAAACATACATTTATATAGCATACTACTTTATGCCGCTTTAACAAAATTAGGTTACAAATCTTAGACAAAAACCCTAAGATCTACGGTATAGAAAAATGACCTAGATCAAACTATTACATAAGATATACATTGCATTTAATGAATATCTTGACAATAAATATTCCTCGATCATGGTAAAATGTTTTTTGATCTGTTGTAACTATTTGCATAGAAGAATGTGTCATTCCTTATTACTATGTCATTTCTTGTGATCATCGGTAAATGCTATATAAACTACTCGGTGTATACTGGTGCTCAGTGTTTACTATCACTCAGTGTCAGTGTCTGCTGGTGCTCGGTAAAGTGTCTGATGCTCGGTGTATATGCTTAACTGACTAGTCTATTTTGCTTCTAGTTACCGACTAGCTCAATTTAAGTAACTGACTGATATACTTTGATAACCTTTGATACTAATGACAACCTTTAATGCTCAATAGAGATAACAATCTCCCCCTTTGGCATTAGTATCAAAACTTGAATGTATATAGACAAAATTTTCTATATATAACTTATATCTCTACCATATACATATATACTTGTCAAAATTTCTATTTACTCCCCCTCAGTGCATGCTCCCGATAAGATGTAGTATACATAGCATATTTGGCATATTGAAATATACATTGATTTCCCCCTTTTTGATAGTAATGCCAAATACAAAAATTAAACTGTATACTCACATCTTGTCAAAAATGTGCTGATGGGTTTTCTTCACAGACTCCAAGAGGTTTTCCCATTCCTCTTTCAAGTTTGTGAGAGAAATGTGCTCAAGACCAACTTGTGCATGCATGTCAAAGATGTTATCCAACATAGAAATTTTTGGTGTTGCAACAAGTTGTTCCGCTTTGACAATGTGTTTCTAAAAAATCTTCAAGTATGGAAGGAGTTATGTCTATAACTCTGTGACCTAGTCGGTGATCTGCTCTTCTTGTTTCTTGAGATCTGCTATCAATTGCCTGATTTCCTAAACTCTATGAATGTGCTTCGAAAAATCTTGTGGCTCGGTTATAGCGGCATTTGCACTGGTCTTTATTTCATCTTCCAGACCTTTGATCTTTTCACTAATCTCAACAATGAAGGTTTCCATAGTGCATAGCTTCAGTAAGAATTGACAAATTAACTAGGTTATAGATTTTATTTTGGTTATTACCTTAGATAATTTGACCTTGATTATTTCCACTTCTTGGCTAATTATTTCTATCAGTTTGTCTTGAATCCTAGATTCTACTCTTTCTTCAATTCACTTGTCAGCATCAATGTCCGGGGCATTTATCTTCTCGTTAAGGATAGAAAGTTGATCTATAATAGGATTATCTTAATCAATATTCACTTCAGGTACTACCTGTTGTAAGATATCCCTAACATCCATTAATATTTCTTTGCATTTAGTTTCTTGCTTCAACTTTTCTTGTGCTTCTTTTCTTGTACATAGTTCTCCATATTTGCTCAATTCCTCAGGGCTAAGGGTCCTTGGGTCACACTCGAGTATTACTATAACTTCTTCTAGAGTGGCCGGCCCTTTTTCTTTCTTCTTCTTCTTCTTCTCTAGTGAAAGGGGTGATTTCTTCACAATGGTGACAAGAACCTTGTCTTCTGCCTTTGGAGTATCCTTCCCAATTGACACACTCTCTTCCTTCCTCTGCTCCATGGTAACCTATGTGTTGGTTGAGTGGGTGGGAGCCTCAAATGTAGTTTCCTATGTTCCTTTAGACTTATGTGTCTCTACAGGTGTTTTGGTGTCTTGTTCCCCTGTGGCATCTTTATGTTGCTCAGGGTCTGAGCCATCAGGTTGTTCCTGTGAAAGAATTTCTGCTGCTTCTGCCAGTATAGGAAGCTCACCTGGTAATGATGTAAATGCACATTCAATGACTTGAGCTTCATCTTGAGTGTTTTCTGGTGCAATATTTACATCCTCATCATCCTTGTCATCAGGATCACCATTTGTGATGTCCTCAATGGGTACATCATCATCGATTTTCTTCTTCAAGTGGATCTCTACTGGATCCGATGTATCCTGTGAAATATTTATGTCTTCCTTTTGTTCAATGATATCAATTACCTCAATAATTGATATACCAGAGTCCTTTGAATTCTCTTCTATAGTGTCATCAATGTAGATACCTTTTCCTTTGGAATGTTGTCTCTTTTTAGATAAATTTAAGAATGCATTTTTCTCAGCTTGTTCTTTGGATTTAAATTTTGATTTCCATAGGGAATCACCAGTCTCATCTACATCCACCACATTCTCATCCAGTATCATCATGGCTCGGTTCTTTATAGAAAATCTTGCTTGATGATTAGCCATGTGTTCTTCAATTTCTGCTAGGCTTAGATGTGGGGCTGCCTGAACTAGAGATCTTTCTCTCTTTCTCTTCTCGGTGTCTAGTGCATAAGCCCATTTTTTATTTATTCTATCATCCAACTCCTTCGGTAATGTTAGTGCAAATTCTAATGGAACTCTTTTAAACTTTATCATCATTTGGATGACTGCCTCCTCACTCTTTGTTTGATCCTCATTTGACATTTTTTCAAATTTGCTAAGCTCCAGATCAGCAAGGTCGTCATTCTCAATTATATCTTCAATGATTTCATCTATTGACCTTACCTTGTTTCTGACCACTTTGAATTGACTGATGTCATCTTCATTTTTAGTATCCTCAAGGTCTTCTCTACCTCTTATCAATCTTCTCCTTTTCTTTCATGCCTCGGCTACAACCTTGGGTCCTTTCTTTGCATGTCTTTGTTGGTGTAGTAGCCTTTCATTTTTTTACCTTCTCTACTTCCTTCTTCTATGGTGGTGAAGCTACATTTGATGACCTTGTGCATGCACTTGTCTGTACTGGCAACTACCTCTTCTTTGGAGCTTTAATAGGAGGAATCGGTGTAGCTTCTTGTTCTTCATCATATTCGGTTTCCTCACTATCATATGCCTTGTCAGCCAACATTAACTGACCTTCAATTTCCTGTTCAACCTGTGACTCCTCAAATGAGTCTGCATCCTTCCCAAATTTCTCAGATAAAAACTTTTTCATCTTCTTAGCCTTCCTAGACATTTTATTAATAGCCAAACCTGTCGTGATTCTAGACTTAGCTTCTTCATAGGTTCCAAACCTAGTGGCCTTGGGGTCTTTTGGTAGTGCTAGTAGTGCTTCAATAGATTTCAATCTGAAATCATAGTTCATTTCATAGCCCATAGGTGCTAGCCATTTTATTCTAGGTTCAACTTCTCTTATCATGGAATGATCTGTGTCTACTAGAAAACAAACATATGTCTCAAATTTCTCAACTAATTCTCATGGAATTCTACTTCTTTGATTCATCTTGGTCTTAAATTCTTTAAAGTACTCATCAAAAACTTTCTTCATATCATCTCCTAACTTGTTCATCATCTCGATAATCTATATAGCTATTGCTTTATCTGTTGTCCAATTTACTTTACCAATGCTAGGGAGATACTTTTGTATATAGAAAAATAAACAAACATGGAGTGAACCAAACTTACATGTGTTTGACTTCTTTGACCTTATAGTCTTCATGTTTTCCTATAATTGGTGTAGCAATATCTCTACAAGATCAATCTGGTGATCTTTCTTCACAATTTTGTGTGCCATGTCGACTATGCTACAGGGTACACTATTTTATTTGCTTGATTGAAATATTTTGTACCCGATCACATGTGACACAAATTTCACTACTGGTTCTTTAATTATTGAAATCTTCAATGCTCGACCATCCCATGCATCTCCAGTGTTCTTCTCAACATCAGGTCATGAGGAGCTTCGGAAAGCCTTTGCCTTGTCAATTGTAGGATAGCCAGTAACCCTACTAATTATTTTCTTTGTGACCTCTACTAGTTTATCCAACAAGAATTTTCATCATGATACTAACTCAATGCAATCCTTATCTAGTCTATTTTGAATGATTACAAAAAGTGTATGGCGCACAATAACACTAATTTCTCAATCTGGTCATATTCTATTTTCAGTTTTCCATTGATGCCACACAATTGTTGATATGCCACAATAGTCTCAAAATCTCCTACTTCTCCAATCTTGCAATGAATGAATGGTCTTACGTCTTCTATTAACAAAACTCTATCTAGGATGCTTGAAAAAGTGCCCATTAAATCTATTTGTAATGCAATCTTGGGGTGTGATTTGTACTTAGGTTCATCAAAATTTTCTCTAACAATCAGATTCACTTCTTCCTCAACACTATGTGATTTTCTTGTGAATGATGTAGATGCCATAAATTGATTTAGGGTTTTGGCAAGCAGCAGGTTAATAAAGTGTTCGATAGAAAATGTACTTACTTGGAGTTGTCAAAGAGTGATGTCAATTTGATCTACAATAGCTTTGAATCCTTCTGAAAATCCTTTTAGCTCGAACTCTTTTTTGTGAAATCTTCGCTCTTCGAGATCGCAATGTAAAAAATGAACTCTATTTCTCGTGTATTTATAGACTTTTCGATATTCCTGCTCAAACTTTCATGCATTAAATGCTTAACCTACCTTTTGGTTCATAACAGCTGTCAGCTCAGTAACAACTGTAACTTTTATCTACTGGGTTAACACACAATTTCTTTGTCAGTTGATATGTGTGCTCAGTTAATCTTGAATAGTGATTACCGACGGGTAACCAACTTTTGGTCTTGCTTTTACCGATTATGTAAATTTGCTAGCTCTTAACCTATAAACCATAATGCATCTCTTTTCATGTAGATTTGGTATGTGCTCATCATATATAAAGAATTGTATGTAAAATGTGATCATTTTGAAATGTCAGTCCCATACATACCTATATCACCTTAAGTGGAGGTACCGATGTCACCCAATCCAGTGGACGAGGTTTCACCAATAGCATTACTTGATTCAGCATTCTCATTAGATGCCTTCTTCCACATAGTGTTCCTTATCTTTATGATATCTGCAATAGTTTTTCCACTCTCAAATACATGATTTTCCTCTGGTGCTTAGTCTCTACAGTCTTTGCTTAAATGACCGACTTTATGACAATGCATACATGCCATTCTAGTGCTTGTCCAGCTTCTTGATTGTCCAACCCATCTTTTCCTGTTACAATTCACTGCAATGTGCCCATATCTACCACATGCAACACAGTTAGCCCATGTGTAATCCAAAATATAAGAGTTACCTTGTCTCTTTGGTTGATAAGGCTTGCGCTATGTTTTCTACTAAGGAGTCCATACTTGTTTCATCTTAGCCTTACACTCTTATGCAATGTGTCCATGTTTATTACAAGTATAGCATATTTTCTCCATAGTAGTATTGTTAGCAATATCATTCTATTTAGCTCTACACTCATAAGCTTGGTGACCATACTTACCACAATAATAACAATATCCATTGAACTTAGGAGTGATAGGAGGTTTACCTTGTGCTTTGCTCCAAATAACATTTGATGTATGTCCTGGTTTGCCACAGTGATAACATGTCAATGCTTTAGGTCTTTGATTTTGATTGTTGTTGACTTGTTCAGCTTGATGTGATGATTCTCCTTCACTGGTATAGCCTATCCTAGCTCTACTCCCAAATCTTCTTTGATTAATCAGAAAGTCATCAATCTTCTTAGAACTGTCCTCAGCCAATTTCTTCATTTCATTGTGTTGCTGCTAAGTTTTCACTTCATTTCTCAGTTTCTCATTTTCCTCTCTGAGTCTTGCAACTTCTTCAAGATTTCTTAACAATTCTCCATTTACTCGGTTGACCTATTGATTCATAGTCATCATTTGATTAGATACTTGAAAATGGTGATTGATGAGTCTTTGTATTTCACTTTCTTTTGCTTGAAGTTGTTCAGTCATTTATCTTCGGTCATCAATAGCCAAATTCCTTTCTTGCTCGGCTTGTCTAGCATTGTTCATTGTCTCTACCATTCTCACCATCTAAGATTCTTGACTGATTTGTAGTGCTTTCACTTGTTCAGTTAAATGTTGATTCTTTTTAGACAAATCAGTGATTATACTTTCAGATCCATCAGAAATACTTCCAGAACCAAATCCAACATGATCAAATATATCATCAATTTCTTCTTCATGATAACCAATCTCATTTTGTAGAATAGCTAGGTTCTTCCTTTCAACCAATAATTTCTTCAGTCCTTCCTTGGCTTGCTTGTACTATTCAATAAACATCTGCATCTGAATCTTTTGATTCTCAATAGTCTTTTCTAAATTATACCTCTCCGTGACTTTAGATCTTTACCCTTCAGTGGTTAAACTATCCAATAAGAGAAATGTGCTCTAATACCAATTGTTGGAATAAGGAGAGATAGGTACTAAGAAGGGAGGGGTGAATCAGTGCCCACATAAACTTTAACTCATTAACCTTTTAGATCTACAACAGCAAACAGTGATAACCTTCCAAAACAACTTGTATCTAATATATTTATCATTCATCCATTCAACTTCTGAAAGTAATAACATGAAATCAATAATATGAAAATCACATAACACAATTATTTTGGTAACACAGAAACCCTTGTTAGAAGGTAAAAACTATGGTGGAGATGACACCCACAAATTATTCACTACTGTAGATAGAAAAGGTTTACCTATTAGGGCTACAAGTTTTGATCACTTCTGCTGATCTTACCCTGTTAAGAGTAACATATTAGATCAGCTAGATCTACCTAGTTATAGGATTTTCACAACACTAATGAAGTGTGCACTTGGTTAAGAGATTTACATAAGACTATCAAGTCTACTTTGTTAAGAGATTTAGCCAAAAACTCTATTACAATTGTTAGAAAGCAATAGGCAATTATCTGATATAGATCAATAAGTACTAAATATATTTCACCTTTACTGTGATGAATCTCTACTTTGAACTGCTTGGTTAGCCTTCTCTGATTCTGCTTAATCTGATAACCTCTGTATATTGTTCTGCTCTGTCAACTGATAGTCTTGAAGTTAGGCAAGTGCTTCAAGTGCTCCTTAATTCATACATCAGTTCACATCACAAATGATGTAAACATACATTTATATAAAATAATACTTTATGCCGCTTTAACAAAATTAGGTTACAAATCTTAGAAAAAACCCTAAGATCTACGGTATAGAAAAATGACCTAGATCAAACTATTACATAAGATATACATTGCATTTAATGAATATCTTGACAATAAATATTCCTCAATCTTGGTAAAACATTTTCTGATCTGGTGTAACTATTTGCATAGAAGAATGTGTCATTCCTAATTACTATGTCATTTCCTACGATCATCAGTAAACACTATATAAACTACTTGGTGTATAATGGTGCTTGATGTCGGTGTCTGCTGGTGCTCAGTAAAGTGTCTGATGCTCGGTGTATATGCTTAACCAACTGGTCTATTTTACTTCTAATTACTGAATAGCTCAATTTAAGTAATCGACCGATATACTTTGATAGCCTTTAATACTAATGACAACCTTTAATGCTCAATAGAGATAACATAACCCTAACAAGGATAAAGGGAAAAACTCACATTGGAATAGGAACAAACAAGTGGTCAATGATGGAGTTGTGGACTCCTCTCAACCTAAAGATCAAGTTGTTCTCCACTTTTCTAGTGTTGTTCAAGCCATGAAACTCAATGCATCTCATCAACAAGAGAGAAAGCCAAGATACCAAGATAAGCCTAAGAAAGAGAGATGTCATTTTTCAAAACTTGGTGATTCATATGAGGATGTCTCAAAAACACTCATTGCCAACAATCTTGTGCATCCTCAAGATCCTGCAAAGCATTATATACCTGATGTTAAGCCACATTGGTGGGATGAGAAAGTCTTTTGCAAATTTCACAATGGCATTGGACATGATATTGAAAACTCCTGGAAACTCAAACATATCATCCAAGATCTCATTGAGAGTGGCAAACTTAAGGTGGATGGATTGAACATCAACATGGATCATAAGGCATTCAAAGAACCTTTCCCCAAGTATGAGAAGGGGGAAACCTCTAAACCTAAGAATGGAAAGGCTGAGGTCAAATACACTTACACAGCTATAGAGAATGTTGTCAACATGCTTGAATTTGTAGAAGAAAATGCCAACATGATGAGGAATAAATATCCCTATGGTTATGATCTAGACATGGACTCTCCTCCTATCTTTGATGAAGAACCCACCATGGTGCTAAGGGGTCCTAACTCTAGAGTGTCATCTCAAACTCTCAATGTTGTCACACGAAGTCAAGGTCTTGTTGTCATTAGAGGACCCAGTTCAAGTCAACCAAGTAAACCAAAGCAAGTGGCATCCAAGAATGTCACCTCAAAACTAGCAGTCAATCCTAAGTTGAGCTATAATCTTGTCGATCAATTGCAAAGAACCCCAGCTCATAATTTGATCTTTGAGCTCTTAGAGTTGTCCCCGAGACACAAGAAAGTCCTTGAGGATGCTTTGCGTGCAACTAACATCCCTAACAACTTAGACATTGACCAATTCCAGAACATGGTTTACCATATTGCTAGCCCTCATTACCTTACCTTTTCAGAGGATGATGATAAAGCTTTGAGCCACCCACACAATCTAACCCTTCATATTGAAGTCATGATCCATAAAACCCATGTTAGGTGCATTTTGATAGATGGGGGTGTTGGGCTTAATATTTGTTCCTTGAGTCTTTTAAAGACATTGGGTTATTCTGAACAAGTCATAGATACTAGAAAGAAGATCACTATCAAAGCCTATGATGAGGCAAAAAGAAGTTCCAAGGGGTTGGTCATCCTTCCTGTTAGGATTGGCCCTATTGAGAAGGATATTTTATTCCAAATTGTTGATGTTGGTCCCCTTGTGTACAATATCTTACATGGTAGACCATGGATTCATGATATCTAAGAAGTGTTTTCTACCTATCATCAATGTGTTAACTTCCCCTACAATGGAGTAGATATTTGTATACCTGGGGATAGCACTTTATCTGTCAACTCGGTTTCAGTGAGTGCTCATGTTCCCCTCAATAGAGAAGTAGAAGACTTCAATGCAACCTTAGAGGAATGGAAAGACAAGCTCAAGTTAGTAGACCTTGGCATGGGGGATATCAACTCAACTCCTTCACAGCACTACTAGCTTCACCTAGGTCTTATGGCAAGCCTTCACAAGAAATGAGACCTTCCTCTTCAGCTATGACTTTATTTGGCATGTTTTTAGAGTCCTCAGTGACTATTCAAGATGAAAAAGAAGAGGTGGTTGTTAAAGACTGGATTTATAGAGAAGAGAAATACATGCACAATGATAACTTCTCTCCCTCTCCTAAGGCTTATGGAAGGGGGTATACTTTTGTCAAATAGATGGGCTATCCTAGGCATGGCCCTCTTAGTCACAGATTGGATGCTAGAGCTGAACCTCTTGATCATGCTCTTTTTGGACACAAGTCTAAGAAGATAGTTGGCCTAGGATTTGTGAATCATAACAAGAACACTGCTCCTATTCTTGACGAGTTAGATAGTAAAGATGAACCAGAATACATACCTAATTTGAAAAATCAACAAGATATGTGTGAGGATTGGGTTCCTTCCACTAATATCCTTTGGGGAGATTCAGATAGTCCAATCACTCATGAGACAGTTGCAACCTTAGAACAAGATGAATCAGATGTAGAAGATCCCATCAAAGAACATCAACGCAAGAATATTGTTTGTTTTATAGAGCAAGAAGGTGTTAACCTTGATGACATTAGAGCTTCCACATCAAGATGTCCCAAACCTTTATGGTGTAAACATCCTAGTTGAAGTTCAGACACAAGTTCATATGAGTATGAATGGGACTCCTTCTTAGAGCCTTCCACATTTGACATGGATATTGATGTCATCCACACTTATAGTTTTCAACCTGAGGTAGCTGATGAGTTATGTGTAGGATTGGAGGATTTGAACCCACATGTTGCATTAGTGGATGATTCTTCACTTGTTAGGATGAATCCTAATTTGGGTAGCTTAGAAGGATACTTGACAGACTTCAACTCTTCAGTCACCAGAGATGATATCATTCACATTCACAACTTTGAACCAGTCATTGACTTACCAATTGTTCATCCTAACCTCATTAATTGGTCCCAACACTATCAAAAACCTAAGCTCTTAACGTTCCAAAATGATTATAAGATAACATGTTACTTGAATGTCATTAAACCCATAGTCTCTTCCACCAATGAACCGGCTACTAGAGTGATAGAGCCAGACATCAAGTACCTTAGCCACAAAATAAAAAGAAAAGAAAATCAAAATAATAAGAGTTCTGATCGTGAAAACCACTATGTGGTGGTGTCAGAACCAAAAAAAAGTAAAAAGAAATGGCATATCCAAGGGTGAAAACCTCTTTGAGGTGCCTAAGGATGAGGTACTTGATTGTCCCCCTAGCTACTTTCACAATAGATCTTCAGTTCTTATTGCACCAACCAACATTGTTGAGTATGAAGCTTTAACAACTAGACTTAAGATGGCCATAGAATGGAGAATCACAAAGTTACACATCTATGGGGATTCACAACTGATAATCAACCAAGTCAATGATGAATATCAAACAAAAATTGAGAAACTGGTACCTTACAAAAAAATGATTGATTCCTTGAAATGATACTTCACATTTGTCACATTTTAGCAAATCCCTAGAGTAGAAAATAAATTAGCTGATGCTATGGCTACACTTGCTTCACTTCTTCAGTTATGGGAACATGAATCTAGATTTGAATTCCTGGTGGAAGAGCTACATCACCCTATCTATGACTCCCTAGAAAGTCATGTCATTTGTGCCCTTGTGGGTCATGAGTCATCCCATTATGGTGCCATTTACTCATACCTTCATGATGGAATTATCCCTAAAACCTTTAACCGATCTAAATGCAAAAACCTTATCCAAAATGCCTCTCACTATTCCCTTATCTCTGGTGATTTGTATAGGAGGGATCTAGATGGAACACTTCTTAGATGCTTAGAAAAGGAAGAATCTAACCAAGTGTTAGTTGACATTCATGAGGGTATATGTGGGGGCCATTCTAATGGTCTTTCCATTGCCCCAAGGTTGCTTAGTGTCAAAAACATGGTAACCTGATGCATGCTCCAAGTAGGGAGCTCATTCCTTCTATATCTCATTGGCCATTTTAGCATTGGGCCTTTGATCTTGTTGGGAAGATTTATCCCAACTCATTAGGTGGACATAAGTTTATCATCAATGCAACTAATTACTTCACCAAATGGGTAGAATTTGTCCCACTTTTTGTTGCCTCGGGAAAGACAATCTCTCTATTCATTCTGAACCATATCATTTGTTGATATGGAGTGCCTTCCAAGATTATCACTGACAATAGAGGCTAGTTCAAAAATAAGGACCTTAAACAACTCTGTAAGAAATTCAAGATTAAGCAACATTGGTCCTCCATTTACTTCCTGCAAGGAAATGGTCAAGCAGAGGCATCAAACAAAACCATTCTTAAAATCCTACATAGAACAGTTTGTAAGAATGGTAGAGATTGGCATTTACAAATGAATTCAGCTTTGTGGGATTATAGAACAAGTATTTGTACTCCTACTAGGGCTACTCTTTTTTCCCTTACATATGGTGTTGAAGTAGTGTTACCTTTAGAGGTTGAGATGCCTTCACTTAGAGTTTCCCTCAAAGGTCTAGTTACAAATGAAGACTACCACGCCATGAGACTTCAAGAGTTAGAACTTCTAGATGAGAAATGTCAAGCATCATTTGACCATATGAGGTTTTATCAAAAGCACATTTCCAAAGCCTTCAACAAAAAGGTTTTCCCTAGAGAATTCCAAGTGGGAGATCTTATCCTACGTGAAAATCCTAAGAATCAACAGCATAGAAATCAAAAGGGCAAATTTGAACCTAATTGGCTTGGACCTTACATCATTACATCAGCTTTTGGGATAGGTGCTTATTTATTATCTACTGTAGAGGGAGAGTAGCTCCCTAATCCTATCAATTTCTTGCACCTAAAGAAGTTCTATCCATGATGCCCATTCTGTCTGGGGGCATCCTTTGTACATACTTATTGATCCTGAAAAAATCTAAAAAATTGATATATTGTCAAAAATTCTAAAAATTAGAAAATGTCCTAAAAAAAAAATCATCTTACTGAAAAACTAGCAATAGGCACTTTGATGTATCTCCATAAAAAATTATATATTCCAAAAAATTCAAAAAAAAATAGAAAAAATGCCTTGGTGAAAACCTGGAAACAGGCGCCCTGGTAGCAAAAAGATAAAAAAAATTATAAAAATTCCTATAAAAAAAAAAATTGCAATAAAATCAAAGTGGTGAAAACTTGGAAATGGGTGCTACTTGAGGCCTTTTCACCCTTATTTCTCAGCACGCATCCTCAACACTTAGCCTTTCTCCATCATACCTTGTCTTTATTGCCTTGGTTTGGAATTGGTCTTTGTCTTTGTCTAGGGGGCATAACTATGTTAGCTTTGGTCTCTTGGATGCGTTAGTCTTTAGGACACCTTACAAATAGTGTTTTTCAACACCACCCCAACTGTGTTTTTCAACACAACCCTTGACGTCAAGTATTTTTCAACACTTCTCGATTTGGTCTTACCCAGTTTTGTCATGTGATCTTACCTGCTAGCAAGCATTCGATCCTTATCCTCGAAACTCAGTATCAGTTAACACACTTAAATTTTAAACATAACACTTAATGCTTGAGCTATGTCATGATATTTTCTTTGTGTGCTGACTGTTATTGATTTTCATTGAGTGTCCTTGTCTAATAAGTCTCTCCGGGATGCATAGCTAGAGGACTTGGGGCATGGGGCATGCTTTTATTTACTTTCTGATTGTGGGTGTGGTCTTGAAACTCTAGAGTGTCTCTTGTTGTTCCCTTGACACACTTAGGAGATTTGAGGCATCATCCTTGACTTTTTTTTCACAACCGTTCTTATGGTCATCCCAGCATCTATGCCTTGATGCGAGCGTGGTTTTGCTACATTACATTGGGTAAGCTAACATCGAAGTCATCTTGACCTTTATGTCTTTGATGCTTATGTTATAATCTTTCCACATTCCAATCTGATATAAATCACATTCATATCTTCATAGTTGTGCTTGTGACTAGTGATGATTGTGTGATTTTTCGATGTCTGTTAATAATGTCTTAATGATGAAAATAAGTTCCTTAACATTCTCTAATGAATGATGAACACAAAATCCTATGTTACAGTTGCTCTTTTGCAAGTACACCTTTGCATTTTCATGTAGCTTTCATTGTTAGACTTCATGTTAATTTGCATTTTTAGGCTGCATTATGAGTTTGAGAGGGTTTTCCTTGATCTTTCTTTTGGACTTTTAATCAACTATGGTCACCCTTTGATCTTCACTTCGTTATCTTCTTTCGTGATCTCAATCGAAATTTTCTATCTTAAACAGTTGATTAATTTTGAGGCATTCTCTTTCTTGAGGTAAATTATCTTTCTTCTCTTCATTTCTTTTCACCTCTTCCAAAATTCTCTCTTCCATTCACTTTCACCCCACTTCTTTTCTTCTAATTCAACCTTGAGGCATAATCTTTCATTCTTGATGATCTACCTTGGTTATGTGATCCTTATACCTTTCATCTTACATCAAGAACCTTATCTTTAGTTTGATTTGATCAAATTTATCAATTTACTATTTCTCCTCTATCTCATTTCAATTTTGATCACGAGGGGGTAGTACCTATCAAACTTCAATCCTTGATTCAGCTTTATCAATCCTATCGATTGCTCCACTTGGGGCAACCTTGCTTGAGACTTGACAATTACCTATTTACAAGGGTGTTGACCTTGTCTTTTTCAATTAGCTTATCTTTGTCCTAGTGTGTTCCCGTCCATCGATCACACGTCAAGGTTGTTTTGTGATCCCAAATCGATCTCACATTTCAACTTCATTCTTTGACTACATGTGTTCCCATGAATATCACACATTAGTCAAAGAGGGGCAAATGTATGCACCCTAAAATGGTCGCCTAGACTTTGGGCCCCCATTCATCAATGTATCAATTTCTTGAATCAATGCTTTGTAATATTTTCAATTCAAATCAATTTCCTGGATCAAATCATAATTAATTCAATTATTTTAATATTTCTTAAGGTTTGATCATTTTATCCTAAGTTTTATTTAATTAAGAGAACATGTTGCCTTTTAGTTAAATAAAAATCCCTTTTAATTAAATAAAAAAATCTTTTAATTAAATAATAAAATCGCTTTATCCTAAGCCACATTTAATTAAAAGAACAAATCTCTTTTAAATAAATAAAAAAATCTTTTAATTAAATAATGGAGACCACTTTGCTAAAAATAATAAATAAATAATAAAATAAAAAGAAAAAGAAAAAGACTTTTTGTCTACACATTGAATGCACACTTTCCAAGATGAGTGGAATCTCCTTTTGCCTCTTAATCTCTTCCACACATCTTTTTGCCTCTTAACCATGTCCATTGATTTTGCCTCTTGAGAATCTTGAGCACATGGATCAACCAAGATTTAATCTCCACCATTGCTCATTTCTTTTTGCCCACTTAATCTTAACCGTCCATTCATTTCTAAATCCTTTATAAGGAGCTCTCTCCTTCTCATTTTTATGCATGGAGGTTTTAGAGATCCAGATTTTATGTTAGTTTTATGTTGTAGGTTTGGAGAGCGATTTTGGAGGATAATTTGAGCACTTGAGCTTGAATATTGAAACTTCTCTTTTCTTGTCTTCTTCTCTCATGCCTCCATGGAAATCCATTTAGATTACTCTTACACTTGCATGTTAGATTAGATTCATATTTCTTTTCATAGAATAATCTTGCATAAGCATTTCCTTTCATAGATTAGTTTGCTTTCATGCATTGTTATCATATAGAATAGCTTTCATTTTCATTCTCATGCATACTTGATGATCATGGAGTTTAGCATTTTTTCTTTTCCTCTTTGAATCTCTCATTTTATGGTGTACTTGCATGGGCATAGACTAGGTCTAAGCTAAGGGCCTCCATTATAAACCCTTGCACTCCATGAATAGAGAGCTATGAGTCACCATTTGACACCTCATTCTTGAGCAATCTTGGATATAATGACTCATAAAAGTGTGTCAACATTTTAGCACACAAAATCCAAACTATGTGTTAATAATTTATTGCCTATCTATCAATTTATACATGATGAAGGTTTGAAAGTAGATGAACCTTTGCAAGACAGAATGGTCCAATTGATTGAATTGGATGAGACAAGAAGAGATAGTCAAAAAGAGAATGTAAGATTACAACAAAAAATGAAATATCTTTTTGACAAAAGAGCTAGTATCAGAAAATTTCAGCTTTGTTATTTGGTCCTTCAATGGAATGTCAGGGCTAAAGATACGGGAAAACACAAGAAGTTTAAATCCTTATGGTTGGGCCCTTATATCATTCTTCAAATTCATGGGAAATATTCTTATTTTTTTAAAAATATAGATGATGAATAGGAATTGCTAGTGCATGGACAATTTCTAAAAATTTACTTCAATTGAGCTCTCATCTTTTCCATGCACAGTAGTTCTATAACATATGTATATGTGTGTTTTCTTTAGTTGTGTGTTTTCTTTTTACAATAGGTTAGTGTTTTTGTGGTCTGCCACCCATAGATTCTTGGTTACTTGCTATGAACTTGCATTCAAGCATCCTTAGATAGAGCCACTCTTGGAGTAATTTCTAGGTTTTCTGAGAAGAGTCATTTCCTGTTCTTGTTGACACCCAAAATGTGTTTGCATCTTTTGAATTTATGTGTCTGCAAGAATTTTCCAAAAGAGGTCTGAGTCTCAAGTTCACCATGTGCAAAAAATTACCTGCATGTCCTTGCCCTAGGTCTTGTTTGTCTTTGGTAGGGTTTTATCTTTGAAAGTGTTCTTAAGTGTGCCCTAGATCTTATGTTTTCATGTTACTTTTCCAAGCACTTAAGTTTTCAAGTAATCACATGGTTATTCTTTATCCCTTTCAATAGCTGAATCTCATAATAGAATTGTCAAGTCTTGTTTAATTCAGAGAATGAGCGACACGGTTAAGGTTTTAACTTGTTCTTGTGTTGTCTCTAAATCTTTGAATGGTTGGTGGTTAGGGAATTCATTTGGTGATTTAGTGATGGTGCTCTCTCCAAATCTCGTGATGCCTGGTAGTTTTTATGAAACATCCAATGATTCAGCACAGTGATTCTCTCTCATTCTCTCAATGTCATAGTGAAGTCTCAAAGTATTTAGTGATCCAGTGAAGGCCATTGATGCAAATCTTGATCGACAGTTGTCATTATATCTAAAGATTGAATGTGTGATTAGTAAAACATCTAGTGATTCAATGACAAGGTTAAAAGAAGATACTATTTTGTTCAGTTGTGTGATCTCCTGATAGTTGGCAGTTAAATAAAAGCATTCAACAACTTAACAAATAAAGTATTCACTTAATCTCATTAATTTGATGATTAGTGACTTTGCATTTTGAGATTCAGCAACAAGGTGAAAGGTAATAAGATGACGATTCTCTCTTATTCTTGTAATGAAAGGGTTAGACCTTGAAATATTTAGCAATTCAACGAGAACCGTGGATGATAGTAAAGATCAACAGATGGCGTTTAATCTTGTGATTGAACCAAGGTTGAGAAATATATCGTGCAACTTAGAGACAAAGGCTCTTCACTAAATCCCGTAACATAACGGAGGTTAGTAAAAGTATCTAGAGGTTGTGAGAATATAGTTGTCATTGAATCTTCTGATTAAGCTTAAGTTAAGTAAATCACTTAGAGATTGGGAGATGCAGTGTTCACTGAATCTCACAATACAACTGAGGTTAAAGAGAAGATCTGGAGATTAAAAGAATACATTCAATCTCTAAATCTCATAATGGGACTAAGGTTAAGTTAAAGGTCATGAGATTCAGATATTTTCTTCTGTCGTTGAATCTCCAGATCAAATGTGAGTTAAGTTAAAGTTTGAGAGATTGTGTGAAGGCTTCAGTCACTCATTCTTGAAAAGAAACCCCAATTAAGATAAGTTTCATGACATTCAGAGAATGCCTTGAATCGCTTAATCTCATGATTAAACCATAGTTAAGCAAAGTATTCTGAGATAATGAGGTGTCTTCAGTCACTAAATCTCCAAATAGATCTTGGTTAAGTTCTTATAAATGATAAAGAAAAAGAGTTGTTCTTACATGGAAAGGTTCTGTGTTGAGATGGAAAAGTATCAAAGCTAGCCAATCATATCTTAAGTGAGAGTTTGTTCAGTATTCGAGGGCTTTAAAGCATAAAATAGTTATCATTTATTTTTGCTTTCTTTCCAAGTTTTAAATGAAACCTATCAACATCTCACCTTACAGCTAGCTTTGATTTGAATTTGGTGTTATGTAGAAGTAAATGTTGAAGTGACTTGGGATAGATTTTTTGCAATCTTGGCAATCTTTACGCATTCATTGATCAATAATATATAGATAGCACATTCACACATTTACACTTATCAATTTTTCAGAGAGCAATTGTGAAATTTGAAGCCATTGTAGTGTATAATTAAGAAGAGAAGATTTTTAGAGCCAAGTATTCATTAGAAATTGCAAGATGAGTCAACTTGATTCAAGCTGACCCTCATCTAGTGAGGAAGTAAAGGAACAAGGAGCTGAAGATAAGGGAAAAATTAATTACTTAGAAGAGTTTATCACATTGCTCCTTGGCTCTGATCAAAATAAGAAGGTTAGTGATGAAGTTTTCCTTGATTACATGTCAGATTGTAGGGATCATGTTACCCCTTCCTATTCTATTTATATGTTGTTTTGTTATTTTTACAATAACTGATTTAGACCTATCCCTATATGCAATGCATGGACATTAGGCATGGCTAAACTTATAGTTCCTAATGTCTTCTTAGATGTTGACCTCATGCATGAATTAGCTAGGGTTTAAGATCTAGTGTCTAAAATAATCAAGAAAAGTGACCAATCAGCTCTAGTTACTCTTGATAGGGGGTCCTTCATGAAAGCCTTCAGTTTATATTCCTTGTCATTCACTGATATTGACCTCAGAAAGGAAAAGGAAAAGTATGAAAGCCAAGTAGAGCTTGTGAAAACCCAGATTGCCCGGCATATGCCTAGGACTAGAAAATATGTTGCCCCTCTCCCTGCACACATGAAAGATCCTTATGAGTTTCAGGCCCTCCACTTCTATATGAAATATCTTGCATATGGATTGTGTCAATTTTTAGGGATTGATGGAGATGAAGAGAGGCTTCTAGACGATCTACTAATGATGATCCTGGACATACAAAACTCACATGCCAACACAAAATATGATTACATTCAATATGTAATTGATAGAATGCATGAGGGTTTGATGATGATTAAAGAGGATAAGAGGCCAGTAAAATTCATACACTATTCTCTCTTGATGCATATAATTTTTTATTACAATGTTGATAGTATGGATGTGCATATGATGAGACTGAGGACAATGAAGGATGGAGAGAAAAATCCAATGCATCTCTGGTTGAGAGCGTGGAACTACACCTCAAATGAAAATAAATTTTGTGGATTTCAGAATTGGATAGTCTTGCCAATCTTGAACTTGTTGGGAACAAACATAAAAATGCTTCTAGTCAAGTTACTTAGAATTCTTAGTCCTAAGGAGTATGTTGATAAATGAAAAATGGGTCATAATTGGGGTGACTTCTACTTGGGCCAGACCTACACATTGATTAGAGTCTATGGTTGTCCACAAGCCCCTCACATACTCTCAAAATATGTGTCATCAAGGATTTCCCAATTAGAATTCATATGGAAACTAATATGGACAAATAAAAAGAACTTGGCACCACACAGAAAGGGAACTTTCACTCCTCGACAGTTTAGACTGTCAAGCTTTCTGATTGGGAAAAAAGTATTGCCACAACTCAGCATGTTGCTGAATCATTTCAAGATAGCCTCTGTTGTGTACAGGTATGTGGATTCTGAAGACTTTATCAAGAATGTGAGGAAGTTACTCATCCCCCACATTGGTGCTATTAAAGACCATGAGGGATGTGATGATGAGGATGTAATTAGAAACATGCTAGATGAGGATGAGATAGGAAGGGAGCTTACCAAATTCTATGACTTGTTGAATTTGGAAGCTCAAATCAGAAAGGCTAGAATTTCCTTTGGAGGATTTTTCCTAGACCCCCCCTACTTGACAAGAATTGATAGAATGATAGGAATGTATGAGACCCTATCAAACCAATTGGAAGCCCAGCTTGAGGAGAAGCAAGAGGTGAAAAAAGATTATTCTTCTTTAGATTATGAAGAATACAGTGAGGGATCACATGAAGAAGATAGCCCACCCAAAATAAATGAGCCTCCTATCATTAATCTAAGTCAAGATGCCCCTAAGATAGAGAATGTATCAGAACCTCCTCAGAAAAAGAAAAGACTTGAGGAAGGAGAACCCTCAAAAGGGAAGAAGCAAAAGAAGGAAACTGATATGGTTTCATCCCTAGTGCCTAGTGATAGATCATATTATCACCATATGAGGAAGACCATCAGAGAAGGAAAAAAGGTGGCCACACAAGAAGAGGTGGAATTTCCCCTCTTGTTATGTAAAGATGAATGGGAGACATATCAAGAAGAACTCCTCAGTGATGATTAGTTCATCAAAATTCAAGAATTCAAAATCTTTTTGATATGGATGAAACAATGAGAGGTAGCCAACCAATTGACTAAGGGACTAATCTAGGTGATAAAGCTTTGAAAGCCCTAGTTGCATATGACCCTAAGTCAGAAACCATCTCTATTGAGGAAGCTAGAAAAATTGTTAAATCCAATGGAATGCTATTGGTACTAGGATGGGATCTAACATCAACATTCATCATTGATTAAATTAGAAGGCAACCAAAGGGTAGTTTAGCATATGAATCCTAGATAGGAGAAATGATAAGAGGGTGTGGTTATGACCCTAAGTCTCGGGCCTTAGCAATGTGGTCTCTTTCTCCTAGGACTCAAAAGCCATCCCTAGTCAGCATAGAAGAATAGATGGAAGGAAACAAGATCATCTGGACAATTCAAAACACCAGTGATCTTGAAGTGTCAAAAGAAGAGACACATTTTGCTCATCTGAATGAAGCTAAAACTTCTCAACTATCCAATCAATATGGAAAATTGTTTGATGAGGCCATTGTTCTAGCAAAGGAGAGAGAAAAAGGATTGATGAAAATTAAGGCACTTGAGGATGAGCTTGATGAAATGAAGGCTAAGCTTGATGAAGCATCTAAAGTAGCTCCTCCTCCAGTCCTACAAATTAAAGTTGTAATACAATCAGTTACAGAGGTACCTGATAATGGAGCAGATAAATTAGAGAAAGACAAGCTATATGTAGCCCTAAAATCCCTCTCTGATATCTTGCAACATAGATGTGAAATGATTAAAGGAAAGATGGACTTAGTCCATAATTCATACACTATGTTGCAAAAGACTAGTGAAAGTGTGAAAGATGCCATGGTTACCTTGGAGCCATTATTTACCATATGGTCGGATAGAGGTGCCCTCTTTGAAAATCTTGAACTCATGCAACCACATCAGCCTTAAATCCCATAATTAGTTGTAGAAGTGGGAGACAAGATAGAACTTATTAGTGCAACTTGGGGATTTTTCAAGGGAAAGGCTAATCAAGTAAAGGATAATATGAATATGTATGGCTCAGACTTCAGAAAATATTTGCCCCCAATTTACAAAAATGATTGTAACATCAATAACATTGAGGAGTGGAAATTAGGTGTAGACCAATTATTGACTAGGCAGGAGGCCTTCCTCAATTATGATGGCACCTTAAACATGGGCAGCTTCAACAACATTCTGGATGACCTTTTTAAAGTTGAAAATGATTGCACTAGATTTGTAGTTGATACTAAGGCCATAACTGACTCTAGATGGGATAAATAGGTAAAGTTGTTGTAGAGCCTGAAGGAGTACACCTAGCCTACAAAGGAAGAGGTTGTAGCATAGGACAAAAGCACAAAATTGAAGAAGAAGAAGCCAGCTACCATTGACCTAGAGGCAATGGAAGAAGAGTGAATTACAACTTGGCACTTGATCCTTGAGCACAGGGAGGATAATTATCATAAAATAGATGATGTATGTTAGCTGGTAGGTGGTCATCATTCACAAAACAACTTTCAGCAGTTACTTTGAATATCTACGGACAAAGGTGCCACTTGAGAGAATTCACTATGAGTGAAAACAAATTTCTAGCATCATTGTCCTTTTTCTACTCATGATGTAATATATTTTGTTTTCTAGTGCAAGTCACGGTCCTAGCCATCTAAAGCTTGTTGCATCTTTTCTTTGAGGATTCAAAGATGGCTAGTGTATATATAGAAATTTTTCTATTTTGTAAAGAGGTGGTGAAATACTTATTGTAAGGAGAGTTTTTGCATTAGTGTGTTGATTCTAAGAATCTTAGTCTCTCAATGTACTGATACAGAAGAATTATCAATGAAATTATACTAAAATTCCTTGCATATGTTTTTTTGTCTTCATGTATGAATCTTGATTTCTTTATGTATTAAATTTTGTAAGGCATATTTGATACATCATCTACAAGGTAGATAGTGAGGTTAAACTTAAGTTCCTTTCAAGGGAAGGATAAATCTTAAGGGAGGTTTCAGGGAACTCATAGTTTGTGTAGGAATATGATGATAGTGTATGTCAATGAGAGGATAATTTGTAAGGAATTTTATCTAGGTTTTGGGGTTATTTGATTTGAGGGATTTTTTGTAGATGTGTGTTTTTTTACTCTGATGCCCTAGGATTTGGCATTGGTCATTGCTTAAATTATATTTCTCACCATCAACCAATATGAATAACAATTTATCTTAAGTTTTATTCAATAAAATAAATATTCTTATTTGTGTCAAGTATGTAGATAATTGTTGTGATTCTTTAAAGAATTGAATCTAATAGGTATACCTACCTGAGCTTGAAGCTCGAAGTGAAGAAGGATCTAAATCCTTAATACCTTAGTGTTTAGTATTGGTAGATGCATCTATTGGGACCATAAGAGTTAAGTATCAGATTTTTTTGATTAGTATTCATCATCTACAATCTTAAGCACTAACATAGTTGATTGTATCCTCATCCTTATGTGAATTACCTGTAGTGACCCTTTATCATTCACATCCTTGGGTGATGTTCATGTTCACACTTGGAGTAAGAAATCACTCATAAAGGAAAACAAATAAAAGATTATTCCCTTTTCGTTGCCTTTCTAAATCCATGAAGGACATCATCGATTAGATCAAGGGACATAATATGCAAAAAACTCAATGTGAATCATTCAGCATATAAGAAGATAAAAGCATGTCATAGAGATTGTTTTGTTTGGTGTTCGTGTTTTGTTTGTGTTGTTGTTAAGTGTAAAATCCTTTTTTGGTAGGGAGACAGACAAACTGACTCAAATAGAGCATGAAAAGATACTAACTGGATAGGACTCATCTGAGATAGTTGAGGACTATAGGATATGACTAGGATTGCTCCCAAGCTGTAAGCATTGATGATTTCAAACTCTTGTTGCTTGGTGCATAGACCGACTTTATTGAAAACAAGATGCAAAAACAATTAAGGAGATATGTACAAACTAAAGCAGAATAGAAAGCTAGGAAAATACCAAGATTGCTTTGATATGCTAGGAATAATAGTCCACTAATACAACTAAGAGGGGGGGTGAATCAATTGTATGATAGATTATTAAACTTTAAACTTTGAATAGTAGCAATATCAAATCAAATGAACACAATGAATGCCAACACAATAACACAATGTTTTTTGTTGATGAAACCCTATTAAAGGTAAAACCTCGATGGGAATTAACACCCACTAATGATGTACTGAGAGTATAGTATCCTTGTTAGAAGATCTAGCCCTGTTAGGAGCTGATTAAAACATTACAGTACATAGTCCTTGTTAGAGGACAGACCTTGTTAGGAGTCAAGAAAAGAAGGGTAGGCTCACTACCCAAAGAAGGTTATGTCCACCTTCAGAACTCATTGTTCATAACACAAGTGTATATAAAGAAATACACAATCTTTGAACTGTCTGATAGAAACTTTCTTTGCTTGATCAGTTCCAATGAAGTATATAATTTATCCTCTACTCTACATCCAATAGACACAAGCTCACAGCTTCCACAATCCTCTTTTACATCACATTCATTCTATGTCATGTCTTTTCAAAAGAAAATATCTTACATATATACCCTATTACATTTTACATGATTAGGTTAGCCAATTAGTGTTTCCTAATATACAAATGATTACATAGCCCCTTGATAAGATACACATAGTATCTAAAACAATTATACAACAATTAAGGACCGACATCCTTAATTCATGTTCATCATCCATTATACACACTACATCTTTGAAGTTAGCTTCCAAATAAGTCTTCTCTAGAACACACACCATAGCTAACATCATCCTACTTCATGTAACTTATGGAGATCATCTAACATTCTTCAATACCCTATTTTTCATCCCTTAAGATCACATACACTGAATCCTCATCACTTGTAAGATATACCCAAAACATAGAGACTTACTCTACCAACTTCCACTATCACTGTCCAGTAACCAGTCTTCACCAAAACATTTGTAACTCAGCCATTATGTAATACTACATCATGTGATCTTAGATATAAGATCAAAACACCTTCCTATATTCACAACTAACTTCACACATTCTGAAACATCTTTACAAAATTTGTACATTATAATAACCAGTCTATTCTCTTCATAGAAACATATGTTGACATTAGTGACAAAACACAAATGACAAAAATAGTAATTCCAACATCACTCAACATAGTGATTAAACATATTAAATGTATCCAACAATCTCCTCAATGCATTAGCAATATTCAACAATCTCCTCAATGCATTAGCAATATCCAACAATCTCCCCATTTGGCATTGATGTCAACATATGGGAAAATCCATCAACCTAAAGTTTTGTAACCAATTAGTATTCTCATAGTACACCTTCTCATAGTATCTCTCCCCATCTAGTCATAGTATCTCTCCATAAAATCTCCCCATACAATAGGGATTTTCTCATAGTATCTCTCCCCCTTTGACAAAAATGGCAAAGGGTGCCATAAGTCATCAACTATCTTTGACAACTGTCTTCAATGATCACTCTCCCTGAGGAGTAGATCCATACATCAAGTCTAGAATATGATAGGGCTCTGAAAACCTCTAGATTGATGCATCCCTGTATCATTTAATTATCCCTAGGAGGGGCATGTACCCCAAGCATACCTCTAAGATACTCAAAGGCATCTTTTGGCAATGGCTTTGTAAATATGTCTACTATCTTCTCCTTTATGCTAATGTATTCCAACCTTATTTTCTTCTCTTCCACCTTATCTCTTAATAAGTGATACTTGATAGAAATATGCTTTGTTTTAGAGTGCATCACAAGATTCTTTGACATGTTTACTGTACTGGTGTTATCACAATGGATAACCACTTGTTCATCAAAAATTATTCCAATATCTTTCAGCATTTGTTTTATCCAAACAATTTGAGTGCAGTTAATAGTAGTAACAACATTCTTTGACTCAATAGTGGATTGAGCTATATAATCTTTCTTTTTACTTAACCATGAAACCAACCTTTTTCCAAGTAAAAATGCACCTCCACTAGTAGTTGTCATGTCATCAATATTCCCTGCCCAATCAGCATCAATATAAGCATGAAGTTCAAATTTATCATTTCTATCATACCATAAGCCATATTCCATTGTTCTTTTCAGATAACTAAATATCCCTTTCACAACAGCTAGGTGTGTCTCTTTAGGTTCTGCCCGATATCTAGCCACAATTCCAACAACTTTAGCAATATCCGATCTGGTGTGAGTCAGATATTGTAATCCACTTGCCATTGATCTGTACTTGGTCTGAAAAATAGACTTTGTTTCTTCATTACTTGATAGTTTATGACCAGTCACCATGGGTGTACCAACTGGTTTACAATCTTCCATTCCAAACTTTTTCAACATTTCTTTAAGATACTTAGTTCGAGAAATAAAAATTCCATTCTTTCTCTGATTTATTTACAGTCCTAGAAATAATTTCATTTCACCTATCATGGACATCTGAAATTCATTTTCATCTCTTTAGAGAATTTCTTACACATATCATCATTTCCTCCAAAGATAATATCATCAACAAAAACTTCTATAATTAGAATTCCATCTTCACTAGCTCTTAAATACAAGTTACTATCAGTATTACCTTTTCTAAACCCAAGGCAAAGTAAATATTTGTCTTACCTTGCATACCAAGCCCTTGGATCTTGCTTTAGTCCATATAGTGCTTTCTTTAACTTGCATACCATGTCTTCATCTTCAGATAGAGGAAATCCATTAGGTTGTTCTATGCAAACTTCTTCTTCAAGATCCCCATTAAGAAATACAGATTTCACATCCATTTGATAAACCTTGAAGTCTTTGTTTACAGCATAAGCCAAGAATAATCTCATAGCTTCTATCCTAGCAACATGAGAAAATGTCTCTTCAAAATATATGCCTTCTTGTTGTGAATAAACTTTACATACCAATCTTGCCTTGTTCCTTACAACAATTCCTTCTTCATTCATTTTGTTTCTAAAAATCCACTTAGTGTTGGAGATTTGCCAGCAGGCCAGTACTGACTGCAAAGTACCATGCATAGAATTCTTATATAGTAAGCCTTCTATATATGTAGCATGGACATGATATCATGGGTGCAAAGGTTAACTGTTAGTACAAATAGCTATATAGCAGCTAGTGTCAGTAGTGTTCCTGACAGAGCAATAGACAGTGTTCTGTGTATGGTTGTCTGTATAGTTATCATGGAGCCTTGCACGCTTGGATATATGTTGAAGACATGTTAGCGATGTTTTAATTATGGATGCATAGTCTAATGATGAATGCAAGTGAAGTTATGCAATCACTATTTGCCAGTAGCAGTTTCATGTGTTTGTTCAGAAGAGCCGACAAAGATTTTATTGGTTCTTGAGTTGTGCCTATCTTGAGGGTATGCACCCTTAGAGTTAAGCTTGGAGAAGTGTTATTGATGTTTGGTTAAGAGTGCATAAGTTAATTCATCTTATAGAGAGAGTTCCAGTTGTTTTGGTAGAGCCAATAGTGTGTAGCATGCGTCTACAATTATTTTATTAGACAGGTCCCAGAATGAGTTGTGTGCATAATAAAGCCAACAGAATGTTTGTTGGAGTTTATTATGGTTTCTCTAATATGATTTCAAGGTGGTTCTAATAGGATGACTTGATTATATCATTTGGAGGAAAGATATTTATAGGTAGTCATTTGTGATTATTGAAGTGTGGTTCATGGTTGATTAAGCAGAGAAAAGCAAAGTGTACAAAGTGTTGAGCCATCAGAAGAAGGTCTATGTGACCAAGTAAAGTACTTGTGCTATTCATTGGAACTAATCCAGAAAGCAGGTCAAAGTGCAATTCACCAAGATCCAGATATAGTGTGTATCTGTTATTCAGAAGGTTGTAGCCTTCGCCCATTTAAACAATGAGCTCTCGGATAGTGCATCCTCTCCCCTAACAGGGACAATTGTAAAAGACTCCTAATAGGGTCTGACCCTTGACCAAGTCTATTGTACTTAATATATTTTAAAGCTACTCCTAATAGGGTAAAGGATCTTCTAACAAGGATCATTATACACTAGTATAGAATATTAGTGGGTATCAAGTCCCATTGGGGTTTTTACCTATTTAGGTTTCCCGATAACCAAAATATTGGTGTTGTGTTCAAGTGTTCTTTCATTGTGTTTATGCTTTATGTTAAGTATACTTAATTAGATAAAGAATTGAATCTTGTAGATAATTGATTCACCCCCCCTCTAAGTTATCTCTTGGGACTATTCCTAACAATTGGTATCAGAGCCAAGTACCTCTGAGAGAACTTTAATAGCTTGAGGTTGATCAAATGGCATACTTCAAGAAAGAAAGTCCTAAGTTTGATGGAGAGAATTATCTTGGTTGGAAGAACAAGATGGTAACCCATTTGCAGTACATTACTTTTGAAGTTTTTAATGTAACCATCAAAGCAGCCAAGATTCCTACCTTAGAAGACCTTGGAAAAGCTGATGCTACTAACATACAAAAGGAATTGTTTCATCATAATGCTATTTCTAAAGAAGCCCTTATCAGCGCCCTATCTGATGGTGAATTTTTAAATGTAAAAAAGGTAGATACAACCCACAAAATATGGAAGGACCTAGAAGACACATTTGAAGGAGACAAACAAGAAAAGGATGTGTGCAAAAAGACATGGAAGAAAATATACAATGCATTAGAGATGTTTCCTAAAGAAAACATCAGAGCTTACAATCAGAGGATTAATGAAGTAGTTGTTGGAATCAGGAACAATGGTGGAGAGATTTGAGAAGAGGACATCATGGATAAGTTGATGACTACTCTTACTCCCAAATATGAAAGCAAGATCAATGTCCTTGATGAGACCATGCATCTTACATCAAATTTCAAGAGAGAGACCTTGATCAGAAAGATCTTAGCTTTTGAGATTTCAAGATTGAAGATGGAACCAAAGAGTGAAACAGCTTTCAAAGCAATAGTTCATGGTAAGAAATCTATAAACACTTCTGGTAATTTTGATGATGATGATGAAGATAAAACACTAGATGATTTTATTGCTATGGTTTCCAAAAGAGAAAAGAAAGGAAAAGGTCAATACAAAGGTCAATTACCATTCAAGTGTTTTTCATGTAATAAGATTGGTCACTTTGCATCTAAGTGTCCCACTAGAGCTAGAAAGTTCAAAAAGCATTACAAGCCTAAGTATTCTAAGGAATGCTACTATGTTGGAGATGGAGTTTCTAATGAAGAATCTGGTGAAGAAGAAATTGGATTCATTTCTATTGTAGATAAAATGAATAACAAGATAGTTCATGTAGACAAGAAAGAGAATCAAGAGCTAGCATTGATTTCACAAGCTGACATAAGGACAAACTGGATTATAGATAGTGGTTGTTCACATCACATGACAGGTGATAAAGGTAGGTTTGTTCATCTGGAAAAATACAATGGTGGTATGGTCAGATTTGGAGACAACACTCCTAAACCTATAGTTGGTAGAAGAGCCATCACTTTGGATGGAAAGAACAGTATTGATGATGTTCTTTATGTTGATGGTTTGAAACATAACCTTCTCAGTGTTGGACAGTAACTTGGAAAAGGCTATCAATTGGAGTTCAAAGATGACAAATGCATCATTAACAACAAATATGGTGTTATGATTGCATCAGGCACAAAGATAAGAGGTAATGTTTTTCAACTCAATTCAGAAGCAAGTTGTTTTGTTGCTAAAGTTGATGATAGTTGGTTGTGGCATAAAAGACTATGTCATATCAATTTTGATAACATAGTAAAGATAAGCAATGTAAAGGCAGTAAGAGATCTACCTAGCATACCAAAGCTAGTTTATACTATATGCAGGGAATGTGTGATGGGGAAGCATGTGAGAAGTTTATTTAGGAGCAAGCAGAATTCAGCAAAGAATAAGTTGGATCTGATTCATACAGACCTATGTGGTCCAACTCAAACAAGATCATACTATGGTGAAAGGTATTTCATTTTGTTTGTTGATGATTATACTAGGATGATGTGGGTTGCATTCTTAAAAGATAAGTCAGAAGCTTTTGAGAAGTTCAAAATATTCAAAGCTAAGGTTGAGAATGAATCTGGACTAAAGATAAAATGTTTGAGGTCGGATAGAGGAGGAGAATTCACCTCTGATAGATTATATGAGTACTATGAAGAACATGGAATAAAGAGATAGTTAAGTGCACCTAGAACTCCTCAGCAGAATGGAATTGTAGAGAAAAGGAATAGGATCATCCTTGATACAGTGCACACCATTATGATAGAAGGAAAAGTTGCACACACCTATTGGAGAGATGTGGTCAATACAATAGTCTATACCATTAATAGAATTCAATTAAGGCCTGGCACTAACAAAACACCTTATGAGATATGGTTTGGTAATGTTCCCATAGTAAAATACTTTAGAATCTTTAGAAGCAAGTGCTACATCAAGAGGGATGAAGTAGTAAGAAAGTTTGATGCAAGAAGTGATGAAGGTATTTTTCTTGGTTACTCTACTAAAAGTAAATCTTATAGATGTTTCAATTTAAGATTGAAAAATATCATTGAAAGTGCTCATGTAAAGATTGATGAAAATTTTATGATTCAAGAAAGATATCATGATTACTCACCCATGATTGAAGAACCTAGACCCTCTACTAGTGAGACAGTTATTGAAGAAATGTTTGACAGTATTGATGTGTTATTCAATGACCCTGAGACAAGTGAAGAAAATACTCCTAAGGCTGATGAATCAGCATCACCTAAAGTTCCAAAGTTTACATCAAGAAATCATTCCAAGGCAGACATCATTGGAGATCAGAGCGGCAAAGTCTTAACAAGATCACAAGCAAAGAACTCAACTAGCAATGAAGCAGTATGTTTACTATCTCAAATTGAACCTTTAAGTGTTGAAGATGCTTGTAATAATTCAGATTGGCATGATGCTATGAAAGAAGAACTTGATCAGATTGTTAAGAATGACACTTGGGAATTGGTCCCAAGACCTAGTGATAAAAATGTGATTGGAACAAAGTGGATATTCAGAAACAAGATGAATGAAGATGGTACAGTAGTAAGAAACAAAGCAAGATTAGTATGTAAAGGATATGCACAAAGAGAAGGCATTAATTATTCAGACACATTTGCACCTGTGAGTAGATTAGAAGCTATTAAGCTATTTTTAGCTTATGCTACAGTTAAAAACTTCAAAGTTTATCATATGGATGTCAAGTCAGCATTCTTGAATGGAGACTTGAAAGAAGAAGTATACATTGAGTAGCTAGAAGGATTCACTTTATCAGACAAACCTGATATGGTATGCAAATTGAAGAAATCCTTCTATGGACTTAAGCAAGCCCCTAGAGCATGGTATGAGAGACTAGATGGATACTTAACAAAGATTGGATTCAAGAAAGGAGCAACAAATTGTAATCTATTCATTAGAGAGACATCTGAAGGTTTACTTCTTATAGCTATATTTGTTGATGACATTATCTTTGGAGGTAATGACAAACTCAGTGCTAAATTTGCCAAAGAAATGCAAAATGAGTTTGAGATGAGTATGATTGGTCCTATCAAGTAATTTTTGGGACTAAATGTGCAGCAGATAGAAAAAGGGATTTTCATTAATCAATCAAAGTATGTGAAAGAGATACTGAAGAAATTCAAAATGGATGATTGCAAGCCAGTAGGAACTCCTATGATCACTGGACACAAGCTTACAAAAGAAGGTGACTCACCAATAGTAGATATAACATTATATAAATCTATAATTGGTAAACTCATATATCTTACTTAGACTAGACCTGATATTTCCAATGTAGTTAGCATAGTTGGAAGATTTGCAGTAGAGCCTAAACAAAGTCACCTCATGGAAATAAAGAGAATATTCAGATACTTGCAGGGCACTATAGATTATGGTCTATGGTATCCTAATTCAGAAAATGTTGAGCTTCATGTGTACATTGATGCAGAATGGGCAAGATGTGTTGATGACAGACAGAGTACTTCAAGTGGAGCAGTGTTTCTTGGTGATAGACTTGTCACTTGGACAAGCAAGAAACAAAATTGTATTTCTCAATCAACAATAGAAGTGGAGTATGTTGCAGCAGCCTTGAAGTGTTCTACAATTGTTTGGATCAAGCAAATGATAAAGGATTTTGGAATTTAGATTAATTATCCTATTTTTATTCACTGTGATAACAATAGCACTATCAATATGTCAAAGAACCCTATGATGCATTCAAAGAAAAAGCACGTACACATTGAGATCAAGTATCACTTCCTAAGAGAGAAAGTAGCAAAGAAAGAAGTCAAGTTGGACTATGTGAGTACTAAAGAATAGTTGGCAGATATATTCACAAAGCCCTTTTCTAAGGATACTTTTGAGTATCTCAGGGAGAAGTTGGGATTCATTCCCTTCCCTATTTCTACTTAGAAGAAAGAAGGAAAGGCATCAATCCTCTGGGACTAGTGGAAGGTTGACTACTCTACCTCAGGAGTAGTACCGGTGCTTAAAATGAATGGTTCCCTTTGCCATTGATGTCAAAGGGGGAGTATATGTATTAAGTCATGAAAAATAGAAGTAAAAAGAGGAGTAATATACTAAGGGGGAGCAACATTCAATTATGACAGCAGCACAGTTGAGGAAATGGAGATATTAGAAAATATTGTAGCAGATGGAGGATTCATCTTTAGGGGAGTTTTGAAGAGGAAATGGAGAATGTTATAAAAGGAATGTTCATTTGGGTTGGTGGTGGTTTTTCATTCCACATGTTGCCATCAATGCCAAAGGGGGAGATTGTTGGAGATTTTCCAGCAGGCCAGTACTGACTGTATATTTTTCATTGATGAAAACATATAGAAAGTAGCATGCATAGAAGTCTTATGTAGTAAGCCTTCTATATATGTAGCATGGACATGATATTAGCATGATATCATGGGCATAGAAGTTAGCTATTAGTACAAACAATTATATAGTAGCTGGTGTCAGCAATGTTCCTGACAGAGTAACAGGCAGTGTTCTGTGTATGGTTGTCCGTAAAGTTATCATGGAACCTTGAGTGCTTGGATATATTTTGAAGACATTTTATTGATTTTTTAGTTATGGATGCATAGTTTGATGATGAACGAAAGTGAAGTTATGCATTCGCTATTCGCCAGTAGTAGTTTCCTGTGTTTGTTCAGAAGAGCTGACAGAGATTTTATTGGTTCTTGAGTTGCGCCTATCTTGAGGGTATGCACCCTTGGAGTTAAGCTTGGAAAAGTGTTATTGATGTTTTATTAAGAGCACATAATTTAATTCAGTTTACAAAGAGAGTTCCAGTTGTTTTTGTAGAGCCAACAGTGTGTAGCGTGCGTCTACAATTATTTTATTAGATAGGTCCCAGAATGAGTTGCGTGCATAATAGAGCCGACATAATGTTTGTTGGAGTTTATTATGGTTTATCTAATATGATTTCAAGGTGGTTCTAATAGGCCAACTTGATTATATCATTTGGAGGAAAGATATTTATAGGCAGTCATTTGTGATTGTTGAAGTGTGGTTCATGGTTGATTAAGCAGAGTAGAGAAAAGTGTGTGAAGTGTTGAGCCATCAGAAGAAGGTCTATGTGACCAAGTAAAGTACTTGTGCTATTCATTGGAACTGATCTAGATAGCAGGTCAAAGCATAGTTCACCAAGATCCAGATATAGTGTGTATCTGTTATTCAGAAGGTTGTAGCCTTCGCCCATTTGAGTAGTGAGCTCTCGGATAGTGTGTCCTCTCCCCTAACAGGGACAATTGTAAAAGACTCCTAATAGGGTCCGACCCTTGACCAGGTCTACTACACTTAATATATTGTAAATCTACTCCTAACAGGGTAAAGGATTTTCTAACAAGGATCATTATACACTAGTATAAAATATTAGTGGGTATCAAGTCCCACTGGGGTTTTTACCTATTCAGGTTTCCCCGTAACCAAAATATTGGTGTTGTGTTCAAGTGTTCTGTCATTATGTTTATGCTTTATGTTTAAGTATACTTAATTGGATAAAGAATGGAATCTTGTAGATAACTGATTCACCCCCCCCCCCATCTCAAATATCTCTTGGGACTATTCCTAACACTTAGTTCCTATTACATTTTTGTATTTAGGTCTAGGAATCAATTCCCAAGTTTTTTTTTTCTTTATCTAATCTAATTCCTCTTGCATGGCTTTGATCCATGATTCATCTCTACAACCTTCATCGATAGTCTTTGGTTCAACTTGATAAATCAAACAAATTTCTTCCATTGTCTTTGATCTAGTCATTACTCCTTGATTTGTATCACCAATAATTTGATTTTCAGGATGGTTTTTCTTTACATACCTCAGAGTCTTAGGAATCTTAGTAGCCTCATTTGCATCATCATCATAAGTCTCATTTTCACATTCAGTCTCAAAAAGCTCTTCTTCTGTAGTAGCAACTTCTTTGATCTCTATATTGTAATGTCCCCGCCAGGGAACCCATAAGGAATGAGGTCTATGACCTAAAATTACAACTAACAATTTTTTTTTCTTAACATTATAATTTATCATCATTACCATTCACAAGTACCTTCCTTAAGGTTCCCTTAATGAATTCATTTACCATTATCAAGCATTGTATTTCTTTACTTAATCAAATGAATTCTATTTCCATTTCAACTTCAATTTACATACAAACATTTCTTTCATTCCACATCAAAACCAATTACATTAATGAACTAATTGAATTTATTTTCTTTACCTAATTTGCATAAATATTCACTTTTAGAAATGAATCAGAAGCCCATCATTTATCTAATACACTAAATACATTTATCCTTTCCTCTTTCATTTATTTTCTTCTTAACCTTATCTATCCACTATCATCACAAAAACTTTCTATTAAAAGTCCTTACTCTCCATTTTCATTTCAAAGATCATAATAGAGAGAGTGTAAAGTATTTAACCTTTAATAGCTCACAATCGCAACCATCCATTAAATCATTCTACTACAAATTACCATCTATGGCATTGTATATATCCAGTTAAGAATTGAGATTAAAACCTTGTTTAAATAATCTTACATCATACACAATGAACTTAGACATTTAAGAGCATTGGGAAAGACTTACATATTAATACTACTTTCAATAACATACATGTTTCCTTTCCCTTATTATTTTCACCTAAAGATACCCATCAACCCTTAGCATATCTTTTCACTAATCCACGTATCAAAACAAGTTTCATTTTAAAGAAGTTTACATCCATAAGTAATTGCATTACAAAGGTTTGCATAGAACCATTACTTTCAATTTTATTTTAAAACTCATAAGAGAGATAAGGTAGGAAAGTTACTTATTATAATCCATAACTGATTAACCAATATTCAATCCCCTTTTGAGATTCCTAATACTACCCTTACCACATACATAACTTCTTTCTTATAATTTCCATTTACAAACATAATTACAGTTACAGTTGCTGCACATGGCCCAAAGGCATAGAGAGAAATAATTACAACAAGCTTCCCAAGGCTTACAATACATATTTATGTCTTGATAACAAAAGATAGAGATACAAGATACAAGAATAGAAACTTCGCTACTAAACAAATTAGAATCCAAGTCATGACACAAACCACGAACAATACCTCGAAAGAGATTTTCCACCCAACCATGTGAAATAGGTAAAGTTCCACCCCCCATGCTAGGAGATAGATCTAAGGTACTCTCAAGACCTGAAGGCAATCTAAGTCTCAAATACTAATAAATCAAAGACTCCAAAGAATAAGAATAAAGCACATTAAATATCATCATACTATAACATCACGTTAAGGTTCTCGGAGACCACCTAAGTGAGTGTCATCACACATGTTAATTTTCTTAAGGTTATCACTTTTTACAAACCCACCCATAGGATCATCTAGAAACCACTTTAGGGTTCCAACACCTATGGTGAGACACTCACTTAGGGTTCCTATTTCCTTACCCCATCATAATCCAAAGATACAAAATAACACTTCCATGTCTCGATTCATAGGTTTAGGAAACTCCCCTGCACACTCAGGCCCTCAAAGTGAGTCCTAACCTTAGCCATATAGATAACAGGAACCATTGGAAGAGTTTCTATCACAAGACACCTTAAATCATAGCATAGAACTTTCCACATTCATAAATACAACTTTCCACGGCCTATTTATAGGTCTAGGGAATCCTCATGTGCACACAGGCCATCGAGACGAGTCCTAGCCTCATAAACTAAGCTCAAGTATATGCCAAGTGCAAAAATATCATAAGTAAATGATATAAACTCAAAAAAAATCAAGTAATGAATATACATAGGTGATACAAATTTCCACATGCATTTACACAACATTTCATCTATAGAAATCTCATGTGCCTAAAATTGGCTAAGTCTAAAATTTTTGGGAAATCTCAAAAATCTAGAATCTACATCTTAACTCCTATGAAGTTGAATCCTAGAAGGTATTTATACAAATATAACTTAAAGTATAATAAATCAAATGACTTCTACCTAAATGTTGTATTTGTATAAATCTTGCCACTAGGATGAATTCTAGCCTGATAAAAAAGAACTTAAGTACAAGCCAAGTATTGAAACAAAGTAACACATAATAATAATAATAAAAAAACAAGTGAAGGACAAACATAGGTGATACAAGGTACAGCTCAATCATAAGGAATGAGTTATAGAGGTTCTAAACACAAATTCTATAAATTTTGAGCCCTTGAAACCCTTAAAAAACCCCATATGACAATACATAACTACCCATACAACATTTCAAGGATGGTCATATGACACCTGACTAAGTGTCATATGGGTAATTTTATAATGTCGTATGATACTATAGGATACATTCTTGAAACGTAATTCAAAATTGCCCAAAAAGGCCAAAACCTAACTTTTTAAGGCATGGAGAGTGCTTGAAAAAGGTTCCTTAAGGTCAACCTGATGTAGGGACCTCAGTACCAAATCCTCAACACTACCTAATTCTCATATAAGATTAAATCAAATTAAAAAACATCAATTCACAAAGAAGGCCTGCAAAAGCAAAAATGGGGAAGAAGGATTGTAATCTTTCCTAAACCATCCCAAACCTTCCTAAACTTTCCTAAATAATTACAAAACTCTCACAAACATAAAAAGGAAGTGTCACAACAAATCCCAGACTCCCGAGAAATATTTTACCATAAAAACTTTATAAACATTTATAGAATTACTTCCCAGAAACACAATAGAAATACATAGAAGATAAGACATTTACATTTCCTTTTTAATACATAGTAAACAATCATATGATAATCTAATATCATATCATACACAAAAAAAATCATACACACACAGGAAGAATGGATATTCTTCCCAATTTAGACCCTACCTAGGGTCCTGCGGAGAATCCTCTTCCCTTGGCTAGAGACTCTGCAAATCTTCAAGCCTTGAGTAGATAGCCTCTTGGAAACCTTCCTCTAGAAATCAAAATCCAGAAATCCAAACATACTTGTCTTCACCAAATAAAGACTTTCAAACTCACAAAAACTTCAAATAAATTTCCAGAAAAACAATTGCAAACAACTCCCAAAAATCTTCCATAAATTCTCCCTCCCAAACCACTCCAAAACTTTAATTATTTATCCTCCAACTATGTGGTTGGAGGAGTTTCTTTACGGGAAGCAACTTCTCCAACTTCCATAGTTGGTTGGAGGACCAAACAAATAATTCTCATAAAAGACCTAACAAAGTTTTAATTAAGGCAATCTAAGTCTCAAATACCAATAAATCAAAGACTCCAAAGAACAAGAATAAAGCACATTAAATATCATCATACTATAACACCGAGGTTAAGGTTCTCGGAGACCACCTAAGTGAGTGTCATCATACAACCTGTATATTGGGATCCTTCCTGGAAACCATGTAACCCCGGTCCCCCCTTTATGAATAGGGATCCATCCTGGTAGTCATCCCTGGTCTTGGTACTCCAATCAGGTCTATGTGGCCTTTATTATATTTTCTTTCATTATCTTTTGAATCCCCCCTTCCCATGTTAATTTTCTTAAGGTTATCACTTTTTACAAACCCACCCATAGGATCATCTAGAAACCACTTTAGGGTTCCAACACCTATGGTGAGACACTCACTTAGGGTTCCTATTTCCTTACCCCATCATAATCCAAAGATACAAAATAACACTTCCATGTCTCGATTCATAGGTTTAGGAAACTCCCCTGCACACTCAGGCCCTCAAAGTGAGTCCTAACCTTAGCCATATAGATAACAGGAACCATTGGAAGATTTTCTATCGAAAGACACCTTAAATCATATCATAGAACTTTCCACATTCATAAATACAACTTTCCATGGCTTATTTATAGGTCTAGGGAATCCTCTCATGCACACAGGCCACTGAGACGAGTCCTAGCCTCATAAACTAAGCTCAAGTATATGCCAAGTGCAAAAACATCATAATTAAATGATATAAACTCAAAAAAAATCAAGTAATGAATATGCATAGGTGATACAAATTTCCACATGCATTAACACAACATTCCATCTATAGAAATCTTATGTGCCTAAAATTGGCTAAGTCTGAAATTTTTGGGAAATCTCCAAAATATAGAATCTGCATCTTAAATCCTGTGAAGTTGAATCCTAGAAGGTATTTATACAAATATAACTTAAAGTATAATAAATTAAATGAATTATACTTAAATGTTGTATTTGTATAAATCCTGCCACCAGGATGGGTTCTAGCCTGATAAAAAACAACTTAAGTACAAGCCAAGTACTGAAACAAAGTAACACATAATAAAATAAAAAAAGTGAAGGATAAACATAGGTGATACAAGGTACATCTCAATCATAAGGAATGAGTTATAGAGGTTCTAAACACAAATTCTATAATTTTTGAGCCCCTAAAACCTTTAAAAAAAACCCATACGACAATTGTAATGTTCCTGCCAGGGAACCCATAAGGAATCAAGTCTTATGACCAAAAATTGCAACTAACAATTTTTTTCTAACATTACATCATTACTACTTCACATTTACATTCCTTAAGGTTCCCTTAATGAATTCATTTACTAACATATTTACATTACTTATCCAAATTGAATTTCATTTCCTTTCTTTACTTTCATATTTTAGAACTTAAGAGATAGGATAAGAAAATAACATTTCTTTTACAATTATATTTCTTACTTTATATACTAATTTCATTTCTCCTTCCTACACACATTGAATAACAATTCCTTACAAATTACATCTTAACCTTAGCATAATAAACATTTTCTTTCATTGCAACATAGGAGAGATAGAAAAGATAATTTCAACATGACATAATATATTTCCAACTTTGATCTTTCAAATAACAACCCTTGAAACAAAGCCTAGAACTATCCCTCCCAATTACATTGCTTTTCTTTTCAATTAAATCTTTCTGATAATAGATCTCATAATAATAGGTACATGAATGGCCCGAAGGTGTTACAACATATCTTTTCATCTTTCCTTTCAAAAATACATAATACAAAATACAAATATCTACATCAATACATAAATTTGAACGCATCCAAGTCATGAACCACGAACAGGACCTCAAAATATTTTTGCCACCCAACCATGTGGAACTAATGAGGTTCCACCCCCCATGCTAGGAGATAGAACCAAGATACTCACAAGGCCCTAAGTAATATAAGGCTACACAAAACCCTAATCTGAAAGAAATAACATAACAATATATCACTTTACTAATCACAAGGGTTAGGTTTCTAGTATACCCTCTAGGTGAGTGTCATCACATATCCTAGATTTTGGGATCCTTCCTAGCAACCATGTAACCCCGGTCCCCCCTTTATGAATAAGGATCCATCCTGGTGGTTATCCATGGTCTTGATACTCCAACAAGACTATGTCACCATTAATATGTTTTCTTTCATTATCTTTTGTTTCCCCCCTTTCCCAGATTCATTGTTAGGTTATCACTTTTTACTAACCCACCCATAGGATCATCTGGTAACCACTTTGGGGTTCCAACACCTATGGTGAGCCACTCACCTAGGGTACCTAGTCTCCTACCCACACACACACAAGCCATGGAAACATCAAATACTTTCAAAAGATCCATCTCATAGGTCTAGGGAGCCCTCCAGTGCACTCAGGCCACCCGAACAAGTCCTGACCTTATATTGTGGACTCTACCAAAACCCAAGTATGAACAAAAGCTTAAAATCAAAACCATGTATGGAAATTCATTAAACACAACATAAAACTCCCCACAAGCATTTAGACAACATTCCATAGCTTATTTCAAAAATCTAGGGAAATCTCATGTGCCTGAAATTTGGCTAAGTCTGAATTTTTAAGAAATCTCAAAATTAGAAGTTGCATCTTAACTCCTATGAAGCTAAAACCTATCTCAATCATCCTGAAAGGTACCTAATTCTTATATACAAGTATAACTTAAAGTATAAGTCATAATAAATTAAAGTACTTATACTTGTATAAATCTTGTTTTCCTCAATTAACACTAATCTACTTGGTTGATACACTTTGGTCGGTTGACACTAGTTTGCTCGGTTCAAACAGTTTGGTCGGTTCATACAGTTTTGGTTGGTTAACACTAAACCAACCTTCCTCGGTTAACACTAAATTGACCTAGCTCGGTTAATACTAAACCGAACTAGCTCAGTCAATACTAAACTGACATTGCTTGGTTGACACTAAACTGATAGGAACTACGGAATACGACTGTTAACTCTGACTTGCGAGTAAAACTGGGCATTATGGGGACTATGGTTGCCTAATCTGGCCATGACCCATTTGAGATCTCCCAGTTTCCCTTTAGAAATAGCCCATCAATCCATCCTATCTATCTAACAAATATGTTCTAGATCTGGACAAAGAAAGGTGGTGCAAAAATAGATATGAAACTATAGGGTTGAAACAAAAGTTCTAAAGCCTCGTGAACTCATGGACATTATGGATAAGAAAGGAGATACAAGGAGAATGCTAAGGACCCTACAACCTCTTACAAATGTAGAAATATTCATATACATACAACATGAAAAAATATTTAAACATAATCCTAAACTCCAAATCACTAATACAGGCACAACATATATATGTATAACATAATCATTCTAAAATTTACATAGACAATACAACACACAGAGAACACATTCATACACAAAGAGGAAGAATGGAGATTCTTCCCAATTTAGACCCTACCTTGGGTCCTGTAGAGAATCCTCTTCCCTTGACTGGAGAATCTCTACGAAACTTCAATCCTTGAGTGGATATCCTTCTGGATATCTTCCTTTGGAAATCAATTCCAAGCAATCCTCACACAAGTGACTTCACCAACCAGAGACTCTCAAACTCACATAAACTTTCACCAAAATTTTATGGAGAAATCAATTACAATCAACTCCAAAAGAAAACAAATCTTCCAAAAATTAACATCCTCTCCGCACACCAAAATCTTCAATTATTTATCCTCCAACTATGTGGTTGGAGGAGTTACTTTACGGGAAGCAACTACTCCAACTTCCATAGTTGGTTGGAGGGCCAACCAAATAATTTCCCGTAAAAGACTTAATCAAGGTTTTTAATAAATTTAATTAAAATATCTTTCAAATAAAAGCATAACAAGAATAATAGACAAATACCTTTCAAGAAGAACAAATAGCACAATAGGAAAATAAGTATCCTAACTTTTAGGAGGTCTCGAGTTCAACTCCCTCCTAGATAGCCAATTTTACTACAAAGGACATTTTCCTTTTATTATTATTATTTTTACTTTTTTATTTAATACATTCATTGAATATACTTTATTTAACTCACTCTATTTACTTATTATAAACAACATATCATTAACACAATTAATGAAAACATACAATTATTATTATTTATATAAGCATGGATATATGTGTGTGCACCCACATATACGCATACCTATATAAAATACAAACAATTATAACATAATTATTTATTATACATATAAAACAGATTAATTCTAACACATAACATAAACTCAGACCAACATCAAATCAAGTCCAAAACATAACTGCATTCCATTTTCCCAACTAGGATAACTTCCTAAACATAATTCTAAGTCCATGGGTAACCTCGAGAGTAACTTGGTTAAATCTCCACACATCAATAGTTCAAGGATTTTGAAGGCACACTCAGACCTGTGTAGCCAGGTGGAGATGATGTTTGGTACCTGCATCCTGCATCACCAACTGATATGCATATACAAATATATAAATATAAATAGATAGTGGCAAACAAGGAGAGAGAGTGCAACATCATGTGGATCTCCCGTAGGAGTAACTACAACTGCCCCTCCTCATCCTACACTCACATCAACTAGTGAACATCAAACCATAATAGGGTCAGTAGGGTTAGATCATAATAAAACATCATAACACAAATCAATGTAAAACATTTTACTAATAGTTCATTTCTAGCCATTCATCATTAAATTATAACTCATTTAATATTTCCAAATAAACTGTAGTAACCAAATATATATATGCTCAAATGTCTCATAAAATGCTAACTAAATAATAATCATAGTCCATCATAAAATCCAAAGTGTCAAAGCAATATTCCTATCAGTCTTAACATAGGAAGATGCTAGGGTGGGCATTAAAAAAATACATAACTACCCATACAACATTCCAGGGATGGTCATATGAAACTTGACTAAGTGTCGTATGGGTAAGTTTATAATGTCATACAACACTACAGGATATATTTTTGAAACTTAATTCAAAATTGCCCGAAAAGGCCAAAAACTAACTTTTTAAGGCATGGAGAGTGCCTAAAAAGGTTCCCTAAGGTCAACCTGATGCAGGGACCTCAATACCACATCCTCAACACTATCTAATTCTCATATAAGATTAAATCAAATTAAAAAACATTAATTCACAGAGAAGGCCTGCAAAAGCAAAAATGGGGAAGAAGGACTGTAACCTTTCCTAAACCATCCCAAACTTTCCTAAACTTCCCTAAATCATTACATAACTCTCACAAACACCAAAAGGAAGTGTCACAACAAATCCTAGACTCCCGGGAAAGATTTTACTATAAAAACTTTATAAACATTTATAGAATTACTTCCCGGAAACACAATAGAAATACACAGAAGATAAGACATTTACATTTCCTTTTTAATACACAGTAAACAATCATATGATAACCTAATATCATATCATACACAAAAAAAATTCATACACACATAGGAAGAATGGAGATTCTTCCCAATTTAGACCCTACCTGGGGTCCTGTGGAGAATCCTCTTCCCTTGGCTAGAGACTCTCTGCAAATCTTCAAGCCTTGAGTAGATAGCCTCCTGGAAAGCTTCCTCTGGCAATCAAAATCCAGCAATTCAAACACACTTGTCTTCACCAAACAAAGACTCTCAAACTCATAGAAACTTCAAATAAATTTCCAAAAAAATAATTGCAGACAACTCCCAAAAATCTTCCATAAATTCTCCCTCCCAAACCACTCAAAAACTTTAATTATTTATCCTCCAACTATGTGGTTGGAGGAGTTGTTTTACAGGAAGAAACTTCTCCAACTTCCATAGATGGTTGGAGGACCAAACAAATAATTCCTGTAAAAGACTTAATAAAGTTTTAATTAATTTAATAAAATAGCTTTAAAAGAAAACCATAACAAGAAAGTCAAACAAATAACTTTCAAGGAAACCAACTAGCCTAACTTCTAGGAGGTCTCCAGTTCAACTTCCTCCTAGATAGCTAGTTTTACGACAAAGAGCATTTCTTTTATTAATTATTTATTATATTCACTTTTTATTTAATATACTTCATTCAATACATTTTATTTAATTCACTTTATTTAATTATAATAAATAACATACCATTCACACGATCAATAAAAAATATACAAATATTATTATTTATATAAGCATGGGTATATGTGTGTGCACCCACATATACACATACCTATATAACATATATATTCAATTATAACACATATATAATAAACATATATATATATATATATATATATATATATATATATATATATATATATATATATATATATATATATATATATATATATATATATATGTATATATATATATACACTTACAAGGATAAATCTAACTCACATCATTAATCACCGAACAACATCATAAATCATAAGATCACATCACATACTGTATTCAAATCCCCCAACTAGGGTAACCTCCTAAACATAAATCTAAGTCCATGGGTAACCTTGAGAGTAATCTTAGTAATATCTCCACACAACAACAGTTTGAGGATTTTGAAGGCACGCTCAGACCTGTGTAGCCAGGTGGAGTCAATGCCTAGTACCTGCATCCTACAACACTAACTAACATGCATACATATATATATACATATATATATATATATATATATATATATATATATATATATATATATATATATATATATATATATATATATATATATATATATATATATATATATATATATATATATATAAATAGATAGTGGTAAACAAGGAGGGAGAGTGCAACATCATGTGGACCTCCTGTAGGAGTAACTACGACTTCCTCCTCTCATCCTACACTCACATCAGACAATGACATCAACAAAGCATAAATGGATTAGTGTGATTAGTACTAGAATAATCTCTATTCCATATTGCATCATAACATAATCATGTAAATGTAAATCATCTACTAACTTTCACAACCCAGTTTAACCATCAAGCATGTACTCATAATGTCTCATTACCAAATCAAGATAAACAAATCATACAATCCTCAATATAGAACTCATGTCTAATCTCGAGTATAACAACTAACATCATTAGAGTAAGTAACACATCTAAACCCTTTAAGTGATCATAATTAATTAACCTAAGATAATCTTAAACATTAATAATGAGCATCTCGCATAGAAGCATATAAGTCTATTAGGTGATCCTTTTAGTATTAAGGTCCTAAACTATCACTGATACATAAGAAGATGTATAGGAACATAACTATGCAATATTATTATTTCCACATTAAAATATGAAGTTGTGGTGAGTTGTAAGAGGTTCAGTTTAAGAAACCATCTCAAGAAGGATCATTCTCACATATAGCTCTTCCTAATTTCTAGTGAGCATAACTAGGACTTGATAGGGTTGGAGGGGCATTACATGTATTTTGATCACAATCTTACATTCTCTCTTGTATCTAAAACTTTTTATCTATCTTTACATTGTTACTTTCAATCATCTTCCTTAATCTCAAATTAAAACATTTGTAAGTCTTTCTTTTAGTAGAATAACCAAGGAAAATACCTTCATCACTTCTAGCATCAAACTTCCCTATCTCATCATCTCTTTTGATATAGCATTTACTACCAAATATTTTGAAATATTTTACAGTATGAGTATGATTAAACCACAATTCATAAGGAGTCTTACTTGTACCTTCTATGATTTGAATTTTGTTTAAAGTGTACACTGTTGTCCCAACAACTTCTCTCCAATGCACATGAGATATATTTCCTTCAAGAAACATTGTACTAGTAGCATCAAGTATTGTTCTATTTCTTCACTCTGCTATCCCATTATGTTGTGGAGTCCTAGGAGCAGATGTATGCCTTTGTATTCCATGCTCTTCACAATATGAATTGAGTAGATCTGAGGTAAATTCTCCACCTCTATCTGATCTTAAACATTTTATCTTTAGACCTGATTAATTCTCTACTTTTTCTTTGAATATCGTAAATTTGTCAAATGCTTCTGATTTTTCTTTCAAGTAAGTGACCCACATCATTCTAGAAAAGTCATCAACAAAAAGTATAAAATAACTTTCACCATAGTATGATCTTATCCTTGTAGGTCCACAAAGGTCTATATGTACCCGATCCAACTTTCCTTTTGTTGTATATGATTTTATTTTATAACTACTTCTAGTCTACTTTCCCATAACACATTCTCTGCATATGGTGTTAGATGGTTTCACAATCTTTTGTAGGTCTCTTAATGCATTAGTCAAGCTTGCCTTGACAATATTATCAAAATTAACATAACAAAATCTTATGTGCCATAACCAACTATCATCTACCTTCACAAAAAAATAAGAGGCTCCAGATGTATTTAATTCAAATACATTACCTCCAGATTTAGTACCAGTTGCAATCAGTTTTCCTATCTTACTTTTTATAAAACACTTTCCATCAATGATTTGTAACTAAAACTCTTTGTCCATCAATTGTCCAACACTCAACAAGTTATGCTTAAGTCCATCAACAAGAAATACATTGTCAGTATTAGTCTTTCCATCCAAAGTAATAGATCCTACTCCTATGATAGGTTTAGGAACATTGTCTCTGAATCTTACAACATCACCATCATAATTCATTAGTTTAACAAACTTGTTTTTGTCTCCAGTCATATGATGTGAGCAACCACTTTCTATAACCCATTCAGATTTCTTATCAACATGTGATACTAGAAGCATTTTCCTCATGAACTGGTTTATCATCTTTAATAGTAATAAATCCAATCTCCTCATAATCCAAATCATCATCATTAGAAATATCTTCACAAGCATAATAACATTCCTTATCTTTTGAATACTTAGACTTGAAAAACTTAGGTTTGTGCTTAGGAACTCTTGTAGGACATCTAGATTCAAAGTGACCTATCTTATTGCATGAAAAACATTTCAAAGGTAACTTTCCTTCAAATTTATCCTTACCTCTCTTTTCTCTTCTAGCGATTAGTGCAACAAGTTCATTTAGCTTTCTTTCCTCTTCTTGTATATGTTCCCATTCCTCAGCATATTCACTACGATCTTCTTTTATGTTCTCACTACTGGTGCTCGGAAGTGCAGACCTTATCTTCCTATGAGTAGATGCTTTAAATGCAGTTTTAACTTTAGGTATAGAATCTCCCATTTCTATAGCTTCAAAGGTAGCTATCTTTGCAATCAACATTTCTCTGCTAAAGTTTGGAGTCAAAGGTATGATTTCTTCTATAGTCTAAGCTTTGGTCTTATAGACTGGTGTCAATGATCTAAGGATCTTCACAATGACTTCTTCCTCTTCATAAGTGCCTCCAAAATTTATGATTCCAATCACAACCTCTGTAATTCTTTATACATAAGCCCTAATGCTTTCATCATCCTTCATTTGTAGCTTCTCCATTCTTATTTTCTAGTTCTATAACTTCGCTTGTTTGGTAAACTTGTCTCCTCCATACAATGTTTTTAATCTCATTGAAATCTTGTGTGTCGAATCCAGATCTTTAACCTCAGTAAATTCTCCTTTAGAGAGTATTTTGATCAGTGCTTCCCTTACAACCATGTTATATGAAAATATCTTCTTTTCATCATCAGTAGCTTTTTCCAATTTGTCCTCAGCCTTTGTAGTACCCACCCGTAGTTTTCCTTTTTAATTCACTTTTTGTTTCAAGTTGATTGGCTGAATTCTTTTAGGTCACTTTTCATGTGATCAGTTATATTTAAATTAATGATGATTTTGGATTATGTTCATTGTATGTGTATCATGTGACTGCATAGATTAGATGATTATAATATCATGATGTTATGTTTATGCTTTATATCGACTTATGATGTTACTGACCCCATACTTGCATGTGTATGGTTATCATGTGTGTGTTTTTGTTTGGTGTGTTTGTGTGGTAGAGGATGGAGGTGTAGTTACTTGCATAGTCGAGATCCACATGACTGATCGTACCCTATCATTGTTTGCCATATATATTATTATATGTACATGCTTTGTCTTGTGATGACAAGTTTGTAGGTACAGGGCATCATCTTACCTAAATTGACAGGAGTGAGCATGCCCATAAACATTCATCTCAATGGTAAAGAGGGGAGATAATACACAAACCCAAAACCCTAACCTAAGCCTAATTTGTCCTAGGATTGGGCAAGTATCAGTTTGACTACCCTACCCAAATTCATCTAGTTGACAGGAATTCATGGATCTCCTCTCTTGAGTTTGTTTGGTTTTATGTCGTTTTGATTTTAGTTGATTTATTGTTTATGTGGGTGATTATATGTGATTATTAATTTAGTATTATAGTTGAAAATTAAAATTAATCATGTTCCTAGGTTTATTTGAGATAATTTAATTAAAGTTAAATAATTAATTATTTGGATTTAATTGATTATTTAATTGGTAATTAGATTTAATTATATTTGTGTGCATTATTAAATAATTGAATATTTAATTGCATTGACTTAGGATGCTTTAAAATATTTAATTTATTTAATAGGAATTTTAATTAATAACATGTGCATAATTGAATTGTCTTCAAAAAGTAAACAACTTGTTTTCAAAAGTCAAAGTTGAGTTGTGCAAAATAAAGATATTTTAATTTATTAATTAGGATTTTTTTTCAAATTGTAATTGGAGTTTGATTAGGAGTTAACTATTGAGTCATCTCTAGGATTTGCATGAAAGGGGGAATTGCATTCCTTCTGGAGATTAGACAGGTTTTGGAAGAGAATTTTGGAGAGAGAGCTTGGATTGGAATCTTGAGATTTTTGGCAAATTTGTTTCGTGAAATTCTTGCTTGTGCATCTTGATCTTGTGCATGTTTGCTTCATAGTTTCAGATCTGCAGGCTGGATTGTTTCTGGAAGAAATTTCACTTTTAGATCTTCAAAAAAGTTTTCATTTCAGTTTCTAGCATTGGATCTAAGGTAGGATCTAAAAATCTCCTTCTGTGTTTTATGTTTTGTTGTTTGGTGGATTTTTATGTCTGAATAATTTCATGGTTATCTCATTAGATCTATTGTAAATTTTCTTGTGTTGGGTATTAGAAAAACCCTTAGATCTGATATTTTAGGTTTTAATTAAATTTTAGCATATTACCATTATGCTAGCAAAATTTTGTCAAAAGATTGTTTATAGTTTTCCTATAAAACGAAAAATCATTCCTAGACTATAGTTTAACTATATGCTGTGAGAAAAATAAATCCCCCTTGAAAGAAAATCAATTTGGATGAAAAAAAACCCAATTTGGGTATAAAAAATCAATTATGGGATAAAAAGAAAATGAAATCCAATTCTATAAAAAAAAAAATATTTTAGAGGGGGAGCGGGGGCCACCCAACCCCCTACCCTGCGCAGTCCTCTAGACTGTGCGTAGCCCAAGAGAGGGTTGGCACGACAGTCTAGGCACTGTCGTGGGCAGTCCCAAAGGGATTGCATCAGCAGTACTTAGGTACTGTCGCAGTCCAATGGGAAGGTCGTGGGCACCCATTTAAATCATTTTTTTAATTATGTTTTTTTAAAATAAATTCTTAATTATTAAAAAACTTCACTTTTAATTTTGTTTATTAATAAATTTAATGTAATTTGTTATTTTGTTAACTATTTAATTTAATTAAAATCTAATTATTTACTTAATTAAAAATTTAATTATTTTCTTATTAAATTAATAGTTTTATTATAATGCAAATAGGCGCCTTGTAAATGATTAATGTTAATTTAAATTTTAAATAAATACTTTTGTTTTATTGTTCATTTGTTTGTGAGAAGAGATGGTCAATATGTTTTCATGTATTAAAATTTATTTTAATAGTATATTCAAATATTGCGATTGACTTTCTTTGGATCAAATGAAATTTTGATTTAACTCAGTTTACCTTTCAATTTAAAATGTGATTGGCTTGTATCTTAATTTAGGTACATATTTTAACTTAATGAACTAGGTTCAAAAATGCTCTTATTGACAATATGAATTTTACAAGTGTTATGTCTCTACTAAAATTGGGCTTTCTACTCTGCTGAATTCTTAGAATGTTTATAGAGAATATTCTCTTAATTATGGCATTATATTAATGTTTATGATAAGTGTCTTTTAGCGGTTAATGTATTCCCATGTTTGAATCCAATTATGATGAGTATGGATTGTAAAATGATTATGGTTCAGTTTCAGATCTTTATGGTGTGAGTGTTGTTTTCCTCATTCATGTAGTGTCTTCATTTGCGTTATGTGATATTGGGTACTAGAAGACCTAGGGGGAATACAGAGGTCAGGTGTGTGTCTATTGTTCATGTTTTCAACATTATGTTTTGATGTGTGTGTAAATTCTAGTCATCATCTGACTTGACTATATAGGTTCATGTTGCTTTATTTTCTGTTTATGGTATCTTTGTAATCATATTGGTTTCTTGTGTGTGAAAGTGGATCTTGGATTACTTGGTTGTTTACCTATTCGATCTGTGTGATATTTGTGAGCCTAGGAGAGGTTAAATAGGTGCATCTTAGGGGAGTGGCTTACAATAGGGGTCTAGGGCTCAAAAGGGGCCAGCACTAGGGTAACCTATTGTAAGTTGATTTTAATAAGTGATAACCTAATAATAAAACGTGGGGATAACATTAAACACAAGATTGATCATTAAAGCCTCACCCATACCTTGAGTGCTTATATAGGCTAAGGATGGAGATGAGATGATACCTAGAGGCTAGGTATGATTAGAATTCCTTGTCTTCATGAGAGGGTATTCTGGTTTCATATGGATCACGTTGAGGGTCTGGGGTCCAGAGTGGCAAGTCCAAGGTAACTCAACCTGATAGATGCTTGAGGGTCTGAGGTCTAGAGACTAGTTCCAGGGTAACTCAAGTAAGTTGTCCATGTGATGACACTCCCATAGTTTGTAGCCTAAGTCACCTCCATAGTTACTCTTCTTGTTTCTGATGCCTCTGGATTAGTGAGTCTTACTTATCATTGTCTTTTGTACACCTTGAGTTAGAGAGCTTTCAGGATCCTTCTGCTTTGAGTTTTATCCTTGCATTTGTATTGGTTATCTAATTGGGGTTTGATATTATCTCCTTAGCACAGTGTGGTAGGCCTTTGTGGTTCTACATGGTCGGGTGGTAGTGATTCTTTACCATTTGAGATTCGATGCCCTGGTGCCAGTGCTTGATAGATCTTCTGCAGTTGGTTCCTCATGTTTCTTCTTTGATGTTTCTTTTCTTATCTTCTTATTTATAACCATGTATTAGAGTATCGCATGTGATACCTAATTTGGACTTTGTAATATTATTAGTTAGAGTGAATACTACATACCCTGCGACATGTGCAGTGGATGTTAGTTTATTTAGATATCATGGATGTCCATGAGGATTGTATTTACTATTGTATCATGTAGTGGTAATATTTATGTTATGGAATCTTTTGTTGATGTTTTAGTTGTGTATTGTTCTTAAGTAATTCTACATCATGGGACCCTCGAGTACTGTAATTTGTGCTAGATTTTGTATTAATGTGAGTAAATGGTAATTGCTTTTGCATTGATGTTTATCTTGTATGTTAACTTTAGAAAAAATAAATTATTCACCAAACTTAGTAGCATGTTTTAGGTTATCTTCTTTTGGGTTCCTTGGCGGGGTGTTATATCCTTCATAGCCACTTGATTCTTTTTAACCATCCAGTAGTCAATACCCAAACATAGGAAATGAGTTTGCATCTTGTTCTTCCAACTGTCAATGTTTTCAGGATCAAATTTTGGACTATCCTTCCTATAGAATGCCATCTCCAAGACCATCTCAAGTTTTTAAGCTTTCTCTCTAAGGACCAGTATCTCTGATACCAATTATTAGGAATAATAATCCACCTATACAACTAAGAGGGGGGGTGAATCAGTTGTATGATAGATTATTAAACTTTAAACTTTTAATATTAGCAATATCAAATCAAATGAACACAATGAATGCCAACATAATAAAACAATGTTTGTTGTCAAGGAAATCCTATTAAAGGTAAAATTCAGATGGGGATTAACACCTACTAATGATGTACTGAGAGTATAGTATCTTTGTTAGAAGATCTAGCCCTGTTAGAAGCTAATTAAAACATTACAGTACATAGTCATTGTTAGAGGATAGACCCTATTAAGAGTCAAGAAAAGAAGGGTAGGCTCATTACCTAGGCTCACTAGGCAAAGAAGGTTATGTCTACCTTTAAAACTCACTATTCGCAGCACAAGTGTATATAAAGAAATACACAATCTTTGAACTATCTAATAGCAACTGTCTTTTCTTGATCAGTTCCAATGAACTATATAATTTATCCTCTACTCTACATCCATCAGACACAGTTCACAACTTCCACAATTCTTTTTTTACATCACATGCATTCTACATCATGTCTTTTCAACAAAAAAGATCTTACATATATACCCTATTACATTTTACATGATCAAGTTGGCCAATTAGGCTTTCTTAATATACAAATGATTACATAACCCATTGCTAAGATACACATGGTATCTAAAAAAAGTATACAACAATTACATTATAATAATTAAGGACCGACAACCTTAATTCATGTTTTCCATCCATAATGCACGCTACATCTATGAAGTCGGCTTCCAAATAAGTCTTCTCCAGAACACATGCCACATCTGACATCATCCTACTTCCCATACCTTGTGTAGATCATCTAACATTCTTTAGTACCCTATCTATCATCCCTTAAGCTTGCATACACTGAATCCTCATCACCTATAAGATATACCCAAAACACAGAGACTTACTCTATCAACTTCCACTATCACTGTCCAGTAACCAGTCTTCACCAAAACATCTGTAACTCAGCCAATATGTAATACTACATCATGTGATCTTAGATATAAGATCAAAACACCTTCCTGTATTCACAACTGACTTCTCACATTCTAAAACATCTGTACACTATAATAACTAGCGTGTTCTCTTAATAGAAACATATGTTGACATCACTGACAAAATACGAATGACAACAACAGTAATTCCAACATCACTCAACATAGTAATTAAACATATTAAATGTATCTGAAAATCTCCCCAATGCATTAGCAATATCCAACATGATAGATGGAGCATTTTTGTACAAGTGGCACCCATTTTCTAGGTTTTCACCATCTTGGCAAAAATTCTATTTTTGCTACCAAGGCACTTGTTTACTAGGTTTTCATCAAGGCACTTTTTTTTCCTCTTCTTTTTTGTATTTTTCATCTTTTTAATTTTTTTGTTATTTTTCCATTTTTTATTTTTTTGTTGATTCATTAAGGTGCCTATTGCTAGGTTTTCACCAGGATGATCATTTTTTTAAGGACTTTTTTCAATTTTTATACTTTTTCAGGACATTTTCCGCATGTTGAATGCCTAAGCATAGAATTTCTTCAGATGAAGAATGTTGATCAATTCTTGGAGTTATTCTTCTTTAGTCATTGAGAGTTGATAGACTCTAGATCCAAAAGTAGTAGTAATGACAAAGGGACCCAGCCAATTGGGTTCAAACTTCCCTTTACATTCTCGATGGGATTGATTTTTTGTGTTTTCTCTCAAGACTAGATCACCGACCTGAAATTCTCTGTGTCTAACCTTCTTGTTGTAGCCTCTAGAAATTCTTTTCTGATAGAATTTGAGATGATCATACGCAACTTTCCTGAGCTCATCTAGTAGTTCAAGTTCTTGTAACCTGGATGCTTTGTAATCATCATTGGTTACTAGACCATGCATTTTGATTCTGACTGATGGGATCTCAACCTCTATAGGAAGTATCACTTCAACCCCATATACTAAAGTGATGGGAGTAGCCCCAGTGGGCATTTTGATACTTATTTTGTAAGCCCAAAGAGATGGATTTATCATTAGATGCCAATCTTACCCTATTTTTTGAACTGTGCAGTGCAAGATTTTTAGTAAGTTCTTGTTGGATGCTTCATCTTGTCCATTCTATTGTGGATAGTAAACAAACAACCAATGTTGAGTTATCTTGAATTTGGAACATAAGGAGTCTAGATCCCTGTTCTTGAATTGGTCTCCATTGTTAGTGTTGATGGAGTGTGGGATACCATACCAACAAATTATGTAGTTTAGAATGAACATGGAGATATGTTTGTCGGTTGCTTGTGTTAATGAAACTGATTCAACCCATTTTGTGAAGTAATATATTGTTGTTATAATATGGGTGTGACCATTTGACAAATGTGGATGAATGGATCCTGTGAGATCAAATGCCCACTGTTGAAAAGGCCATTGTGTTGTAAAGGGAATCAAATCTCTTCCTGGCACGTGAATCAAGTTACCATGGACCTAGCATTTCGAACAATTCTTAGCATATTTCACAACCTCTTTTTCCATATCTAGCCAATAGTACCCTACCCTAATGAGTTTTTGAGCTAATGTTAGACCATTGGAATGTGATCCACAAATACCTTCATGAACTTCATCTAATGTGCATTGTGACTCTTCACATTCTAAACATCTAAGAAATGTACCATCTAGACTTCATTTGTATAGATCATTACCAATGATGACATACCATGATGCGTTTTAGATAAGGTAATGTTTTTCATGACGGTTAAAGGTATCGGGAATGATTTGGAATCGAAGGTATGAGTATATTTTTTTGTAGCGGGAGGAATCATGACCAACAACGATGCAGATCATGTGGGTTTTTGGGAAATCATAGGTACTAGGGAATGACAGTGCTTCCACTAAGAACTCATAGCATAGCTCATGCTCGGGTTGCTGTAGAAGAGATGATAGTGTCGCCATGGCATCAGTTATCTCATTCTCCATCCTAGGTATCCATTCGAATGTTATAGAAATGAATTACTTCTTGAGATCATCTACCATGTGCTTGTATGGAATGAGCTTTTCATCTTTTGTTTGATACACATTATTGACTTGGTGTATGACTAGTTGTGAGTCTCCCTAAATGTGTAGTTATGTTACTCTCCATTCAATTGCTATTTTCATTCTGTTTAACAAAGCTTCATATTCTACTATGTTTTTGGTGCAAGGGAACTTGATCCTGAATGCTTTTGGAATGGAGTAACCCTATGGTGTGATGAACAATATACCAGATCTAGATCCATTTTGTGTATAAGATCCATCAAAGAATAAGTACCATGTTCTAGATGATAGGTGCATGATAGAGGAATCAGGAAATTCCATCTGCATTGGTTGGTCATCAAACATTGGAGCTTTAGCTAGTTGATCTACGATGACTTGTCCTTTAATGGCTTTTCACTCAACATATTCAATGTCAAACTTGCTCAGTAGCATTACCCATTTTGCTAATCTACCTGTGAGAGCAGCTTTGCTTAACAAATATTTTAATGGATCAATCTTGGCTACTAGTTGTGTGTTATGAGATAACATGCAGTGTCTCAATTTCTGAGATGCAAAGATCACAACTAGACATGCCTTCTCTATCATAGAATAGTTTTTTTCATAAGCCACCAATGTTTGGTTGATATAGTAGATAGCTATTTCCTGTTTATTCTCATCATGTTGCACCAAAAATGTCCCCAGTGATGTATTTGTAGTGGAGACATACAATGTTAATGGCTTTCCCTAAATAGGAGGCATGAGAATTGGTGGATTCACCAAGTATTATTTGATATGATTGAAGTTCTTCTCACATTCTTCACTCTAGTTGTAAGTCACACCTTTATGCAATATTTTTGTTAAAGGTTGTGATATGTCAGCTAACTATGAGATGAAGCATCTGGTGGATTGTATCCTCCCTTGCAAAGTATGCATTTGACTTATGTTCTTAGGAGGTTGCATCTCCATGATTTCTTTGACCTTTGCTGGATCTACTTCAATACCTTTCTTTGAAACAATGTACCCTAGAAGTTCTCATGAACTGACACCAAAGGCACATTTCTTTTGACCTCTAGTTGATCTCCCTAATTTAGACATACTACATGTCTCACTTTCTTCTTCCATTCCAATATTTCCTTTGCTCAAGGAAGACACATCTGAAAAATACATTTTTATTACCTACACTCCATAAAATGAGAGAGATAGCAAGTAATGTGAGATAATTTGGAAATTGAAAAAGACATTAATCTATATAGGGTGTATTGACTTATACCTGTTAATCCATGAGACTATGTATGATGCTCATGAAAGGGGTTTAGGTTCCTGCATATACAATTCAATTATCTTATGTTAGCTAAAAAATTAGTGATACATATACTCAAAATTATATAGTAAGTACATTAAAAACCATAAGCATCCCATATGAATTAAAAATATTAAAAGGTACATCATGAATTAATTAGATTAAGCATTGATTGCATAACTATACATTTCTATCAAGAAATCAATATTAAATAGATTAAACAGTGATCACATAACTATACATTTCATTCATGTCATTAATCTTCTTCTTCATCCAACTCATCAGCATGATCATCATCATCGTCGACATCACCACCACCATCATTGTCATCATCATCATCATCATTATCATCATCATCAACAACCTCAACATCATCATCATCATCGTCGTCATCATCGTCATCATCGTCATCATCGTCGTCATCATCATCGTCATCATCGTCATCATCATCGTCATCGTCATCGTCATCGTCATTGGCATCATCATCTTCTTCTTCTTCTTCCTATTCTTCTTCAAGAAAAGTTACATCACGAACATCATCGACTAACTATCAATCATGATCATCATCTTCTACTTGTTTGGAATCTTCTTCTTCCATTGCATTTTACCTTATCAGCCTTCCTCTTGGATCATGTCTAAAAACAAACAACCAACCCGATTTATGTGGAACTTTTGAGTAAAATACTTGCTCACATTGGCTTGGAAGAACATAGGGCTCATCCCCAACTGGTTCAAACCACCTTCTATTAATCATTGGAAATCCATTTTCATGTTCAATAATAGTTATATCAAGATCATTTTGATTAAGTTGTAGTCTGTACCATCTGACGATGAAGAGAACTAATATGAAGGAATTAAAGTCACACTCAAGTATATCATCCAAAATGTCATAGTATTGATTTTGAGACTCTCGAGGATGTAAGTCATTTCTATATGAAATATTAGTGACCTGAAAGATTGCACTTATCCCAGAATCACAAGTTTTCTTTGTGTCATCCAAATTTTTGATGCAAAATTTATGACCATTACAAAACATAGCCTTGTGGTGTTTGACCTACAATAATATGTCAAACATCTAAAAATTATTGCATCAGGAGTTGATAAACGTATAGGTGATTAACAAATTTATACATACCTGAAAATCTCTTAAACCATATGCTAAATCTATTTCCCTTTGCATAACATTTGAATATCCATTACGATGAGCTTCTTTAGCCAATGAAGACACAACTTCTCATGTTAATGTGCGACCAAAATGATGACATTGTTCAATCCATACCATCATCCAAACTTGATTGTTTGCAATATATAAATATATTGCATCCCACTCTTGAGCAATTGTACAAAAAATAAATAGATGACTTACAACCGATTAATTTTGAAGATTAAGAATTAATTAGCTACAATGCCATCTTATAATTTATTACCTCTCACTTTCCGCAATCTACCTTTCCCCACCAAGTAATCCCCTTCAAATTTTCTAATGGTGTCGAGATCCCAAATGTAATCTATATGGATCTTTGTTGCAAGATTAGGAAGATATTGAGTAACGTACACTATAGTCTGGTATACCATATATCCCTCCACCATAGAACCCTTAGGATGTTCTCTTTGTCGAAGCAAAGCTTTCAAAAATTTCAAATGTCTCTCAACCATCCACATTGACCGAGTGTGTACAGGTCCACACAACTCAATCTCCTCAACTTGGTGTATGAGGTAGTGTTCTTATGCATTGAAAAAAGTTGAAGATAGACACTTTTGCATTTCACACATTAGATGAGGAATTATTCTCTTCCAATATTGTATATCTTCTTTATAGATTTATTTAGATGACAACCACCTACAAGACATTCAAGACAAAAAAATATATAAATATGATACTTTACAATATATTACACAACCATAAAAACAAATTGCGAATATAATAAATATAGACAACAAATTGAATAGATATCACTTCTTACCTCATGTATTTTCCAAGATCATATATCACTTGTTTGATGTTATTGTCAAAGTTCTCTGGGAGAGATAGGGGTAGCACGTACTGCAACAATTATAAATTAATGATGTCATTCTTTTCTCACATAATACAATGAAAAGTACATGCAGTTTACAAATATATTGTAAATACAAAATAATATGACTTACCTTGATGAAGGTATGCCAATCATGCATTTTCAACACTAGCCCAAATTCACTTTTCTTTGATATGAGATTGCTTATGTTCACAGGAAATCTTGTGGGAAATCAAATTTTTCATATGAATTATTTTATGGCATGACTTTGCTACTCCATTAATAACTAAGGAAGGGCACTTATATTAATTCAGTCTCCATTTCTATTTGATTCAATGAAATTTTTCATTGCATGATTGGATTCATGAATGTCACTACAAATTTTGACATTTTTTTTCTTTGTCATGCCTTCCATCTAATATTTTTCATAATGTCTCTGTTACATTATTTCCAATATGCATAGTATCAAAGAAATGCACAATTTGTAGCTGTTCATAGTAGGGCAACCTACTAAATTGTCAGGGATAACTTTTTAGTCCCTTTGGAAGGTGCTCAGTAGTATTGCCTTGGTGATTAATTCTATTATATGCCAACTTCCATAGGGGAGTTGTCATTCTTTGTGGCTTTGATTTAGTCTCTTCTTTCCCATTGAAAATATGTTTTTCGATAGTTCGATACTTATGATTTCTATGGAGGAAGTTCCTATACTCATTAAACACCTACTTTCCTAAACTTTTTGAATGACAAAATTTCATCTTTGGACCACAAATTTGACATGAAAATTTTCCCTTTATTTGAAGACCTACAAGATAATGATATAATTAGATTAAATATGTTAATTTTTATAATTAGAATAATCATGTGCAACTTGAATTCACCATAATATACTAGAAAAATGTGTTAGCCCTGGGGCATCATGTATTGTCCATACAAGCATTGCATGGAATTGAAATTGTCTTTGTCCTATTGGTCTACAAATTCTATACATAGTGACACCATTCCATAACCCCAGCAACTCATTGGTAAGAGACTCAATATATACATTCATATATTTAACTTGGTACTTACCTAGTTGAATGAACAACAACATTACATAATTATTGTGACCATTTTACTACAAGATTTAAAATTACATGCAGATAACTGCTAAATGATAAAATACCTAGAACAATCATTGCCAACATAATTTGCTCCCTCTTTATTGACGTCCATGGAGGAATGTTATTATTGATGACAAAAATGGGCCAAACAGAGTAAACAGATCTCAACTCTCCAAATGGATTGACACCATCTATTGCCACTGAAAGCTTGAGATTTTGAGGTTCTTCGTTAAATGTGGCCACTTTTCCTCTATGTCCTTAAATGTCGAACCATCAGAAGACATTTGAATAATGTCATCTCAACTCCTATTGCGTGCATGGTAATTCATAAATTGTGCTAAGCTAGTACACCTAAAAAATCTTTGCAAATATGGTATAATGGGGATGTAATAAAGAACCTTGTGAGACACCTTTTTTGTTATTTGATCGGGTCGATATCTACTCATATGACATTCAGGGCATTCTATTGCAAATTCATGTTCTTTATGATAAATAATATGATCATTGGGACAAGCATCTATTGCTTGATACTCCATTCCAATATCTTTCATAGTGGCACACAATTCTCGGTATGAGTGAGGGAGAATATTAGATAGTGGTAACAAAAAATCACATATCAATCTACAAAAAAAACTATAAGTTGTTAATATTAACAATATTTATGGTACATGTTTCACCTTTTATTGACTATAATGAAATATATGACATACCTTACCATATGTGACATTGTTATGTTGGATAAACCATTCATAACTTTCAAGTTCAACAACAACAATACAACATAGAGAAGAGTTGTTTGGGAGCCTTCGTAAAGGGCCTTGTCTGCCCTCTCAAGTAGAGGTATATCATGGATGACATCAACGTCATCTTGATCATCATCATTGGCTGCGCCAGTACCAAATGTGCATAGATCAATGTATTAGTACCATCATCTTCAAATGTGTTATCCGACACATGATTGTCATATTCCATGGGATCATAATTTTCAACTTCAATATTCGCACCTCCATGATCCTCCACTTCCAAAACCATATTCTCCATATTCACACCTCCATGGTCCATATCATGTACTACCCTGGGGAGGTCGACCTATATAAAAATGATGAACACAAATAAACCATGATAATGATCTCAGCATCAAGTATATTTCATATGTATATTAATTGTTAAAAAAATATAATGAAAAACTTACCAATGGATGGTAATCAACCCCATTCAATGTGACCATTCTCCCTACAATGTCTCTTAGCTATTTTGATTAGCAATCTTCTAATGTTTAAGCCCTTACAAATTTTACAGGGACAATAACACTTTCCATCACCTTTTCTTTTGAAGTTAGACCACAATCTAGTGATTGTCTCCCCATTTTGTTCTTCACTTAGATTGTCTGACATGATCCTTCTTCACAAGAAAAAAAATTGGGTCATGGAAACTTCAATCTATAACCTTCACAAACTAAGCAAAATGATGTTGAAAGTACACAAATCTTCTTAAGACCTAATTATATATAGAAATTGAAAAGTTAGTTATGAAATGATGTTTTAGTATAGTATACCAAATTGAAATACTTATGCTATTGTAGTCTTTCACCTCAAACTCAGTCCTATTGTGGCAAGAAAGAAAGATATTCAAATAATATACTAGTTTGTAAATCAAAATAAAATATCATATATATTATACATGATAATATTATGGCCTTTTCGGCTAAGATCAATTAGGACAAGTAAGTTGATAATAATAAATTATGGAAATATATTTTTATTATCACACCTTTGATTAATTAATATATATGTGGAAGTGAGATTTTATAATAATAAATAATAAGGTATTTATTATTTTTATTATAAATAAAATAAAATTACTTGGGAGGGCCCAAGCCGGCCACCTTGAGGTGGTAGAGTTTATCCAATGATGCTCATATATATTGGAGTTTTTGATGAAGGACAAGCATATAAAAAACATAACATGTGAATGTCCTCTTCATCAATACTTGGAGCGAATTAATATGCAGATTCAGTTAGCATATTATGGAGCGAATTAGTTTAGCATTATGGAGTGAATCAAACCAGCATTTATGGACCAATCTACACCAGCATTGGTGATAATTATCCGCACTAATAAGCATTATCCAACTCTAGAACATGCAGTGCAACATCAAGCGACACAACAAAAGACATACCTTGTGGAATATTTTGGGAACAAGCTTCCAAGGATGGTTGGATGGGGGCACAATTGTTTGTCACTGTGAAATCTTCAAGCACCAGCAACTCTGAAGGGAATGAAGTATAAAATGTTTGCATGCTTGAAAACAAATAATACTTCAATAAATACAAACAAAAACATATAAGTCATATTTTAGTGGAAGAGAATGACATTGGCAATTCGAAGAAGAAAAAGAAGCAAAATTATTTGTTCACCACTAGTAGGAATTCCCAAGTAAAAAGGTGGCGGAGGTTGTAACCTATATTTTTTATTTTACCATGATCTAGTTCATGTCACCTTTAATCATTGTTCATACTTAACTATTGGTGATGTTGATATTTAACAATATCATTAATCATTGTTCATGCCAACTATCAGTGATACTGATCATTAACGATATCAGTTTTATTTGTTACGCATCGTGGATAAGTGTTGGGTCACCTGATAGTAAATACAATTTTTGCAACATGGTTATAGTAAATACGGTCCTTAAATATAGGGGGTACCTATATTTATGATTTCACCATGATCTAGTTGAGTGTGTGATAGTCAATGTAGAGGCATTAACATTTACAGTTTTTAATTTGTTGTTTACAAAATTTATCTCAGACTGATATTTACTATAACATTTACAAATATCATCAATTATTATAATTGCAGAGATTATTGAAATCATATGCTTGTTTTGGTAATTACATATACACTGTTATTGATGATTTCCCACAACAAGCATGCAATGATATATATGTAAGTAATATATTGAAAGGTTATGTCTACGTAGAGACATGACCGTACATGGCTTATGCCACGTAGGGTCATGTCCCTATGTAGAAATACCTTTAATCATTGTTTAAGGGTTTTGTTTATTACTTGAGCCAAGTTTCTAAATGATCCAGACCATATCAAAGTAGCATGAGAAGAGTTACATCATAATGCATTGGCACAATGGTTCACAACTGAGAATACAAATGGAAAATATAGTGACAATAATATCATATTTAATTGAGGATTCAACAATATATGGTAAGGGGGCATGGATGCAAATCCATGAGAACAAAGAAAGCTTGAAACAATAAATTCCAAATAGAAAATAAGGTAGTTTCATTATTCTTTTAATAATTGGCAGCTTGAAGCTATCGAGAGTCACAATGCTTTAGAGAATATACAAGGGGTTTTATTTTGTGGCCTTAGCCTCCAATATAAATATATGAAGTCTTAGAATTTAAAGCTACAAAGAATGAGGATTTTTAGATAAAAAACATTATATCCTACACCCAAGTCAAGAGAGAAAAAACCCATATTCATAAATTTCCAGGAGAAGTGATACACAATTCATGAAACAAAATGTTATTTCTCATTTTTCAAATTATGAAATTTATGTGAAAATGGAAAGGAAGAGCTGATGAATTTATTTTTACCAAGAAAAAAAGGAATAAAATTGGTGCAGGGGCACCAAGGATAACCAAGGGTATGAAGACTTTGAACACATGTAATGAGGATTAGAGGGTGAAGATGAATAAGGGTTCCATAGGTGGCAACCAAGTCAATTACAAGATATTAGAGCCCATAATGGTTTTCAATGTCATGAAATGACATTTCAATTGTAAAGATCAAATATGCTTGTAAGTGGACCAATAGTGTCCAAGTGAGTCTAGGGGTTAAGGGTGTTTAGAATAAGTCTCCAAGGTGTTTAAGGACCTTAGGAGTTTTAGTTTGCAAGTTTTAATTAGTTTCAATACAATTTTAAAGTTTAAAAATTCAAATCTTGAATGTAAACGGCTATATTAGTATTTTGGTGGGAAGTTGAGTTTAGTGTCAAAATCCTTAAACTAATCCTTCTAACCGATCAAAGAGGTTATGAAAGTTAAGGAAAGGTCATTTTAATGACAAATGAATCCATTGTACGAGAGATAAATCTGTGTAGTACAGACTGCTACAAGAAATAAAGGAAAACTCAAAATTTTGCAAAGATTGTGTGATGTCTTATATGCTTGGTGATTGATAATCTATTGGAATTGATATACTGATGCTATAGGAGTGTTTCCTTGTTAATTTGAAGACATTTTGAATGAACATTGCATTGTTTTGATTCCATTTTATTTCTCTGTTATAACACTATCACAGTCTAACGACTTAAACCTCACTGTTTTGATAGGTAGTTAACAAAGATGGATATCATTACATGAAAGTAAAGGCCTAAAATTCATGGAATGATTGTATCTAACATGTAAAAGTATGAATCTAACCAATGAAGTGCATGTAGCATGAAGAGAGGGTGATCACCATTGATTTGTGGCAAGAAACACAAGGAAGTTATTCGGTAAGGTATTGCAGTAGCCATTTGGCTTGCGTAAGGGGTACATTTGATGATTGGAATAATCTTATATTGTTTTTTTAAAGGTGAATCAAGTTCCAATTTAGCCCATAAGTTATTGGAGGACATGGATTTAAGAAACCCTAGATTTGAGGGTTAGAAGTGAGAAAATTGGGGCTTTTCGTGTTGCAGGGGATCTGAGGCTAATTGCTTTGAGATTTATTTATTTGAAGTCATTATAAGATAATGTTGAGAGTTTTAGGTCTTGAGAGTAAAGGGAACATACATTTGATTTTTTAATTGGGCTCATTTGGTGCACTTTTGTGGTCACAATGTGTAGACATCAGTACATGGTCCAAAGGAGTCTATGCCATGCTTTTGGTATGTTATAATATAGGAAAAAGGGTATCTGGAACAATGGTTTATGTGGTCCATCCTTTGTAAGTTTGCAAAGTTATGTGTCATTTACTATTGTTGCAGGGCTACTAGTGGGGTCTTTAGGCTTGTGACAATCTTTGGAGAAGTTTGAAGTGTTGGGTAATGCTTGGAACCCTAAAACCATTTGAATCTACCCTAATATAATCTAAAGACACCAAATATACCACCATTGGTCATTGGGAGGAGTCTTGGTCAGTTTGAGGTCTCTAGAAGAGTTTGAGGGTTTGGGAATAATGCCTAAACCTCTCAAAGTTATAAACTTATCTTAGCTATTATCACCCACCACCCTTACGTCTACATCAAAAACCCTTATGAAAACCTATAATATCCACAAATTGTAGAGTAGAGGAGAATGAAATTAATTCATTAATGTCTTTCATATAAACCAAAATCAAAGCATAGAGCATAAAATGTATGGAATATAAAATCTTTTCATCATTTTGTTTAAGGAAAGATTGTGATAACCAAAGGCTTACCAGATAAAGAAGAGGACTCATTGCCTGAAAGTAATCTTCATGAATATGATGCAAAACCCCATGGCATGCATAAGAAAGATTAAATTTTTAAGTCCAAATCCTAGCTCATAGTGGCAGGATGAGGAAGATTAGAATGAAAAGTGCAAAATGGAAATGAGAAACAATGTGGGGTTACCCTAATCAGGACTGTAAGAATGAAAAATTCCAATGATTGGTCTCAGTATTCTTCAAATGTTATGGCCACATTTCAGTGACTTTGAGTGCCCTCATAATCATAGATACCCTTTTTGGAGTTACACAACAAATTTGAAAATAAGGTACAACTATTTTGGAACACACATACACACACACACACACACACCAAATAATAATTGGTAATTTTGTTCATGAGGGTTAATTAGCCTATTTTTACAAAGAAACCACCTTATAAACTGACACAACACCATAATCAACTATCCCACTAGAGGAATTCAACACGAAATGAACATTTTTGTTGTTTTTATGTTCCCAATCACTTGGATTCAACATAGATTTATCAATTCCTCAAAACTATCAACATTTACCTATCAAAAATTCTTGAGTCTACGAGATAGGGTATCGACATAACACGTTCCATCACTGTTGTTTAGTTATAAAAATTCTAAAATATTATTATACACTCAATAATAACTCAAAAAACTATTTTTATAAAGAATTCTAATGGTGCAAAGTGCCAAAAAGATCCAATTCTTCTTCAAACCCTTATTTTTTGAGGGTATCATACTTGTTGTAATAAAAACGTAATTTCTCATTGAAAACTCCATGAAAATACATGATACTTGATTCAAAATGAAGTTAAGATAGATATGTATTCATTCCAATGCTCCATAGATAAAGAAACTAATGTACAACACCAATGCAAGCATTGTAACAATGGAAAATTAGAGAATTTATTATAATGGTCGAGTTTTTCAATGAGGATTTCATTCCAAAATTGGTCTCTAACCTGAACAACCTTGCAATCACAAAAGAAGGGAATATCATGGACAATCTATCCCTAATAGCAGCATGGTTGGTGACAAACTTAAATTATTAAAATAATCTCTCACTTGATTCTAATAATGAGAGAAGGGAATATCATGGACAATCTGCCCCCAATAACAGTGTGGCTGGTGACAAACTAGAATTATTCAAATAATCTGTGTCACTTGATTCTATTTCTAAACGTACATGTGCAACACTTTAATCAAAAAACCTGAGAACCCATATGGGTCAAGGAAGGAAAACACACCAAATATTTGACATTATTGTTTAATATTAAAGACTACTAATATTCCGCCATGCAACAATTGGAGAATGCCAAAGATACACAAGAGATAAAAGACACAAGATATAGATTTGGATCACAGAAGGGGCCCTCTTCCCAAAGGGAACTATAAATATTTTAGCAGAGTTAGGAGTCATACAATAGTGCTTACAGTTGACATCCGTTACCTATTTTTATAGAGTTGTAGTTGAAATGAAGTGCTTAATTGATTATGTCAAAGATTTAAGATTTGTAAAAAAAATCTAAGAAAGACTGATATCCACTGCTATCTTCATGGCTTCCGGCTCACTGCTATCGCTCCGTGCGGCTCACTACTATCGCGTGAAAAAATGAAAATGAAATAGGGTTTTGTCTTTTTCTTTAATGTGTGCTCACAACCATCAGAATTGTGACACTATCAGGCAGTGTTTCAAAAAACAAAGACCAATTTCAAAAAAAGTGCCCCTCCATCAGAAATGAGTGTCGAAAAAAAGGCCCAAATGTACTAGTGTGTGTTCGAGCTAATGAATAAGTTAGCCCAGTTGTATTTGTATTTTTATTTCCAGAGGCTACATTGAGGAGGCCATGTAATGTCCCAAAATTGATAGAGAATTAATTAATTAATTGATTGGTCCCGATTTAATAATATATTATTAAAGACCTTTAATTACTTAATAAATGGGCTCATTTTTATTATTGTTGTTCGCAGGTGTTTGTTGTGTCAGCGTTCTTTTGTAAACCCTCAGGAGTTCTCCGAAGGGGTATTTATTACCGACATGTAGGAAGTTGTTGGTATGTGATTTTTGAATTATTTTATTGTATTGTGAATTGCAGCTAGAGTTTTGCTTTGTTCGCCAATTTAGAAGTGAAAGATCTTCCCTATTTGGCTAGCGCAGTTTCGGTGGGATTCATCCCTCATCCTACTCTGCTTTGCTTTGTTTATTTCAGATTTGTGAAGCACCATCTTTGTATACATCTGCAAAATCTACTTGCATCTTTGACATTAATACAACTTGTGGCATCGTTAGTACTTGACAATCGATGTTCTGCGACACTATGATTGTTTGAATCAAGAATTACTTCTGACATCATTAGCTTCGACGTTCATCTCTAATTGAGCGATCTAGAGTTATATTATTTTCTGTGCATCCATTAAATCTGGTTTGACAAATACTACCCTAAAATCAAGCTCAATACAAATTATATCCCCACCCGCATGGCCTCAATTCATATCCCCACCCATACAACCTCAACATAGTATTACCGTGTTAAATTTGAGTAGATTATGTGATTGTTTTAATTCTTTCAAAATATTCTTATTTATCTATAAGACTTCTCAATTTTCTGCATAAATGATAATATATTAATTAAGGTGACTGCACCAAATATTAATATATTAAATATGGCTTTTGGCTGTCGCTGTTATCAGCAAGTTTACTGTTTCACATTTTCTGTATATGTTTCCTGATTTCAATACTCACTAATATTTATATGGGATAGAATAAGAGAGGCCATGTCTATGAAAGACGTGACTCCCTAAGGAGTCACACCTTTCATAGGCGTGGCTCTTCATATCACCGTCTATCCACATACACATGGTTTAGGTCAATGCTTACGGTGATAAACATTGTTTGATACACAATTCTCATTAATATGTATCGATAGTAAACATAGTCAGTAGGCTATTTAATAATAATAATACACGGTTCTCATAATATATTAATGATAATTATTATTATCATTATTAATAATAATGATAATCATTATTAATAATAATGATAATCATTATCATTATTATATTATAGCAATAATAAGGATTACAATATCTATATATATATTATAGATATCAATAATATATATATATATATATATATATATATATATATATATATATATATATATATATATATATATATATATATATATATATAACTCACTATTATTATAGCTATTTATTATTATCTATTATTGTATCATCAATATTTTATTTGATCTGTGCTATAAACATCAACACTCCCTCTTAGCTAGGGAAGATAAAATCTATCAATCTAAAAGAACAATACACCGTTAATTGTGAAATTTTATTTTGATATCACATTAGTGTGATATCAGAGATATGGATTGACTAGGAATATCAAGTCTCATGATATTCATCATAATTCATAGATTTATAAATATCATCTCATGATATTGAGAGTATTTGTCACAGAATATCAAGTCTCATGATATTCTCCAAATACTCAGAGTAATGGCCTACCAACATCAAGTCGCATGATGTCCACCAAGTACTCAAAAGTTTACAAAGATATCACCTCATGATATCGGGAGCATTGGCCTGCAGAATATCAAGTCGCATGATATTCACCAAGTGCTCAAAGTAATGGCCTACCAACATCAAGTCACATGATGTCCACCAAGTACTCAGAGTAATGGCTTATCAACATCAAGTCACATGATGTCCACCAAGTACTCAAAAGATGTTCATAGGTAATGTGCACTTACCATAGGAACATTCATATCTTTTATCATGATCTGTTTCAACCATCATAAGATGTCTATCATGATAGAAGATTAAGTTATTATAAGATCGTCACCTTTCAATAACTTTAACAAATACAAGTGATAATCAATTTAGAAGTCGTCACTTCCTCATGATTTACACAGGGCCCAAAAAATAATATAATAATTTTATTAATACAATAATCAATTATTACAATCATATCAAGTTTACCTCAGAAGTGTTCCACCTTCATCAGTGAACTCCCTCTTAATCACAAGATATCTGAATTTCTTTAGAATGCAAGTTTCTCTGAATGCCAATTTGAATTATTGGTTTCAACAAAGGAAGCTTGAATTTTAAGCTTGTCGGGACATTTAAATGCAGTGTGACCATATTTGTTGCATCTATAACATTGTATTGTAGAGGGGTCTCTATATTTCTTGAACGACTATTTTCCATTTGAGTTCTTGCCCTTTTTCCTTTTCAATTTAGCAGTGAGAATTTGAATGTCTTCATTTGTGGATTTCATATTGACTCCTCTAGATTTTAGATTACACTCTTCTTGAATACAGTCAATTTTTAGTCGATCGAACTTGGGAAGTTTGGAGCGAGCACTTATTCCTTGTTTGAAGTTTTCCCATGACATCGAGAGTCCATTTAGAGTTACCATAGTTAATTCTTTACTGTCATAGATGTGACCAATTGTTGATAATTGATTTCTTAATTCCGTTATCCTCATAAAATATGAGGTGATAGTCTCTCCTTGTTTCATTTTAATATTAGAGAGTTGATTTTTAAGAGTAAGGATCCTGCTAGTGTTATTGATCTCATACATGTTTTCTAGGGCTTTGAACATTTCATATGTAGAGTCTAATTTTGTTATAATAGGTAGTAGATGATCTTTCACTCCATCTACCAATAGTTCCATTGCTCTGGCATTTTCCTTTTCCCATTTGCTCTTCTTCTTATTCTCAATAGATTGAGGGGGATTTTGAACAACAGTTATTAACTCATTCTTTGTTAGTATAAGAATCATCCGTAGTTACCAAGAATCAAAATTTGAAGCACCTTCAAGTCTGTCTTTGAGTTTGATTCCGTTCACCATTTTGTGAATGCAAATTTTCCTAGAGAATATTATAAAGAATTATGATCTTGATCTCCTTTCAAATTAATCGGATCTTCCTTCCAGCGGTTAGACTTTTAACGAAGGAACCTGCTCTGATACCATGTTAAATTTGAGTAGATTATGTGATTGTTTTAATTCTTTCAAAATATTCTTATTTATATATAAGACTTCTCAATTTTCTGCACAAATGATAATATATCAATTAAGGTGACTGCACCAAATATTAATATATTAAATATGGCTTTTGGCTGTCACTGTTATTAGCAAGTTTACTGTTTCAGGTTTTCTGTATATGTTTCCTGATTTCAATACTCACTAATATTTATATGGGATAGAATAAGAGAGGCCATGTCTATGAAAGACATGACTCCCTGAGGAGTCATGCCTTTCATAGGCGTGGCTCGTCATATCACCGTCTATCCACATACGCATGGTTTAGGTCAATGCTTACGGTGATAAACATTGTTTGATACACAGTTCTCATTAATATGTATCGACAGTAAACATAGTCGGTAGGCTATTTAATAATAATAATACACGGTTCTCATAATATATTAATGATAATTATTATCATCATTATTAATAATAATGATAATCATTATCATTATTATATTATAGCAATAATAAGGATTACAATATCTATATATATATTATAGATATCAATAATAATAATAAACATGTAGTTATATATATATATATATATATATATATAAAACTCACTATTATTATAACTATTCATTATTATCTATTATTGTATCATCAATATTTTATCTGATCTCTGCTATAGACATCAACATACCGTACACCCTCCCCATCACACCATAGAGACATAATTTTCCATGACTGTACGACATCCTTCTTGCATCGTACGGGCATCACCTCTGACCGCCTGACGCCTACTCCCCACCCCCACCGTATGCCATCTACTCCTTCCGTACACATCTCCACACCATACGACATAAACACTTCCGGAACAAAAATCACCTCTGGGATATAAAATACCTCCGAGACAAAAAAACACCCCTGGACTGAAATCACCTTTGAAACAGAAAACACCCCCGAGACCAAAATCACCTCTGGGACATAAATCACCTCCATAATAGAAATCACCTCCAAGACCAAATCGCGCACATAACAAAAATCACCTCCAAAATAAATATCACCTTCAAATCGCATCCATAACAAAAATCACCTCCGGAACAAATATCACCTTTAGGACATTGCAAGTCGAGACTCTCCCCTAGGAAACGTAACGACGAGTTTTTAATCAAACTTTGGTTTTGCACGGTGCGGGGCTGGTGACCACTTTCTCAATTATTTGGGATGTTCAGATTGGACCGAACCCGCAAACTCAGTGGTCATAATGGCAGTGCAGAGTAGTAATGGGCAGGCCCAAGTGGCCGTGGAGAACGCAATTCGAGCAATAGGTTGTGGTTACGATATCACAAATGATTTGAGATTACCTTGTTGTAAGGAGGTCGGCTGCTTGATTGAGGTGGATTGGGAGGCCAAACATGATGTTTTTGTACCGGGAGGCGTCACGGTCGCCGATGTGCCGGAAGCCATCAGATGCGATAAAGGAGAGCGCATGCGATTCAGCTCCGGCGTTCTTTCATTTGAGCAAGTCCGTGCATAATGCCCTTTTACTGTTTCACAGCGTGGATTCGTACATCACTCTTTCTAAATTTTATGGATGTGTTTTAATTGCTGCATAGTAAAAGGGAATCATCTTTGCTGCATTGGAATTTTTTGATTTTTTCGGGTAATATGGTCTCAAAGGACTTTGAGTATCGTTTCTGCAAAACTTACCCTACTTCCATTTTTATAGTGTCAATGTTTACACATACAAATTGATCACGGATGAACTCTGGCCCATTTGGTTCCTGGAATTGATTTGAAATTGGAAAACGGGAATTGGTGAAATGGTATAGGCTAATTCTAATTTGTTCCAAAATGAACATTCTGCCAATCCACCTCAATCTCAAAATATGGAATTAGAATTGAGAATTCAATTTTGAGAAAGGAAACCAATTCCCATTTTCTAATTCCAGATTACAGCAACCAAACCAACAGCCAACACAAATTTGACGAGTTAATCTACATCTATTCTTTTCAATGGTAGTTGGCCCTCTTATTAAGTTTCCAAAGCACATATAAGCAGCTATCTCCTGAACATATACTTTCTCTTGCTTGAAGTCGTTTTCTCCAAGGAATAGGCAATAATCAATCCATTATTATTATTTATTATTATCTGCGATTTACGCTATTTCTTAGCATACACCGAGAGTGCAGAATATTTCCTTGCCGATATAGGAATTTGCCCTCCTTTAAAATTTCCAAAGCACAGATAATCAGCTATCTCCTGAACATGTACTTTCTGTTGCTTAATGTCGTTCTTTCTGTTGAACATTGTGCTGTCATTAATGTCAAAGCGTTGATCTCATGTGTCCATTAGCTACAACAATTTTAGTTGCTTCTGCAATGACATGTCTGAGCATTTGAGTTCCCGAAGGACTATGACAAACTATGGTTGACACTTCACAGCTCTCTTAATGTGACTATTATGCTTTGGTTTTAGTAGTTCCTGATTGTCTATCTGTGGTATGTTTCTGAGGTTTGTTGATACACTCAGTTGCATTGTCATAGTGTTTGGCCCTGGATTCGGTTGGAGTTGAAAGTTATGACTTGTGGTTTGGAAGCTAAGTAAAGCTACATATGAAGTATCATATTCCAGAGCTTAAGAGATTGAGCTTCAATAGCCAAAGAGTTAGAGATGATAGAGTGTTCACCGCGCTAGTTTGCTGACAGTGCTAATGTTCCGGATTGATGCACCAGAGAAGGATAATGTGTGCCAACTGGAGGGAGCGTGTGAAGGTTATTTGGGACCAACTGAGTCTTTGTTGGGTAATGGATAGCGTGTTCTTACACTTGGTGTAATGTGTGGGCTTTAGGATTGAGTGTATTACATGTTTGGTGTAAGGTTTTTTCTTTGGCCGACTTGTGGATATTGTATTTTTTTTTTGATAGGTAAGAGGCCATAGCCAAATAATTTTTATTAATATAAAACCTATTTACAGGTTGACTCACTAGGGGCACCAGTAGGAAAGAGGCGATCCGAAAAAACCTCTAGTCTTGCCCCAAAAAATAAATAAAAAAGTTTGAGATTCTTACAGACGTCCCGTATAGGTGTTACGGGGTATTGATGAGGTAATATACATCCTTATTTACATTGCCATGCAGACAGACTGCAGATAATTATAGATATTTTACATTCATCCCCTGTACAACTATGGGGTACACGAGGAAATTTATAACCTCTTTTACATTCATAATTTAAAACAATTTACTATAATTTACAACCCTTTTATTCTATAGGGGTTACAAAGACTGAGTGTTTCCATGCAATATAGAATTCTGACTCCAAGTAATTCTTTTTCCGTCTTTGTATCCAGCCTTACTACTGCATATTGCATACTCACATGATTCCTTATAGTACCAGTTTGTCAATAAGCGTTCGTGTTCCTGCATATGGCACAAGTCTCAACTGCTACCAACTTGTCACCTTGTCAGCACAAATATCCAAAAAGGCTTATATCAAAAAACCTACTACTTTAGCAACATAATATCAAAATGAGGTGCTTCCGTGGTATAAACTTATGGATAAACTAATCTGAAAGAGAAGAAGTTGCATCTTATTACCTGATGCTATTCATCATACATATCCATTATTCAGGCAAAGTTTATAATAGCTTATCCCACAAACATTCCCCCATCTAAAACTGCAGAAGCTTCGCTTACATAATCCTAATATATCCTACTAACCAACATCACATCTTAATAATTACACCTGTTAACAAATATAGCTGACATCAAACAATATAATGTTGCTACTCAAAGCATAACCTCTACCACCCAAGGAACCATATCATAATCTTAAAATATCCTATAATACTTGGGTCATAGAACAATTCCTTTCCATGTTTGTGGGAGCAATATACCAGCAGCTATCAAGCTGAAGCTGAAAATGTCAGTCTAAGTAAGAACATATCTGCTATATTCAAACGAAATCAAATTACTGAACTTCCAAAGTGATCATTGTTACTGATTTTCGGTACCAAGCTCAAGCAAGTGAGCTGTCATTGTTTTAGATGATTTGAGGTTGCATTTTTGTTTTTGCTGAAAGTACTTACATGTGCAAAAAATTTGAACATTTTGAGAAAAAGTGATCTTTATTGATAACAAAGTGAACCATGTCTCACACAAGCTGTGAGACTAACCCTTATGATACAAATGAAATGAAATGAAAAAACAAAGATATACATTTGCAGATGCAAAAGAATGTAAGGGTGTAGGGTGACTCGTCATTGCTTGTATGACGAACTCAGCTTGAGTTGCTTTGCCTTGTCTTGTTTTCTCCCGCTTGTCTTGCGTCCAGCCATTGAACAGCTTGCTGCTTTGTTCCTGCATATGAGAGATAAAATGACGTTAGATCTCTTAAGATCTAAGCAATGACACATCATTTTACACTATGAATGTTCGCATCTACAAATGTATAAATTAGTAAACTCAAATGCATCACAAGGGGTAGCCTATCACGGAGATCTGAGAAAGAAGGAGATATCAAAGCAAGAAATCCATGTCATTCTTTTTTATAACTAGTTTGCTTCATGTGCAGTTACAGGTGTTTATTATGTAGCACGTGGAGTTAAATGTGACTCCCACAAGGGTAGAGCCCAACATGCTACATAATAGAAAATTAATTACAATGAAACAGTGACATCAGACTGATATTCAACAAAGATAAAGTAAAGATACATTCTATTTCCTGAATGCAATGTTGTTGGTGTTTCATAAGTGCTGTCACAAAATTAGTATATTGTTAAGATACACAAAGATGCAGTACAGATAACAGTGTGCACAAGAGAGGTGACATGAATCATCACAAATATAGTGACAGTATTGATGCTAAAAGGTATCCGCAAAATGAAGTGCCGGCTGTGTGGGTAAAAAGGCATCCTTTACATTTTTAGCATGAGAAAAATCAGATCTGGACATGTTTATATTAACTTGTCTTTAAAACAATGATGTTTATCAACTTTAGCAAGTTCAGTTATTGCCGATCATTTATAATGATCCCAACCACAGGAGCTGTTATAAATGAGTTCGTATTACAAAATCAGCATATGAGAGCATAAAGAAGAGGAATCATGATAACCAGTAGTGCCAAGTGGTTCGACAATTTCAACAGGAATAACTCAAAGCAGCGTTCCAGTGAAAACGATAAACACAGTTTCAGATTCAGTGTTTTGATCATGAATACAACATAAATGTCTTGTTCATTTTAAGCATGTATTTCAATGAGTTACATGATGTTGTTTTAAAAGCAAAGATACAAGATGCAATAAATTGTTATTCATATTCTGAATATGTGTTAAAGAATCAAGTGCAAGGTCACATAAAGTCTACTTATGGGTGTCACGAGCCCGTGCTCGAACCCCATAAGCAGATTGCATTGCTGAAAATGAAGTTTTGTGTTATAAATCTTGTACATATCCGGATTGTTGATCTACAGTAAAATATCATAAGGTTTTTAGTCACAGTTTGTGATGCTCACTGTCAAGAGTGTTAAAGTGGTATAGCTTGTGCATATGCTGACAAGAACAGAGTTCCTATTCAATGTGTAACAAAATGGATAAATGGATATAAAGCTACAGCTCAAGAAATGAGTGCTACAGGGGAGATATGATCAAAACAATAGCGTGATATCAAATGCCAGCATTAACAGAGGGACCAAGCTATTTTGAATGGGACAACATTAAGTATATTTATCTTTTGAGCAATCAACAAACAGCCCCAGCTTTTTTTGATTTTTTTTATATATAGATCACCATCGTGTAAAATGGTTTACAAATCAGAGAAGCAAAAGCTTTAAGATCTATGCACAGGAAAGGGAAATAATAGCTCATTTTTTCAGTATGTAAGATGCAGAGATAAAGAATAAAGTTCAGTACTTTATGCAATAACACAACAGCTAAGAGAAAACTCTGTAGCATTTACGTAAAAGAGGTAACAGTTCAGATTTTAGTAAATACATAATGGAGCTCTCCCAAATCATGATAAGCACAAATGAAATACACCTGTTCAAGCCCGAGTTGGAATCATTTCCAGATTTTCAAACAAAGAATAATGGTCAAGTAATAGAGTGTAAAAGCAGAGGTTAAGCATAATAGAGCCAAGCATTATTCCTGTATTCAAGCATTCAGCCGAGTTGTTTATTCATAAACAGTGAGTTTCACAGCATGAAGATAAATTCTGAATTTTTTATACAAGATTCATGCAATGTCTACATAGTATTTGTGTAGTCTAAAGAAAAGTTCAAGGTTATTTTCACACAAAGTTTCAGCTTCATAGAACAGCCAAAAGAATTGATAAGCCTGTTTTGCTATGAGCATAGTAAAGTCACAGCTCTTACAATAAAAAGAGGCAAAACCCCAGGTTGCACACAAACAAAACGAACAATATGGGACCCCAACAATATCTCCAGCTTTCAAATTAATGATGGAACAACTTATCGAAAGTTTTCAGAGAGATGTGTTACGTTTTGATCAAAAGACTCCAAAATTAATGCGAAAACAAAGGGGAAAATAAGAGATGCTTATCTCTAGCCGATATGAGAAAGCCCAACTCCAGCCATGAAGAAACCGAGCCTTCAAACACTACAGCCCGTGTATTCAGTCAAAGCTCAAGTTTGTTGCAGCTTCCAGCTAAAAAATCCAGCATAAATAAATGATACCAGCAGAGAACGAGTTCATTGAGAGAAGAGAGCTCGAAATTTTGCAAAGATTCGAAGCAAAATCCAAATGCAGACATGGCGGCTCCAACCAAACCCTCATCTTTCTTCCAGATGCAAAAACGCCAAGTATCAAATGCTTTTAGGGTTCGATAATGCCCTATATCCCATGTTCACGTGAAAGTGAAAGGGCTTTTGCCTTTTATTTTGCTTTATTTTCATATGCAAAGCATTATCACCCATGTATGGGTTTGTAATAATAAAAGCAAAGCATACATTTTCATTTTTTAACTCAACACTTAGGTTTAATTTTTTGCTTTGTTTTTTATCTTCTAAAATCAAAAAAATAAATACTGATTTTTTGTATTTAATAATTTTTTATTATGTAATTTATTTATTATTTTTTATAAATACAATTATTTTAATATATTAAGTGATTTATTTAATTATCACTTAATATAATATTAAAATAATTGTTATTTATTAAAATAATAAAAAATAAATTTCATAATAATAAATTATAATTTAATAAATATTAAATAATTTATAATTCATTTACGAAATATAAATTATTTAATAAATATTATTATGCAAAAAATAAATATTTATTTTTCTTTTAAAAGTTAAAAAGCAGATATTTTGCAAAAAGTTAAAAAGCAGATATTTTGCAAAAGGTTAAAAAGCAGATATTTTGCAAAAACTTATGACTAAGTGTTGAGTCATAAATGAGGATAGAATTGGCTGAGATATTATTTTTCAGATATTTTCAGATATTTTGAGAGGCTAAGGCTGGAAAATTTGTATAAGTATAGGGTTGAGACTCTTTTGTAAGTGTTCTTCTTTTCTTTGCTTTGCTGTTTTTGTAATTTTTTCAGAGTTCTTGACAGGAGCAGAGACTTTTTGTAACCGATTATTCAGAGAGATATACAGATTTGCAACACTTTTTGAGAGTGAGTTCTGTGTTTGTGTGTCATGTTGATGCTTTCTATAGGATTATTCAGTCTTTTTGCAGGTTGAAAGTTTGTGTTTTTTTTTTGAAGCAGTTTTAGATTGTGAGGAATTCATCCTCCTTTTAGGGACTGTTATTTTCACCTTCTTATCAATTGCTGATGCAAAGAGTGTGAACTTTTGAGTTGTGCAAGGAAGCTTTTCATTACTGTTTTTAGTATGTGTTGATTATCTGGTAAACCTCAAAGATAATTTTTCTGGTGCATCACCATTTAGGACATAGAATTTATTTTCTATTATCCTTCTATCTCTTTCCTCCATCAAAAAAAGAGTCAGTTTCAGGTAGTATAAAGTGAGTTACCAGAATAGGAAGCCGGCCTAGAACTCGGAGGTTCAGTCACACCTATGAGTTTACCCACAAGCTCGTGATTGTTCCCATGTTTCTCCAGAAATTGCTAAGGTTTCAGGACTTAGCATTAGGGTGCAATTTTGGTTGATAACAATCATTTCATTAACCCGACTGCCATTGTCAAATAAAACATTCTCCTGCATCCACTGACACATGAGGTAGTTAGCCATAACTTTCATACCATTCTCATAATATGATAAACATTTCTTGCTAGCATAAATCATCTAGGTTTCTCAACATTTGTCCACGTTCGTCAGTAAACATCATTATTCATCAATATACTTCATTCAAAAGCATCAGTATTCAACGATATGCAAAATAAACATATTTCAATATTAACATCACATTTCCAGTTAAACAATTATAACAATTATTTGAAAAGTCCATAAAGAAGTGATGTAACATATATCCAAGCAGCTATTCTCACTATGGTTTTTCCCTTCTGGGTTTCCATGTGAATGTGGCATTCAATTGTGTGAATGTGTGCTTATGTTCATCATTTGATAAGTTGCCTGATAATTAATGAAAGAATAGTAAATGCTACTAATGATGATTTGTGTTTGAAGATAGTTGTGATGCTTGGAGAAGTTATTAATGATAATTAATTCTCAATCAAGTTGAACGTGGCATATATTGATTCATTCAACCCCCTCAATATATTTGTGTGCTTAACACTTGGTATCAGAGACAAGTTCCTTGGAAGAAGTTGTTACTTGAGGTAGATTTGGGATGACACATTCAATTGCTTAGGAATGTATATATTTAAACACGACACAAATTTTTGATGGATCAAATTATGCGTTTTGGAGTGTAAGGATGGAAAGGATATTTGATGGCCCTATGGTTCGATGTTTGACAAGTAGTTGTAGATGGCTATGAATTCCTTGATAATTCCTCAAGAGATCAGGTTGGAAAGAAGGCTTATGAGAATACTGGCAAGGCAATAAATGCTATTTTTATGTTGTTTATCTAACTCTGAGTTTGTAGAGATAACGCATTACAAGATTGTGAAGGAAGTATAAGAAAAATTACACAATATATATGAAGGGGATGGAAAGGTCAAACAAGCAAAGCTTTAGACCTACCGAGTCAATTTGAGAGTTTGAAAATGAAGGAAAAAGAAAACATTACTACCTTCCTACTCTGGGTTGATGAAAAAGTCAACACCATCAGAGTACTCGGTGAAGAGGTGAAAGTAGCAGTGACTGTGGAAAAGGTATTTACATCCTTTCCCCTAAGGTTTGATCCCAAGGTTTCCGTGGTTGAAGAAGCTAAAGATCTAAATACACTAACTATGGAAGAGTTACATAAAATCTTGACGGGTCATGATATGAGGATTGATAATGACAAATCTTCAAGGAAAGAGGCAGCATTCAAAGTGCCCAATTAGCAAGAAGATCAAGGCTTTGATGATGAATCATATCCAGAGGAACCAAACTTTGTCAAAAAGTTGTAGGGAGGCTCTGAAAAATACAAAAGTAAGTTACCTTTTAAATGTTCTAATTGTGGTGAAGTAGGACATTTCATGGCTGAATGTCCATACAACTTTTGGGAATGAAGATGATCAATGCACTTTTGGGAATGAGGGCAAAAAGGCTCTTTTCATGGCTATGGAGACTACTGAGGGTGATGTGGGAAGAATGAGGCTTGGAAATGAAGATGATGAGGTAGATCTTGTGGAAGCAATTTATTGTGCTAACAAAGAAATTAAAAGAATGAAGAAGAGGATTACAGAAGAACTAAAAACTAAAGATATCTCAAAATCTTGAGAAGGTTGAGAAGCTGGTCATTGACTTGAAAATACAAGTGGAAGGATCAAAGAGTATAGAAGAAGTTATGGCAAAAACAACGCTGCCAAGAGAAAAGGGCTGTGAAAGATTCAAAACAAAAATTGTGACATTGAGAAAGGATCTGGAGAAAGCCAACAATCAACTAAAGTTGAAGTTTGGAAAAAGCATCAAGATCTTATATGAGATCATCAGCAGCCAAAGATCAAAACTGGTATTGGATTTATCGAGATACAGAAGAATAAGGTGACAAAATAGTCTATAAAATTAGTTGTTGAGAACTCGGAAGAGAATGGGTCTAAAAGCTCAATATCACAACAATTTTAGGCAACTAGAGGACACAAGAAGGAAAATGTTGGTTTTATTCATTTGCATAGACAAAATAGGAGATCTGAAAAACAAACTTGAAGAGGAAAAGCATACAATATTAGATTCAATTATTCTTTTTCGAGTTACTGTTTAACTGCAATAAATTTTGGTCATAAGGCAATGAATTGTAGGAAGGTTCCTACAAGAAGGAATAACTTTGTTAGCAAAAATGTTTTTGCACGTTTGTATGATTTCCATATTATCTATCATAAGGGAAACAATTTTGGGCACATTGCAAGAAACTGTAGAAGTAATTTTAAATTTTGAAGTCCTAAGTCGGTTTTAAGAGGAAATAACTTAATAAATCATAAGACTGAAATAGAGAAGATTTGGAAAAAGAAAACATAAGGACAAAGATCAAACTAATCCATTGCTGCTCAGATTTCATTTCATGCTCAAAATGATAAAAATATATGGATCATTGATAGCGGATGTTCAAGTCACATGACTAGAGAAAATTCATGAACTTCAATAAGTTTGATGGAGAAGTTGTGACTCTTGGTAACAATTCTGTTGCTAAGAATACTAGTAAGGTTACTTGGAATCTTGATGGTGGAAAGACAAAACTCTATGATGCTTTGCATGTAGAAGGTTTGAAACACAATCTTCTAAGTGCAAGTTAGATGTGTGATAAAGGCTAGAATCTCTCATTTGATGCAAAGGTTTGTGAATTAGGAAAACTGATATTAGTGAATTAATTTTGGAAGGAAGCATAATTTATAATGATGTGTATCATCTCAGTGAAGTCAATAGATAGAGGGAAGAGAGTTGTCTTTGACAGATATCAATTTTGATGATCGTGAGGATTAGTTCAAAAGGTGTAGTAAGAGACATGCGTAAGACCAAGAAACCTCCATCTACTAGCTGCAAACCATTTTACAGATTTCTAACCAAGGAGTGTTCCACTACAAAACCATTAGATCCGATTCATACAGATTTGTGTGGAGCAATGAGGACAAAGAGTATGCAAGGTGACGGGTATTTTATGATGCTCATTGATGATTATTCTAGAATGACTTGGATCACTTCAGTAAAAGAAAAATCAAAAGCCTTTGATAAATTTAAAGCATTTAAAGCAATGGTGGAGAATGAGATAGGTAGGACAATCAAATGCTTAAGATAAGACAAAGGCGGAGAATTTACCTCTAATAGGTTGAACAATTTTGTGGGAAGCATGGAATCCAGAGACAATACTCTGCTCCTAGAACTCCACATCAAAATGAAGTAGCAGAAATAATGAATAAGATTGTGCAAGAGAGACAAGATCAAAGTTAAGAAAAGTTATCAGATCTGTATTGGAGGGAAGTTGTTCATACAATGATATACATTTTGAGCAAAGCACAAATTAGGACAAGGATCATTAAGATTCTATATGAGCTATGGAAAGGAAGACCTATAGATTTGAATTTTGTGACCACCGCAACATGCAAGATAAAACACTTAGTATTTCAAGATGAAACACCAAATATCTAATCCTGTCTTGAACAAAGACACCGCGTATGCTAGAGATTGCAAAAAAGTTCATAGAAGCAACTCCAAGGTTCTTATTCTTTTTGGACACAACTCAGTTTTATGATGTGGTTTGTTGGTAACCACACCGGGACTTATGCTATTCATCCAATGGATGATCTATCAACTTTACAAATGTGAATGATTTGGCGATTTAAACTCTTCAACTACTTGCAATAAAACAAATTGTAAAAAGATAGAGAGTTGAGAAGTCTAAACTAAATCTAACAATGCAAGACAATATTGATGGTGAGGTGGAACTAAACCTATCTTTACTTCGCCAAATCAACTAAGCAAAGGAGGGTGCAATCTTCTAAGGATGCGTGGATGATTTTCATATTGTCAACACATTCAAATATCTAATGACGACGCAATCCAAATGAACATTTCCTATTGAAGTTAAATGCTTGCAATAAGTTTAGACCAACCTTAGACTATTATTTGCAATCAACTAGTACCAAAAGATATGAACGTAAGTTTCACCATTATTCACCAGTCAACATTATCTTCTGTTCATCTACTAAACTACATCTACTCAACATAAATAAAATCCTACTCTAAGTGAGGAAATATAGAAACCATGCAACACTCGAAAACTTCACAAGCATTCACCATAATAACAACAATGAATTAAGAATAATTTTGACAATATTTAGCAACAATTTCTCCAAGTCTCTCCTACTCTACTCTAACTAATCATTACAAATGAGAAGGCCTTGCCTTTTATAGTTCTTCCAATTACTATGAATGACCAAGATTGATTTAAGATCAATGGCCAAGATTGTTCCAACATATCCTAATTCAACTACCAACTACAAGCATTAAATGCTTATCCAATTACAATAAGGCACTTTCTTGTAGGCCAATGATAAAATTACATAGCTTTGATGAACCAATGAGAAAATTGCCTAGGTAGAGATATTAGGTGGCATCCACATGTACACTTGGAATGACTGGATTGGGTAAACTTTGACATGTGAAACTAGAATCCTTTCATTGGTTGAAGATGAGTGGGCACCACCTCAGCATGATGATCTTGTGAACTTCATGAACTCCACTTCTCCATCATCTTAAAGAAGTCTTTGCATCTCTAGCAATATCTTTTGAAACTCAACATTTTTAAGCCTTCAATTAATTGTGATGGCTCATATTCACAAATTGCTTCATCTTCATGAATTCTTTCCATCCTTTAAAGTTCTTCACTTTGAATTACTTGAAATCTTTTTAATGATATGATTTTTTGAACTTGCTTGTACTTAAAATCTTGATCTCTTGGCCTCGGTCTTCTGGAAGTGATGAGGTGATATAGGGGCATTCTAGGGTACTCGACAAATCTATATGGTGGTGTGTTGAAATGGTTCTGTGTTACTTGGTTGCAGCTTTAATCGACGGTCTCGATTATTGAAGGGAGCTTGGTCGCTGAAGGAACTCGGTAAAACTTCTGGCGCTCGGTGGAACTTGTACTCGGCGATGCTTGTGGTGCTCGGTCGACGTGCTTGCTCGGTAATGCCTGGCATGCTTAGTTGTTTCACTAGTGTTCGGTTGTTTGACTGGTGCTCGGTAGTTCTGTTTACCGACTGGAGTTCTTGAAGTTTTGGTTGGCCGACTTGGTGTATTTATTGTTGGTAGCTTTTGTTGTATTCTCCTATGTGGATCTAGAGGCCGACATGGAGAATTAATTGTTTGTAATGCTATTTGAGAGCCGACTGTTGTTGCATTTAATATTTATTTGTAGTAGAAGCCGTCTTGGCTTAGGAGTTAATTATTTCTTCCAGCCGACTTGTGGTTGAGGAAATGTATTTAAGGAGTGTTTGGGTAGATGTTTAGGGAGTCAGTTAGTGGGGCAGATTGAGAACGATAATAATTGGATCCTGCGAGATCTTGAAGATCAGATTGTTTATCTGATAAGTGTAATAGCAGAGCTAGTGGTTTGCATGCTTGGAGACAAGGAGATTGCTTGGAGGCTTGCGAGCTCAAGTTTAGATCTGCCTTAGTGTTTCCATCAGTTGTTGATGTGTTTCAGGGCTGGACTAGCTAGGAGATTGCATAAATACTTTTGTAAGTGATTGTATTTGGCCCTAACCAGAAGGCCTTGCAGCCGGGCATGTTAATGAAAATTCTGTTGAAACATTATCTTGTTGTGTTATTCCGCATTGTTGGTGTTTGGTTGCAAGTTTGGACAGTCCTTTATTGGATCCTCCTTGCTGCACCTGTGTCATGAGGTACTTCATGTAGTTGGATTGTTCGTAATTAATCTTGGATTTCTAAAGGAAATTCATGATTGTGATAGTCTTCTATATTTGTAGACTTGTTCATTTTCCTTATTCAACTCATTCTTTGAACTCCATCTTGGTAACTGTTGACCATTTTGGTCCCCATTATATTTTAGATGAATTTAGATCAAGAGGTTGAGTTGCAGACTGAAGTGGGTTGCAAATTGTAGAGGAAGGTTTAATAGACTTAAAAAAGCTCTAATTCGAGCCCTCTTAAACCCTAGGGGTTTATCTTAATAATCAACACTTTATGTTATAAAATAGAGTTGACCGACCTTCTCAGTCATAATCACTTAACTTACTGTGTGAAGTCTTCCTTTATCGTCGGCTACTGGCCCCACTTACTTGCTAAGCAATAAAGCAAATAGCCTTCACTATTTCGCAAAAATGAATTTCAAGTTAAATCAGAGTTTTACGAAATGGTGATTCATCGCCATTTCACAAATGCCTCTTAAGTCAACATTTAGTTGACTGTGATCTAGCGACAGGAGCTAGAGGAGTGACAAGGTCCATAGTTAACTACAACTCAAATCAAAAGCGAACACATGCCCCTGAGGGCCCAGTCACTTCAAGATGAGTTCACTGTTTTGCAAACTTAGGTTTTTGACCTAATTTATAGTTTGCGAAATAGCGATGGGTTAAATAAAAGGTGGCCATTTCGCTAACTTCATTTTAGTCGAAGAGGCCTTGACTGCGATTTGGTGATGGCAACAAAGGGATGCCACGTGTCCTCAATGGGACCACATGCCCTTGTATTTCAACTGAAATCAAATGAAAAGGAGACGTGTGTCCCCAATGGGCCTGGGCCCTAAGGTTAAATGAAGAAAGCCTTCACTATTTCGCAAAGACATATTTTAGTCAATTCAAGTTGACTGCGAAATAGCAATGAGGTTAAGTCTCATCATTGTTTCACAAATATGAATTTTGATCAATTTATATTGACCGCAAAACGACATGAGTTAAAAGGCAAGAAGAAAAGGTGGGCGCGATGGGCCACGTGCATATATTTTATTCGATGCCACTCAAATTTAATCTCTAAGTTAAGAGATTTTTTTGTCTTTCGTGGGGTCAAATCTTTTTGACCTGCAAATGACATTTAATCTTTTGAATATTTAAATATTTTAAAATGCCAATGGTTACCTTGCTGCTTCATTTGCAGATATAGAGGATGAAATGTAATGAATTTTTGGGAGCTTCTAGTGGATTGATCTAATCTTCTTGCAGTAATATTAATTGCAGATATTTTTGAGGATCGTTTAGTTGCAGATCAAGATGGTGAAAATTAAATGGTTGTAGAGGCTTTTATTAGCCTTTTTTTAGTTGCAAAGGGCAAATCAGAGATTAGATCTGAAGTTTTATAAACACATTCCTTGTTGCAGAGGCATGAATTAACGGCTTCTTGCCCCTTCTGTGATAGTAACTTCACTTGCAGGGATCAAATTGTTGATCTGATTTATGCCTAAACTCCTTAAAAAGTAATTATGTATTCAGTTTCAATCATCTAGAGGTCTTCTCTGTTTCACTTGCAGAGGGCTTGTAACTCCCCGCCAGGGAACCTAGAAGGCGTAGGTCAAAAGTACTAAAATCTGGACTAATTTTCTTTTTTTAAGCCTTTCTTACTTAAATATATGAATCACTTTTCAATTTAGGGTGAGGTAGACATCCCTCCAGGTTCCCTAACGTTGATACCAATGCTAAAATCCAATATGTCAATGCATGACTACTTAATTAGATACATAAATGAAATCCATCAACGTAAGAATGACATAAGTTACACATGCCATAAGTACACAAGTTATATGGTTTACTCTTATCCATTCAGCTAGTCCTATATGACTGTTATTGCTTTCATCCTTAAACATTCTCTACATCACATATGAGTGAGAAAATTGCTACAAGATCTACACTTATAAATCACATCATTTGGTTACTCATTTTTCCAGAGATTATTTGTTCAGATATTTAACTTATCGGATTAGCATTTGTATTAAAGAATCCATTACTACCTTTATTGAATTCTATACTTGGAAACAATAACATTACATCATGAACCTTCTACAATATTCAAGCATATACTCCGCATCATACAAAGAGTTTATAATATGCATTATTTCAGATTTACTTTTGAGGAATTATTAACATCAAATAAGACTTTCTAAACATTTCCATTGAAAACTGCATCTTTGAATATAATAATATTTTTAACCCTTTCTTTTCTCTTAGAGATACCCTTTTCCCATATCCTTACAAATTACATAGTCTTGAGTCTCTTTCGGGAGCTCAAAAGATCAGTACATGAGATATCACCATTTGCATAGAATTCATCACTTGTAATACAACATTTTGGAAATGCAAGGTGTAGATAATAATCTTTAGCAGCTTCAAACAGAGATAGAATGCAAGAAATCCATGGAACCACGAACGATACCTCGATATATTTGCCACCCAACCACATGGATCCACAAAGGTCCACTCCCCCGTGCTAGGAGATAGAACCAAAGTCCACTCAGGAAACTAGGGCTGTCTAAGGTTGTGGGATATCCCCTTCCGACACAACAAAGAAGACCAAAGTCCAACAAAACATAATTATCAAAACATAAGCTCTAAAGAAAAAAGCCCCAAAATGAACATCAAAGCTCCAATATCTCAACATAAATGTCAAAGCACAAGTGTAAAATCCCAAAACACAAATCATAAAGTCACATCACAAAACACAAGAGGAGAGTTCTCTAGGATACAAGCTACATGAGTGTCATCACATAGTCCTCTATGTTGTGATCCTTCCTAGCAGTCATGTACCCTGGCACCCTCACAACCTGCCCCAACAAATATAATGACCCCAAAGCTACAACAGGACCTATGCGGACCATTAATCCAATCTTTTCTCTTATTAATAAATTTTATTAAACCCTTACCCATTCCCATCCATTTTTAGTCATGTTAGGTTTTCTTTTCCAAAACTCACCCAAAGGCTATCCTTCTGGCCTCCTCGATCCGGATCCTACAGTGAGCCACCCACCTAGTGCACCTAGGAACCCTACTCGCACAAAAAGCCATCTAAGGAAGCACAAGACTTTTCAACAAGACATCCCTCCCTTGGGTTCTCAGGTGTTTTCCTGTGATCCACATCATCAGGACAAACCCTAACCTTAAAATGCAAAATGATGGCATAACAAGAAAGAATATCTCAACACATGCTTTAAGAGATGCTACTCCACACACTACCATAACATGGAGCAACATCAATGAATCCAAAACAATTCAATTACTCAGTACAAATTTAGATAACCTCCTAAGATTCCAAATCTGCAGGTTGATCTAAACACATCAAAAGACATCCAAAAGCACCATACTTAATATAAAAACAATATTAAATGTAACAAAGGACCAAATGAATAAAAAATAACTATCTAAAATCCTCTGGTAACCTACAAGCCTCTAATACTTGACAACTTCCAAAATTGGTTTATTTCAAACAATGTTTAAAAGCCAAGAATAGTCATCGATGAACAATAACCCATATCTTTCACAAAGCACATAATTAAGCCAATCACTTTGGCGAGATTCAAGAAAACATCCCTATATACTTTCCCTAAGATTTATATGAAGATCCAATGGTGGGAATGAAAGCTATGGCTTATGTTCTAAAACAGAAAACCCTAGTTAGGGTTCAAACCTGCCTTCACTAAAATGGTTGTAACTTTCACAAAACATAACAAAAATCCATCAAACCAGTGGGAAATGAAAGATAAGACAAAGGACAATCTTTGATATCAAATTCAGATCTGTACATGACTTTTACAATCTGTACCATTCAGATAAACTTGACTGAAAAATCGGAACCCAAAATGGTGTAATGTCCCATCATTAAATAAATAATAATAATTGTATTTGGGTCCCGATCGATTTAGTTTATCTCGTGCCCATATTTTATTTTTTGGCGCAGGTGTAGTTGTCACTGTCGGCTCTATTTGTGCACCCTCAAGAGTTTTCCAATGGGTATTTATGTCCGGCGTGTAGGATGAAATTTACGTGTTGAGATTTGATATTTTATTTGTAATTGTGAATTCCTATTGGGATTCTGCTGGCTGCCATTTCGGAGGTGAAAGACTCTCCCTATTTGGTATTTTGTAGTTTCGGTGGGATTTCAACCCTCACCCTATTCTGCTTGTTCTGCTATATCGGACTTGGCAAATCCGTAGTATTATCGTTTATATCAATAAAATTTGCAAATATATTGGCTTGCGTCCTTGATCCTTGTTTGGATATATATATTATTTTGCAGCATTCGGCATCATACTCCAACTCCAATTGGCGACCATCATATTACACCAGGCGAAGAGCATCAACACTCTTTTTGGCGACCATATCCACTACCGTATGACCTTCCACCTAGCCAGTACGGCTTCCAAACAATCCTGTACGGTCTCCCCTGCTGACATCGTATGACCACCAAGCAACTCCGTACGGTCTTCTTTGCTGATCCCGTATGGTCTTCAAGCAATTTCGTACGGCCCCTCCTACTGGTACCATACAACGTCCAGACATTCCCGTACAACCTTCATTTGTCTCGTATGACCTTCTACTTAGCACCGTACGACCACCCCTACTTCACTGTACGGCCTCCCTGCATCTCGACTTCTCCGTACAGACCAGAAGGGTTGTGTAGAGGTAGCGTGACAATGTCTTTTCTGCGAGTTGTGGTCGGGAACATTACAGTGGTATCAACGCTGGTGATTCTGCTAGCTTGTGGGTAGTGAATGCAAGTTTATACCAGAAAGATAAGAAGGTATCACTTGGTAGAATGGTGGACCCCTGATATCCTTCCACCGAAGTCATGACTCTTTTGAGAGAGCTCACTAGGAACTAGGCACAGATAAATGACACTTAGTGCCTCATGGAAGAGACACTGCAAAAATTGGTTGAAGGCAAGATATCTGCTGAACAAAGTGACAATTTTGTCTCAAGAAGGGCAAACCCCCAAACTGTACGCTCTTGACCGTCGATGCCGACTTTCCCTCCACGGGCGGAAGAGTAGCACGGAGAGCAACCAACTTTCCAAGAAATGCAAGATCAACTTCAGGAAGATTGGAGGAACGCAAATATGGAAGGAGGTATATCCTACAAAGATTATGCTGAGCTGAGAATGAGATATTTTGGCAGAAACAATCGTGGCTATTATAATGACGATCTCAGACAGAAGATTGGCAAGGTTAATCTGTCATCTTTTGATCGGTCTAGGTCCATCACAGTTGGGGCATGGGAGCAAAAGGTAGACATGTATTTCCAGCTCAACCCTATGCTGGAGGATGAGGTCATCAAATTTGCTACGCTACATCTGGAAGGAATAGCCCACGAATGGTGGCATCATGACATGGTTACTCTCGACCATGATCAAATAACATCCTACGCCGAATTCATTGAGAGACTGATAGACCGTTTTGACGGAAGAGATCCAGAACTAAATTTCAAAGAGTTGGCTTAGCTGAAGCAATCTGGCATAGTCAATGATTACATAACGAAATTTCAAAGAATGTTTGTCCTGGTAACAGATATTTCAAAAAGACGATTGGCAGTCATGTTTATGGATGGGTTGGCAGAATCTTTGAAGGGCTGGGTGAAGGGATTCAACCCCTTCACACTCACAGAGGCAATTAAAAAGGCACGCACATGGCAACATCCTCTTCTTCTTCCACCAAATATTGCTCATAGCCCTAACAACCTCTCTCTCCAAGGGAGAAAGACAACAGATCCCCACCTAAGAAGCCCTTGTTGGATGAGGCAACTTGACAGGAGCTCAGAACGAAGAATCTTTGTTTCAACTGTAAGGAACCATGGGTGCCAGGACATCGATGCCTTGGCAAAGGAAAAATCCACTATATTGAGGTGTTGTCCAATGGTGAGGAGGAACAGGCACCAGAAACCGAAGGTGGTGAACAACAAGCTTCTGGGGAGGTAAACATAAATCGCATAGAAAGGATCGCCACACTCTTAAAGAAAGGAGGCGCCATTGCGGCTTTGGAAGACAAAAACAACGCTTTGCCACTAGAACAGGTTTCACCGATGAAGCTCATTGGTGAAAGACAACCGATAATCCCATTGCAGTATGTTGTACCGATGAGCTATTTGGGCATCGGGGAAACCCGAAAGCACTCACCCCGACAACGTTAGTCATGCCGATGACATCCATCGTTGAAAATCCCGCTGATGGGCTATCGTTCCTTGCATTCATCGGTGTAAGACTTGTTGACGGACTCATTGGGTATCGGCAAGACAGAAAAGTGTCTTTGCCACTAGCGAATGTCATGCCGATGGAGCACATCAGTGAGAGTGATGGTCCGAACCGGTGCTGAAAGGGGAGGGGTGAATCAACACCCACTAAAACTTAAAAACCAAAACTGATATAATCTAACTAAAACTGTAAGCAAAATAGATTCTATCACAGAAATAGCAATCACACAATCAAGCAATAAGCAACACCAGATTTATCACGTGGAAACACAAATTGGGAGAAAACCATGGTGTGAGGAAACCTCACAAATTTTGCACTCTTCTGAAATGCGCCCTGTTAGGAGCCTTCCCTGTTAAAGGATTACAAATGCACTATTAAATGCGACTCGGTTAAGGGATTTAAGAAATAAGGCCTATTATGGCTAGCCTTGTTAGAGGACTTAGAACATCTACACAGATGTCACCCGGTTAAGGGATTTAATACAAGGAACCTATTAATGTCGACCCAAATACTGAGATTTTGCTATTGCAATTGTTAGAGAGCAATAGAGGGTTTGATCTTTTAGAAATGGCTTTACATACGATCGTTGTGCTTCTCAATTGAAAGTCATCACCAGTCACCACAGGTATGCTCTCCTTCTATTGTGCTTTCTTGCACACTCTTCTTCTCTTCTTCTTTTCACCCTTTTGTCGCTTCTCTTAGTGTACAGGTTCACTCTTTTTCTTTGGCAGAATGAAGGCAAACAATATTTTCACAGGCTGAAGAATATATAGGCTTCTTGCCCTTTCCATTTTTTTCTTTTGCATGCACGACCTTCATAAAATCTCCTTCGGATCCATCACCTAGTGGAGTCTCAGTTCACTGAAGAAACATCTGATGCATACCATGTGCTTTTTCTGCTTTATAAAGGAAACGATAGATGTGTGTCGCAAGCTTTCCTTTACAAGAGATTTCTCCATGTTTTAATGCCATAAACTACGACATTAAAACCTTCAATCGTGCCTTACACTGATCTTCTTGATAACACAGTTGTCCGGATTTTTTGCAACAAATCCCGGTCAAAGAGTCACACAAGTGTTTGTCGACTGTGACTTTCCCTGATTCATCAGTTTTGATGATATCTTCACTGATCGGTTTATAACCTTAGGTTGTGCACAAGTAAAAACTATCACCTGTCACTTTTTCTTTCTCTGTCTATACCGGTTTGACTCCTTGGTTCCGGTTATACATTGTTTCCAGTCACAGCTCTGAGTCCTTGATTACCGGTGCGCCTTCCTTGGTTACCAGTTGCTCTGATGATCAGTAATAGAGACAATGCATCTTCTTGCTCACTGTGTGTCACCGGTCTCCTAACTAGTCTCTCTTGTGCTTATGATTGTCAATTGTACCTGCTTGTTCTTATTTGAAACATTGTTTGCATCCTTTGACATCATGACAACACCTCTTTGCCATGTACTGGTTTACACATCCTTACCGGTTAATGCCAACAATCTCCCCCTTTGGCATTGATGGCGAAATACAACTAAACACAACTTACCGGTCCGGTCGTCATCTTCACCGGTCACAATCTCCCCCTTTGACAATAATGCCAAAGGCTAGTCAAAAGACTACCTTCATGAAATTTTCTCCCCCTTCGAGCAATAGTCCTTTATCACCAATCCTGTTAAGATGAAACTTGAATCCTCTGTTGAAGCTCAATGGATTGATGAACTCGTTGGCCTTATTACTGAAGATCAAGAAGGGACAGAACCCCTAATTTACCTCTGAGAAATTCAAAGGTACTTTTCGGTAAAGGCTTTGTGAATATATTAGTAACTTGTTCTTTTGTGGGAACTTACTCCAATTTCACTTCTTTATTTTGCACCTGCTCTCTCAGATAGTGATACTTTATAGCAATGTGCTTTGTTTCAGAGTGCATGATAGGATTTTTAGATATATTTATTGCACTTGTACTGTCATAGTAAATTGCAATCGGTTCAGGTACCTGTTCTTGGATTCTTTCCAATATCTGTTTTATCGAGATCACCTGTGTGCAATTGATTGCAGTAGCAACATACTCATCTTTTGTTGTGGACTGTGAAATGCAGTTCTGCTTCTTACTTGTCCAAGACACAATCCTCTCTCCAAGAAGGAATGCACCTCCACTTGTTCTTTTTCCGTCATCAATATTACCAGCCCAATTTACATCAGTGAATACCTTTATCTCGAAACCTCCTTTGTGAGGAAACCATAGGCCATACCCCTCAGCACCCTTTAGGTATCTGAAAATTCTCTTTACTGCTATTAAATGTGTCTCTTTTGGGTTAGCAGAGATTCTAGCTACAATGCCTACTGCATGTGCAATATCAGGTCTGCTATGCACAACATATTGTAATTTGCCAATCATTGACCGATACAATGTCTCATTAACTTCTTTTGCGTCATCCTCCTTTGATAACTTGAGGTTAGTTATCATCGGTGTGCCAACTGATCTGGATTCTTCTAGCCCAAAGGATTTAAGAATATCTTTGACATACTTGGACTGAGAAATAAAAATACCTTTTTTTAGCTGATGGACTTGCAATCCAATGAAGATTTTTATAGCTCCAATCATGAACATTTCAAATCCTTTCTTCATCTCCCCAGCGAAGTCTTTGCTCATTTTGTCATCTCCTCCAAAGATGATGTCATCTACAAAAATTTCAGCAATCAGGTTCCCTTCTTTGCCAGTCTTGAGATACATATTAGTGTTATCTCTTGTTCTTGTGAATCCAATGGTTAGAAGGTATGAATATAACCTTTCATACCAAGCCCTTTGGGCTTGTTTCAGCACATAAAGTGATTTCTTCAATTTATACCACTTTTCTTTGTGGATAAGAAGCCTTCTGGCTGTTCTATGTAAAGTTCCTCCTCCAATATATCATTCAAAAATGCAGACTTTACATCCATCTGGTATACTTTGAACTTTTTATGAGCAGCATAAGCAAGCATGATTCTCACTCCTAGTCTTGCCATTGGTGCAAAGGTTTCTCCATAATCTAGTCCTGCCTCCTATGCATATCCTTTGCAGACTAGACTTGCTTTGTTCCTTACCACCTTTCCTTTTTCATTTAACTTGTTTCTGTACACCCACTTGGTGCCAATGACATTCTTGTCCTGTGGTCTTAGAACAAGAGTCCATGTTTCATTCTTCTCGATTTGCTCAATCTCTTCTTCCATTGCTTTGATCCAGTTCTCATCCTCCAGAGCCTCTCTAGTGGATTTGGGCTCTATACTCGAAAGTAAGTAGATACTTTAGTGTTTCTCCTGGTCAGAATATTAGCATGTTTGTCACCAATAATGTTATCAGTGGAGTGATATGTGACATACCTTGGCAGAACCGGTCGTTGATCCCGAGCTACATTTTCCGGTTGAGCAATATCTCCAGCGAGGTCATGAACAAGTTCCTGTTCATCATCCGGAGTTGGTCTAATGTTCTGATCCCTTCTTGGCTTAGGTACATTACCCTGCTCCAAATATTTGTTGACTTGTTCGTCTTCTTCATCAACAGCAATCATTTCATTAAAGTCCAAATGATTTTCAACATCATGATCTTGGTGACTGTCTGATTTATCATGACTGATCTTTTCCCTTGGTTTTGAATATTCATCAATCTTTACATTGATACTTTCCACTATTTTTCAGTCCTCTTATTCAGACACCGGTAGGCTTTACGCTTGGTAGAATAACCCATAAATATGCCTACATCACTCTTTGACTCAAACTTGCCAGAGTACACATCTCTTTTGATGTAACAGTTGCTATCTAAAATTCTGAAATAGCCTACACTTGGGGTGCGACCAAACCACAACTCGTAGGGAGTCTTACTAGTTCCTTTCTTAACTTGAACCCGGTTCAATGTATACATTGCAGTGCTGATTGCTTCTATCCAAAAGTGATGGGGAAGATCCTTCTGAATCATTAGAGTTCTAGCACAATCAATTAGAGTCATGTTTCTTCTTTCAACTACTCCATTTTGTTGCGGGGTTCTCGGTGCAGACAACTACCTTTTTATCTTCTGTTCCTCACAGTAGTGAGTGAACTCTTGAGAGGTGTACTCACCTCCTCTGTCTGACCTCAGACACTTCAGTTTTTTACCGGTCTCCTTCAACACTCGAGCCTTATAGATTTTGAATATGTGAAAGGCCTCTGATTTTTCTTTAAGGAAGAGTGTCCACATCATTCTTGAAAAATCATCTACAAAGAGCATGTAGTACCTGTCTCCATTGTAGCTCTTCATCGTCATAGGTCCACACAAGTCTGTGTGAACGAGATCCAACACATTTTCAGCAGAAAAAGATTTACTACTGAAGCTTGTTCTTGTGAGTTTGCCTAATTGACATTCTTTACAAATACCTCTGTCAGGCTTTGTAATCTTAGGAAGCACCTTGACTGACTTCTTCTTACTTACTTTGACAATACTGTCAAAGTTTATGTGGCAGAGCCTTTTGTGCCACAACCAACTATTGTCCTCTTTTGTTATGAGACAGATTTTGTTTGTCTCCCCTTTTGCCGTTGCTATGAGGCAAGCCCCCTCGGTTGAGTCTAGATAGAACATGTTCCGTTTACTCTGTCTACTAGTGGCAACATGAGCTCCTGATTGATTCATAACAATACAAGAACCTTTCCCAACTCCAACATGTATCCTTTGTTGTTTAATTGAGCTACACTCATCAGATTGTACTTGAGTCCTTCCACCCAATACACATCCTCGCATACAGCTTCATTGCCCAATGCAATTGAGCCTTTGCCTTTGATAGCACAGGGAGCATTGTTACCAAAGGTAACCGATCCACAATCATTAAGCTTCAGGCTTATGAACTTGTTCTTGTCACCAATTATATGGTGAGTGCATCCACTGTCAATGATCCAGTCATCATATTAATGAGATCTTGAGATAAGTGCAATTTCAGTTATCACTGTGCTTTCTTCTTTTATTGCAACAAAGGCAATTTCTTCATCTCCTGAATCTTCAGATTCATTGTCTGTGACACCTTCCTTAGCAAGGTAGCAATCCTTTCCTTTGTTCTTGAATCGGTTGGACTTTTCTTTATTTCATTATTTGGACACCTTGCTGCAATGTGTCCTATCTTGTTGCAAGAAAAACACTATAGTGGAAGTTTCCCTTTGTACTTCCCTTCGCCTCTAGGAAATCTCCTTGCGATGAGTGTGTTGGTTCCCAAAACCACAGATTGGAAATCCAAGAGCTTGCCAATTCTCCAATAGGATTCCACAATCAGTTTTGGCCACCGAATGGGAATGACCTTGATTCCCCTGCACTTCAAGCTTCGCTATACCTAGGCGAGTAAACCTTTACTTTGAATCTGATCACCTTGCTCAAAGCTTTTATATAGCAAATTTAGACTTGGAGTTCTCCAATTGGCAAAAATCCTCAAACTCGATCAATATAAAGTTATGTGATTACTTGAAATGATTTGAATGTTTGTGTAAGGTTTATCAAAAATTTATTAGATACTTGCAAGAAGGAAGTATATAGATTTATGACTTCAATTAATAACTCCAATAATTATATTCCAATGATTTTAAATGGCCAGTGCCTTTGTTTATCTGGGCGATAGAGTCAACTATAACAAAGATTATTACGTACAACTTTATGAGACAATATTTATAAAAATATCATCAATTACTCCTAAGCTCTGCAAAGACAAATCTTATATGCAATTCTCCGTTAGTCCAAAAGGAATTTAACTTCTCCGACTGGAAGTCCGATTAGACAAAGATAAGGAAACACATATTTCACACTATCCTGATTGTCGAACAAAGAATGCAGGAAAATATCCAATGCAAAAATAAAACTGTCAGAATAATTCAATAATCTATTTATTGATCACAAAGGACGAATCCACATTTTAATTGCAATCTCTTTGCCTTGAAAAAAGGGACCTTTTATTTATTATTAAAATATAATATTGAAATTTATATTAAAGTCATGCTTTAATATTTACATCTTCCCTTACAAATATTCTTCTTCTGATTGCTTATTTTAATATATCCCTCTCTCTACATTTTACATTATGTATATATATGTGTTTGAGTGGCTTTCGCACCTCTTTAGGGTGAAAAGACACAACCCTTATTACAAATTATTTTGAAAAATAATAAACTAACTAAAAAATAACCACCTAGCTTTCGGATTTGGGTCTGGTCGAAAAACCAAAACACCTCGTAGAAAGCTAAGATTTTTACTAGAGATAAGAAATTTGATTTCCCAAACTGGGTCGTTTTTAGATTTTTAAAATGTGACCATCTTCGGACTTTGTCGGCATCATCTTTGTAGAAGGTTGAAATTCCAACATTTTTTGAAGAGGCTTCGATTAGTTAGTTTTATTTATTTGTGTCATAAAGCTTCCTTCCTTTGAGTTTTTTAGTATGGAGAAACTTTCTTATTGATAATGGATTTGGACTCTCAAAATTTAAAGTGCCACTAGAGTGCTTCAAACTCATCCTGCTCTAATTCTTCAGAGAGTAGATTTCAATAAAACTTCCAGCCTTACCGGTAGAACTATTACCGGTCTCTCTTCCTTTCTTGGTGGAAGCAATATTCATAGAGGACTTAAAGGCAGCCTCTAACATTGGTAAGCTGTTATCATAATTACTTAATTCAAAAGCAGTCAACTTACCGATTAGGGAGTCAAGAGTGACTTGAGACGCGCTCACTGATCTGAGCTCCTGTATGGCTGAGATTTTGATAGCATATTGTGGCCTCATTGTCCTTAGTATCTTGCTTACCACATCTTCTTCACTTAATGTTCCTCCAGCCCTTTTGATGGAGTTCATCACTTCTTTTATTCTATTGCTGTAGTGCTCAATATCTTCTCCTTCATTCATCATCATGTCATCATATTTCCCTTAGAGACTTTCTACCTTTGGTCTTTGAACATGTGGGTCACCACCATACACTGTTTGTAACTTAGCCCACATCTTGTAAGCAGTTGTCAGATTTTCAATCTCTGCATAAACATGATCAGGTAGCGTATTTGCTATCATATCCATTGCAGCTGTGTGTTCGGTCCTGATCTTTTGTTGATCAGGTGTCAAGGTACCGGTGGGTTCAGTGTAATCATGGTTTACATGAGTCTAGTATTGATCTCCGGTGGTTTTCATGTATAGCTTCATTCATGATTTTGCTCCACCATTAGGTGAAGTTTTCCTTAGAAAACTTTGGTCCTTCCTTCCTCATCATTGGATCTTTTCCCTGTTGCAGTTAAGAAGCTTTGAAAAAGGAACTTGGCTCTGATACCAATTGATGGTCCCAACCAGTGCTGAGAGGGGAGGGGTGAATCAACACCCACTAAAACTTAAGAACCAAAACTGATATAATCTAACTAAAACTGTAAGTAGAATAGATTCTATCACAGAAATAGCAATCACACAATCAATCAATAAGCAACACTAGATTTATCACGTGGAAACCTGTTGATGTCAGTTTTGTACCACTACATAACATATAGCAATTGAATACTTGATATGGTGTACCAAACACTCAACCCTCTCTTGAAAAGTATACGAGGATACTCCAAGGTTCCTTACACTTGTGGATACTAACTCAGTTATATAAATGTGATTTGCTGGTAATCACTTCGGCGGGCTTACGTTGTTCTTTCGAGGATGTCAAATTCTTGATGATGATGATGGGACTTAGCTTTGCAATGTATACTCAATGATTTTCCAATTCATATCACTTCCAACTTTGTTCTTCAAACTTCAACCACTAAACCACTTCTTACTTCTTTACTACTACTCCTATGAATGGAAAGATTGGCAAATGGACGGGGATCAAACCAAATGAAAGCTTGCCTGCGGCGCTATCTCCATTGGTGCAATGATTCAAGGGGAATGAGACTAGATTACCATACAAGGCTCCTTAACAAGCCGCTAAGATGCTAGTGGCCTAGTATATAGATCCTTATCAAACATCTACCAATATCACCATACAACTAGCCATCTATCTCTACTCTTACTTTAACACTTGCTCGAAAATGAAATTACTTTAACAACTCAACTCAATGAAATCTATCTCTAACAATTGGAAGTAGAAACCATGCAATAACACCAAGTGTTCTTAATCACCATGTAAGACACAACAATGATAAGAGAAGCCATTTTGGTATTATATTAGCAACAATTTTCTTCAACCCTTTACAAATGAGAGCAAATGACCTTATATAGAGGCTCAAAATTACAATGAATGACCAAGATTAAGAGGCAAAATCAAGGGCCAAGATTAAACCTTACAAACCCTAATTAGGGTTACCATCTTTCAACCAATTACATGAGGGCACCAACTTTGTGGGCCAATGAGAAAATTACAATAATTATGTCAACCAATGAGAACATAGGACACTTGGCATGATTTGATTGCATGCACATGAAATTGCCACTTCATCAACCTTATCTTATAAAGTTCATTAATCCTTGAGATGAGGTGAAGCCTTGGATGCTTGAGCTTGTCCTTAGAAACTTTTTCATCACCACTTGAACTTGCTTGTACTTGATGTCCTGACCTCGAAAGGGTGAGGTCTCCATGCACTTGGGGTAATCTTGCCTTGACCTCGGTGGCTTGCCTAGATGTGAACCCTTTTGCAATTTAAGAGCCTTGCTCTTGGCCACCGCCTTGAAATCAAACTTGACCTTCTCAACCTTTCAATCACTTTCCTCTTTACTTCAATACTTTGCCATTTTTAACCTTCCTATTTGGATTTGATTTGCATGCATGCATCTTTGTTTCAATAATCTTGGGTTTTGGGGCACCTGCCCTCACCATATTTCCTTGATTGTTCCACAATCCACCCATCACTAAGTTCATCAACTGCTTTCCTCCTTGGTTAACCTTTGATTGCCTTCAACTGTTCGAACTGCCACAACCTTGCCCTTTGGCGTAAGCTCTTGCCTCAACCATAGTGGTGCAGTGCATCTCCCCAATTGGATTTGGTTCGACTGGCAAAGCATCACTAGTAGTCTTGCATTCGAATTGAAGAAGTAGGACCCCATGTAGACTTGCTTCTAATTTTGTACTATCTAAGTTGCAACTCTAAATTCATGGTAATGATCCTAATCCAATTAATCTTTCCTTTACTATTTCCAATGCCTTCAATAAAATAAAACATCCAAGGATCAAATTGTGTACCTTTAGTAGAGCCCGAAATCTGATTGAGAAGCACGATGAAGGCGCTGCACTCTGATTTGCAATCTGACTTTGTGAGCCTTGATGACTTGGTGTAACCAATTCTACCGTATCATATCCGCTGCTGGGGTAGACTTAACCTTTCTTTGCACAATTCTATACTGATTGATCCTTGCCATAGGGGACTGGCTGTCTCTCAACCTCTCTCTTAATTGAATCAAGTCAAGGGTACCAATGTTGGTGTCTCCAACGTGTTTCAATTTTGAGCAGAAGTTGGAATTGAGTATCATGACTTCCTTGTCTCCTATTTTAGCATTAATTCCTTTGGGTTGCTTGCTTGCATTGGCATCACCCATCCTAAACACTTATCACTCCCCGCCTTTTCTACAATGATGGTGAAACTACACTTATCACTCCAAACTTCCTTTTAATGGGATGGAATACTACACTTATCACTCCCTGCCGTTACCTTAAAAGATGAGCTACACTTATAACTCCAATCTTCTTCCTATAATGATGAAATGACGAAGACTACACTTATCACTCCCCGCCTTTTCCTTAAGATGGATTACACTTATCACTCCAATCTTCTCCCTAGGGGTGGGACTACCACTTATCACTCCCCGCCGTTTCCTATCAGATGGACTACACTTATCACTCCAATCTTCCTCCTATGATGATGAAATGAAATGATGGAATGCAAGCAAGAACTTGAGGGAAAAAAGCTAATCAAGACAATCGAGTAATCAACCTACTAACCAAAATCTTAACTCTACTCTTGAAACTAGTCTTCAACACTTAGCAATAGTACCAATGAAACGAAAGTAATTAAGGAGAGAGGAAAAGATAGGCCACTCACCAAATACAAAGCTTGGAGCTTCTTTTTAATGCAATTGCCTTAGCTTGATTCACAAAATTTTCTATCTCCACAAGTCTGAAAATATGGCCTTCAAGAAGATCACCCTTCCCTTCAATTGCTTCTTAAAATCTTGCAATGAAACTTCAAATTTTCGGATCTGAACGAATGCTATGAGATTGAGCCTCAAATCCTCAAATTTGGGCGCGAAAAAGTGTAGAAAGAGGCTTCCAATTGATGTAAAATAAGTCTCTGCCGTTTTCAATGCTGCAAGTAGGTGAAATTAAGCCCAAATACGCCTTCAAACCTCTGAGATTACGCCCAGGCAGGATGCCAACCCAACTATCTTCAATCAAAATTCAGAAAACTGCCTCTTAAGCCCTCAAAAATGCTCCAAATTGATGGATAATTTGCCCAGATCTGATCTTCCTCCAATTCTGGCCTAAAACTGCCCTTCTAACTTTCGAAACTGCCCAAAATCATGGACAATTTGCCCAAATCTGCCTTCAAACTCAAGTCGCCACTTCCAGTTCCAGATTCGCTGCCTAAGAATGCTCCAAAAATCACCAAATGAATATGTATTTCGCTGCCAATGAGGATCAGAATTCGCTGTTAGAGAGCAGAGAGCAAGTTGCAATTTGATGTGGAATTGGAATGAAATCGCCCTCCTTATATAGGCAGCGCCAAATACCTCCAACCCAGGCCGACCCTAGCAATCAAAACAAATAAAAATTAAATGCAAACGTGTGGGTTTAAGGGCTGACTTGCCAAATTTAAAACAAGTTTCGATTTTTAAAATAAATGCATTAAATACTTATGCGAAAATGTAATAATGGGGGCCGAAAATTGAATAAATACTTTGATTTTTTTGATTTTAAATTGACACCATATCCAAAGACTATCAAATATTAAATGCAATTTTCGAAAATACATAAGGCAAGATTGAAAATCGAAAGTGACAAGAATTCAGTCCAGATCATTGAAAGTTGCAACAGCAGTTTATTGCCTCAATAAAAATTCGAAATTGGCCATATCCAATCAAAAAAATTTGCAAATTGAATCAATTCAAATTGAATGGCAATCTCAGATTTCATCATTTATCCAATCAAGGAATTAGAACTTGGCATTAAATCTCAACCCATTAATAATTTCGATAATCATCAAGGATAGCCATTCAATTTAAAATGACCAATCAGAAAATTTTTGCAATCCACAGCTCAATAATCTAGACAAAATTGAAAGTTACTCAAAGACATCAATTTGAATTGCCAAAGGGAAAATTTGAAATTTGCAAACAAGAAAATCAATCTCAAATTTCAAAAGTCAAAGAATTTTAAATAATTAAATTATCAATCAAAGCTTCTTCCAAGAAAAAACGAAACCCTCTTATTCAATCTTGTTAAAACATTTGTATTTTGAAAACCACAAGATGCTCTTTTGCAAAAAATTTCATTCCTTATCAAGAGGCAATTACGATTTTATCATTGAATTTCACATCGAATTGAAAATCAAAGATTAATCACCAAATTGCAAACCTTACAAATTTACCCATGAAGATTTATTGAATTTCATCTCATCATTTTTCAATCTTTCAAATTCCAAAATCTAGATTTCCAATTCAAATCAACATTAAGATTTTCATTTCAACAATATTTTCAAACACATCTCCATTGCAACATCAAATTCGTCAAGCAATTGGGATCACGAGGTCGGGGTAAGGCCAAAATATCTAAGTCTGGAAGTTGAAATTGGGGGGTCCCCATGGAATGGGGCGATGTTGTAAAAACCTCATAACAAAACCCAAATAGGGAGAAAACCATAGTGTGAGGAAATCTCACAAATTTTGCACTCTTTTGGATTGCACCCTGTTAGGAGTCTTCCTTGTTAAAGGATTACAAATGTACTGTTAGATGCGACCCGATTAAGGGATTTAAGAAATAAGGCCTGTTAAAGCCTGCCTTGTTAGAGGACTTAGAACATCTACACAGATGTCACCTAGTTAAGGGATTTAATACAAAAGACCGGTTAATGTCCACCCAAATACTGAGATTTTGCTATTGCAATTGTTAGAGAGCAAGAGGGTTTGATCTTTTAGAAATGGCTTTACTTAAGATCGTTGTGTTTCTCAATTGAAAGTCATCACCAGTCACCACATGTATGCTCTCCTTCTTCTATTGTGCTTTCTTGCACACTCTTCTTCTCTTCTTTTTTTCACCCTTTTGTCGCTTCTCTCAGCATACAGGGTCACTCTTTTTCTTTGGCAGAATGAAAGTAAACAATATTCTTCACAGGCTGAAGAATATATAGGCTTTTTGCCCTTTCTGTTTTTTTCTTTTGCATGCACGACCTTCATACAATTCTCTTTTGGATCCATCACCCAGTGGAGTCTCAGCTCACTGAAGAAACATTCGATGCATGCCATGTGCCTTTTTCTGCTTTATAAAGGAAACGACGGATGTGTGCCTCAAGCTTTCTTTTACAAGAGATTTCTCTATGTTTTAATGCCATAAACTTCCGCATTATAACTTTCAATTGTGCCTTACACCGATCTTCTTGATAACACAAAGTCGTCTGGATTTTGTGCAACAAATCCCGATCAAAGAGTCACACAAGTGTTTGTCGACTGTGACTTTCCCCGGCTCATCAGTTTTGATGATATCTTCGCTGATCGGTTTATAACCTTAGGTTGTGCACAGGTAAAAACTATCACCAGTCACTTTTTCTTTCTCTGTCTATACCGGTTTGACTCCTTGATTTCAGTTTTACATTGTTTCCGGTCACAGCTTTGAGTCCTTGATTACCAGTTTGCCTTCCTTGGTTACCAGTTTCTCTGATGATCAGTAACCGAGACAATGCCTCTTCTTGCTCACTGTGTGTCACCGGTCTCCTAACCAGTCTCTCTTGTGCTTATGATTGTCAACTGTACCTGCTTGTTCCTGTTTGAAACATTGTTTGCATCCTTTGACATCAATGACAACACCTCTTTGCCATGTACTGGTTTACACATCCTTACCGGTTAATGCCAACAGAGAGTCATGCTGATGAGTCATTTTCCCTTTGCTATTTCACTTAAGTGTCGTCATTGGGGAAACTCATGCCAATGACCCAAACCTTCATTGGTATAGTCTCCAGCCTTCCAAATGTGTTGTTCCCGCATCCTCGATTGCCCTGGCATCATTCTATAGCCTCATTTTGGGGCTCCTGTAGCACGTTGGGCTCTACCCTTGTGGGAGCCACATTTTACTCCAAGTGCTAAAAGATAGACATTTGTAACCGATTAAGCTGTGGGAAAAAAAAACTGATAGCAAGTTTAACTTTCTTGGTGCCTCAAATTGTCTATTTTTGTTCAGTTAAAAGGAGTGAATAACTGCAAACTCTCTATGCTTATGAAGGTTTTTTTTATCACCTTGAATAGGCTGGTTCAGTGCAATCTTACTCATGACAGTTGGAGAGGAGAGAAAATTCAACAAAGCTATAAAATAGATCTTGTTCCTCTAGGTTAAAGCTATTTATAGCAAGAAGGGTAGGAGAACAAAAAAAGGGTAGGGTCAATTACAACTGTAAATTACTCAATTAGCTCGATGATGTTATTTCCCCTAGGAGAATAGGCAAGCTTGCCTTTCCTCATTCCTTTCTTTTAAAGGAATGTTCTTACACTTTCAAGGAGTATTTGGAGATGCAACTTTCTTCTAGCCATTATAACCACAAAAGCAATGCAATACAAGGAAAGATAAAATGTAGTAAAGCATGGCTGACATTCATTCTCCTAAATAAACTTGAAAATAATCCTTACAAGAATTTATGCACACATTTTGCAGACATTACACACATTGTGCAGAGATTACACATAAAGAGAGCTTAAAAAATAACCTTGGATAGTTTCTTTCCTAGAAAATGTTGGAGCTGAAATTCCTGAAAAGTATTGCCCCACAAAATGATGGCTGCAGTCAGTCCTTCCAGACATTATGCAACAAAGTAGGAGGAATTTATGGCTGTGGGCAGACAGGCACATTAATAATTAATGGGGAATGTAAAATCATTGAGATACTTAAATTGTTAAAGAAGAGTAAAAATTTGCATAATCTTTGTTATATCCTATTTTAGTTAATGGCAAATATTTTGTTTAGCTTGTAATCTTCAAAGATAGTTTGTTTTACTTGACTAGTTGCTTCCTAGTTGTATGTTTTAACGTACATGTTAACATTGCCTAGAAAATATTTGAACTCAAATGCCTGAATAATATTGTCTCACAAAACAAGGACTGCAATCAGACTTTTCCGATGAGATGCAACAAATAAGAGGCATTGCTGGCTAAAGTCATATAGGAACATTTAAGTTTTAATAACTGATGAAGGGTGCAAATTCATTCAGAATTCCAGACCCTCATTGGAATAGTTAACGTGAAGTTCCATTATGCTTGTCATATTCCTTGAAGTCAATGTTAATTATTTTGTTAGCTTTTGTAGACTTGTAGTCTTCAAAGACAGATTATTTTGATTGACTAGTTGTCCTGGAGGACTACGTACCAATGTACACACTGACATTTTGAAAAAGTGAAATGATAAAATTCCATTGATGATTTGCAAAGTCCTCAAAGTGATCAATCATCTCACTTGATTAAAAAAATAGAGATTAAACCCATTCAGGTTTTTTGCTCCAATAGAGACGGTCTGCAGGATCCATGAGAAAACAGCATTTGTGCCACAATGAGTTCAACAGTCATTCCCTCAACATTTATGTCCCTAAGATATACCATTCTCTCATATTGAATGATGCTCACAAGTATACTTTTGTTAAGTGAGCAATTCCCTCTTTCACCTGTCTGTTAAGGTAAAATGCCATTGTATGCCACTATACGCTATAAAATATTGATATTCATGGGAGTTATGTTTCAATTTAATCTATCATTTTCTGTCTCGAAATTTTATTCCTGATGCATATATAATATTGTTTTGTGTACACAAGCCAATGGATGAAAATGTTAATTGATGTTTGGGTCGGGTTAACTATTTACCTTGGTTTCACACTACTTTGCTTGCTGGTTATGTTAACCAAGAGTTTATATTCATTTTTATGAATATTTGTCTTTTTATTTATTTTAGTTAGAGCTATAATGGGTTGAAACTCATTCTGTTTTTTTACTAGTCTACAGCTTTTTTCGTACTCTTCATATATGAAGAATTTTTGTCTGACAGAATGATGACAAGTGGTAAATAAGAATTGGCACGTTCTAATCAGATTTGTTTTTTAGAATTTGGTCCAGTGAAGCTGCATGATATGTTGGTTTTAAGTTTTTAACTTCATAATAAGGAATATTATGTATTTTGAAATATCTGAAGTCTACAATGTGTGTTGAAAAAATAATTGCAGATGTTAGAGCATTTCAATCAGGAATTCAATATACCAGGGGAAGTTCCTTCAGGTATATTCAATGCCATGTTCGAATTCACAGGCTCGTGGCAGAAAGATGCATCTGCAACAAAACATCTCGCTTTTGATGGATGGTTTATAACTCTTTACAGCGTAGGGCTTACAAGATCACATATAGTACTACGTGATGCAGTGAAACAAGAGGTTCCATCTGCATGGGACCCTGCAGCATTAGCTGGGTGAGTTTTTCCAGTAGCTGTCAATTTCTAATCTTGTAATTATGCTTCTTTCTTAAGGAAGAAATTGGTCGATGATGTTATTTATGAAAGTATTTTTCAACTAGTTTGAGAAATTACTGCCAACATTCTTCCTTTCAATATGTCTAAATTTTAATATTTTAAGCAAAAGTATACATAGTTATTTGATTAATTCATTGATGACAAATGAGTCAATCAATTTTATAAATAGCAGTTTGAAGTGGCATGACATCTGTTTTCTTTTGGTCAGTAAAGGATATGAAAAGCTGTGTAAGAGGGTCAGCTGAGACTATTTCACAAGTACTTGCTAGCTTTTAGAATAATTAAGCCTCTTCTCTCTTTGGTGGTTTTCATGTTCAACTCATTGGCAGATTTACGGTATCTTGTGTATTAATTGATTGATATGTATCCTGGGAAAACATTGAAGAAGATTATGGTTGTGTTGGATTGTTACCTCTTGTTTATTTTGGTGGGTATTTCTACATTCATGGTGGGGTATTTCATTGCCTACACATTAAGAAAATAATAAGCAATAAACATTAAACATGTATAATTAATGATAAACAATAAATAGTAATTTTGCAGTTTACATGACGTGTTAGAGACCCAAAAAATATTGGCTGTGCTTTGTTGGACCCAAGGAGGTGTACTAAATGCTTAATGAAGGCTATTCTTGTTGGTAGAGGAAAATCGGAGATGGTGCCTATAGGCACACACCAGACATGGGCTTTTATGAGCTTATGTTAATTTCATACGTGTTTACCTGTGGGGTAGACTAGTTTACTCATGCATGGACATTATACAGGAAATGTAAATAACAAAAATAGATCAAAAAACACCAAAGCTTCCATTAATCGTTCAAAACTTAGTACATTCACAATAGCCACAATGATCATCATGCTTCAAAGAGCAAGTACAATGTTTATATACAATCCGAAGGGGTGCAACCAAACGTCGTCACCCGTTCCGAACCGTCGGCAACTAACTAACATCCGTCGACAATTAACACCTGATGGCAACATAACTTTACGGCTAACAGCATCCCCCCTAAAGAAAAGTCATCTCCGGACGACAACAAAATGTCCGGGACAGAACAACAAAATAGGAATGACTAACCACCATAGACAAAAACTATGACTGAGAAGTAGAGTGAGGGAGAGGAAGCGTCCTTGATGAGGAAACGTGCTGCTCTGCTGGAGGAATTGGTGCATTGGATGACCCCAACTGAGCCCGGAGCTCATACACCTGTGTAGTTCTGGTCTGCAAGTGTGCTTCAGCTACCATCTGCAACTCCAAGGCGGACTTAACCATCAATGCAGCCTCCAAAAGTTCCTTCTCCTTGGCCTCATTCTCTGTCTGCGCTGTTGCCAACCGCTGCTCCCAAGCTATGGTCTCCCTAGCCAGTCTCTCTTCCAGAGCAACCCGTGCTGCCCGTTCAGCTACCATCTCCTGGGTATGTTGGAGTAAGTCTCCCTCCACTGCCTCAAGCTTGGTGCCTAGTTCCTCCCGAGTTCTCTGTGTTGTCACCAAGGTAGTCTCACGGTTTGACAAGACATACTCAGATCGCCTCAATGTATAGTACCCATCCCGAATCGTTTGCTCAAGCTCTTGAACAAGAAATGCTACCTCACTCTCCACTACTGGTGTAGGAACAACCTATGCAGCCAACATCTCGGCAGTCTCTTCAGCAGGCCACAACCCTTGCTCAAAACACGTGGCAAATGCTGCACCACAACCTACCCGAGCAAAGGCTAGGAGATGCCTCAAATCCTAAAGCACAGTCGCCATACCCTGGGGCTTTGCTACAGCCACCAACTGACATCCTCGAGTGACCATGTCTGTCAAATAGGCCTCCATGTCCTCTCCCTCCAACTACCCAGATCGGGTAAGGGTTGTCGGGCGAGCCAACTCGAATCCACAAGGTGCCTCCCTTGCCACACCGCCCCCTGTTGTCGACTGAACTACCATCGGAGCGACTATTTCCATAGCCCCATTCTCCTCAGATAAAGAGGGAATATCTGTGGCCACTGTGACATCCGTAGAGTCTATACCGATAATCTCTAGCGGGTCCTCCCGTTGAGGAGAAAGGACTGGTGGTGGTGGTGGAGCAGGAACCAACTAAAATCGTCGGCTGATCCAAGAACGCATTGCTCCAACCCTCCCAGGGTCATTAGTCGGTGAGGAAGAATCCTGCAAAAGTGCCGCGTCCACTATCACTACGGCATCCGATCCTACCACCTCCATCCAAACCTGACCCTCGCCAATATCCCGGGTGCCTCCGAGTACTTCCTCCGCGGCTACCTTCGTCGAAGGTTCAGGAATGTCCGTGGCTTCGTCCTTAGGTGGAAACTCAACTACAAGAACTATGGGACTCACCACCCGTGTGGAAGTCAAGTGGGCCGAGGTAGACAATACCGACGCGGTAAACTGGACCACTAGGGCTACCTCGGTGGACTCCCCTGCCTCCATGCGTACTGCCTCCTCCATATCACTATCCTCCTCCGAGTCTGTGTCGGAAGGCTCTGGAGTGGCTTCGCGATCACTATCAATATCGCCTGGGTCGAACTCTACAACTATTTGCCGACGTCGCTTTTGTCCATTGGTTGTACCTTTAGTATCCAAATTGAGCCAGTAAAACACAGGAGGGGCTCCTGCTGTGAGCTTTCCTTGTGGCTTGAGTTCCAACTCGTCCATGAGAATCTGTTTGAGTGCGGCCTCCAGAAACAATCCGATGGCGTAATGGGGCATGTAAAAAGTCCGATGCTGTAATGTCATAAACTCCAACATTCTGTCTGCCAACACCGAAGCCCAATCATATACCACGCCATTCATCAGTCCCTGCATGTACACAATCTGTGGGAGGGCAATATTAGAGGCACGACTCGAGCCTGTCAACCTGCTCTTGATGACGTCGAGAATGCAATGCCAGACACCCTCTGCTACAAACTCCTTCCTGAGGCCTCTCGCTTTCGTCGCTTTTATCACAGTGTCCAACTCTATTGGAGTGAGAGGATGGCAGACATGCTTTATCCAAGATTCCTTCCTCTGGTGGCATTTTCTACTTTATGGTGTCCACCTTCCGCCCGTTGCGTCCCGGAATGCCAAAGACGCGTGTGAAGTCCTCAGCACCACACGAGACTGTGAGCCGGTGGTTCCGATACACAAACGTACTCTTCCTTGTCTGCTTATCAAAACTCTAAATCATTACCCTCAAAGTGTTCTCAAGGTTGCGCATAGGAAATAGGGGCATTTGGATAGCCCAATGGACACCAGCCTGCCGTAGGAATTTCTTCACTTCATCATCCTCTGGGGTTTCCTTCCACTGTTTCCTACATTCAAGTCCATTAAGGCCTTCAAATGCTACAATCTGGTAGGTAACGACTTCTTTTTCCTCCTGCTGAGCAGACTTGAGCGTCTTCGTGTTGCTCCCAATTGTTTGTTTATGCCCTACAGCCTTTACTCCAAAAGGCAGTATGGTAACCTTCTTGTCCATGGCTGTATTTCCTGAACTCCCCGGTTGATTCTTTCAGTGACTCCTCTTCCCGGCTGAATGCATCTTAACCGTTTTGTAATTCAAGAAACTGTTATAGTGAAAAACTTCTCCCCGTATGGTATATTTTCCTACTGCCTGTGAATTTCCTTCCCTCTGTGCGCTTTGTATCTGCTATGTGCTTTATATTTTCTGCCGTGGGCTTTTATTATGTCTTGTGCGGTAATATCTCCTCACCGCGGTCTATTCTCTTTTCCCTCACAGTATTCTCCTCGCTTCCTCTTGTTTTCCCTCATGCGTGGTCTGCTTTCCGCACGATGATCTCTTCTTTTCCTTTGCTCATGCGCGCTCTGCTCTTCGTTGTATTTGTTTTCACCGCGCGGGCAGGGTTATAAGGACGGTGGTTCCCACCGTCGGGTGGTTCCATTGTCGGGTGGTTCCATCGCTTGGTGGTCGCACCGTCCGTGACTTTTTTATTTTTATTTTTATTTTTTAATATTTAATATTTTTTATTATTATTTTTTCCATTCGTTTACCTAGTGCTCACCCGACGATGCGTGGTACAACTTCAACTTCGACCCGTTGACAACATCGGCTATGGGTTGCTGTAATGTCCCAAAAGAGATTTCGGTCCGGAGGTGAATTCTGTCCCGGCGGTGAATTCTGTCTAGAGGTAAATTATGTCCGGCGGTGAATTTTGTTCCGGTGGTAAATTCTGTCCCGACGGTAAATTATGTCCTAGCGGTTAATTATGTTCCGGTGGTAAATTTTGTCCCGGCGGTGAATTCTGTCTCGGCAGTGAATTCTGTCTCGGCGGTGAATTCTGTCCTGGTAGTGATTATGTCCCGGCAGTGAATTCTGCCCCAACAGTGAATTCTGTCCGACGGTAAATTTTGTCCCAGTGGTAAATTCTTTCCCGACGGTGAATTATGTCCTGGTGGTGAATTGTTGAGGAAGTTGCTCGGGCCGTACGGTTGAGGTGATGGAAGCCGTACAGTGGGAACGGATGAGGGATGATGCCTTCCAGACGCCCAATTGAAGTCCACTTCTCCTTCGTAGATAATTAGATATGAATTTGTAAACACAGAGTAATACACCCACTAATATGATTTCCAGAAAGATCTTATTGAATTTATTGACGGAACTTCGGATTTGCCAGATCCGATACAAGCAGAAACAAGCAGAGTAGGGTGAGGGTTGAATCCCACCCAAACTACAACCAACCAAATAGGGAGGGTCTTTCACCTTCGAAATGGTGAAAAACAGAATCCCAACAGGAATTCGCAAATACAAATCAAATATAAATCTCAACATATAAAATCCAACCTACACGCCTAGCATAAATACCCGTCGGGAAAACTCTCGAGAGTGCACAAAAGAGCCGACGACGACAACTACACCTACGCCAACAAATAAAAATGGGCCCAAGATAAACTAAATCGATCAGAACCCAAATACAATAATTTTATTAAAAATGGGGACATTACAGTTGCCCGTCTAAGGTGGACAACTTAATTGCTCCATTAGCATTGACTTCCCAAACTTGGTACGGGCCTAACCATTTGACCTTAAACTTGTCGAGTTTGATCTCGTTCCGCCCATTGTACTTCAGTATGAGTTGCCCTGGAGAGAATCGGGTGCGTCGAAGGTGCTTGTCGTGCTAATGCTTCTGATGCTGCTGGGCCATGTTCGTTGCCCACTATGCCAACATCTGCCTTTCGTCGAGTTTGTTAAGGGCATACAAGCGTTCTCAGAGGCTCTCCATGTTGCCCAGTTTGTTGTCAAGTGCTATTCGGAGACTGGGCACCATAAATTCTGTTGGGACGACGACCTCTTGTCCGTACATCAACTGGAATGGAGTGTGTCTCGTGGTGACTTTATATGCCGTACGGTATGCCCATAGTACCGAAGGAAGTCGCTCTTCCCAATCTTCGCCTTCTACTCCAGTGGACTTGTAAATTACCGACACGAATATCTTGTTGGTGGCTTCAGCCTGCCCGTTTGCCCTCGTGTTGTAGGGGCTCGAGAGTGAGTGAAAAATTTTGAATTTTGTGGTGAGCAACCGTATCACATGGTTAACGAAATGCCCTCCTCTGTCGCTAGTGAGCTGAATAGGTATGCCGTACCATGTGATTATCTGTTCATAGATGAATTTTGCCGTGCTTATTGTAGAATTGTCCGGCAGGGCTCTAGCTTCAACCCATTTGGTAAGGTATTCGGTTGCCACCACAATGTATCGACACCTATGTCTCTTGCTTGCCTTTAGCGGTCCGACGAAATCCAGTCCCCATCACTCGAACAATTCCTGAGCATTGGACGGGTTTAATGGCATAAAGTCCCGCTTGAGTGGTTTCCCAGCTCTTTGATGGGTGTCACAACTCATCACCCATTTCTGTGCATCATTATACAATGTAGGCCACCACAGCCTTGCGAGTAAAACCTTTCGTGCTGTCGTGTCTGGTCCCATATGCCCTCCGGCGGGATCTTCATGGGCCTCCCTCAGAACACCCTGTACTTCTTCCATCACACACCTCCGAAGTACTTGGTCGGGTCCCATTTTGTACAATAACCCATTAATGACTTGGAAGGTCTTACTTCTGAGGACCAGTTTCCTTTTCTCTCTTGGCAGCATTCCCTCCGAAAATTGTCTTGTGGACAAGAATACTCCAATGCTTACATACCATGGAGGAAGAACAACAATACGGAAAAGATGGGCGTCTGGGAAGTCATCATTCACCCCCTCGGGCGGCTCCCCAGATTTGATACGTGATAGGTGGTCTACACACACATGACTTTTTCCCAGTCGTACTATGATGTTAAAGGTGAACTCCTGCAACAGAAGTAGCCATCTGCTTACTCGGCCCTGAATAAGTGGTTTGTTCACCAGGTACATTAAGGTCTGATGATCCACGAAGAAGGTGAATGGGGTAGCGAGTAAGTAATGCCGAAATTTTTGCATAGCATACACCATCCCCAACGCTTCTCTCTCCGTCATGCTGTAGTTCTTTGCCTTTGAGAGGAGCCTACTTGCGAAGTATATGGGGTGATCTAACCTGTGGTCACCCATTTGTGCCAGCGTGGCTCCAATTGCAAAATTGGATGCATCTACATGCACATGGAATTCTTCATCCCAGTCAGGGTACGCTAAGATAGGTGCGGCTACCAACCTTGCCTTAAGGTTTTCAAAGGCTTCCCCTTGCTCTGTTCCCCAATTGTAAGGTTCTCCCTTCCGAGTTAGTTGATCCATCAGACGAGATACATGAGAAAACTATTTGATAAATCTCCGATAGTATCCTATATGTCCGAGGAATGATTTGAGTCCTGTAACATCCGTGGGTGGCTTCATCTCCAGAATCACCCTTATCTTATCTGGGTTAGTTTTTAGTCCAGCCTTTCACACAATGTGTCCAAGTAGTTTCCCTTGTGGTACCATGAACCGACATTTCTTAGGGTTGAGGGCCAGCCGTGCCAGTCGGCACCTTTCCATGCATTCCCGAAGGGCGACCAAATGGGTATCTTCAACAATAAAAATAGACCAATCGTCTAGAAAGGCTTTGAAGTTGCCTACAGACATTTTGTCAAATATGTGCAGGATTATTCTTTGGAATGTCGCCGGGGCATTGCAGAGTCTGAAAGACATCCTGTTATAAGCATATATGCCATCCTCTACTATGAACGTTGTCTTCAACTTGTCTTCTTCGGCGATGGATATTTGATTGTATCCTGAGAATCCATCCATGGAGTAAATTTCATGACCGGCGACCTCCTCCAAGATAGTATCTGTGAAGGGAATTGGAAAGGGATCTTTGACTGTAACTGCGTTTAAACACCTAAACTCCACACATATTCTTATTTGGTTGGTGTCTTTTTTCAGCGAGATCACGATCGGTGACACCCACTCGCTCGTCTGCACCCGAAATATGATGCCTGCCTCAAGCATCCTTTCGATCTCTTCATTGACATGGGCTGCATAATTCTTATTCATTCTGTATGGACGTTTTCGTACGGGTACAACTCCTACCAGTGGAATTTGGTGAACACACAGTTTCGGCGGTACCCCCTTTAAGTCTTTGTAGGTCCAGGTGAATACATCTTTGTATTCTGTGAAGATTTTAAATGCGGCGGTTTTCAGAACGGGGTTCCAGTCATCCCCTATAAAAATGTTCTTTGGGTTGGTCTCGTCTCCCAAATTCATGGTCTTCATTGACGGCTCTTCATACTTAATGGGTTTCTCCTTGTCGAATTGGTGTACGGGGGTTTCCCGGATTTGAAGCTCCTCCTCTTTGTACTCGCCATACTGTGGCGAGAAGGTAGGCTCTTCCTCTTCGTCCTCTATCTGCAACATGTTACAGTGCCTTAACTCATAATCTTCCATCTACCAATGGAAGAGCCTGTTTAGTGAGTCCATGTCATCGTCGAAATACCCCTCTATTTGCAGTACACCTTGTTCGGCTCTTGTCTCCCTTCATCAACCTCTTCTTCCGTGTCCAATCCTGACAAAGATGCCAGGTTTTCACTAACCAATTGACTTCTCAAATCGATTGTGAATTTCAGGCCATCCCTCCATCGAAATTACGTTCCGTTTCCAGTCGTGCTTAGCTTTTGCTTGCGCAAGCCATCCTCTCCCTAGGAGCGCGTCGTTTTTCTTTTTCACTGGAATGACGATAAAGTCCATCATGAACGGTTGAGTGCCAATCATCACCCTTTGTGCCATTAGTGTACCTATGGGTTTGATCCCATGCTGGTATGCTCCTACCAGTTGGAAGGTTGGCGGCCACAGTGTTGGTCGCCCGAGTTTCTTCCATGTCTCTTCAGGTAGAACATTGACACCCGATCCTCCATCGATGATAGTGTCGATAAGTATTGTGCCGAGAATTCCCATCTCCACTATTGCAGGATGCCTTCCGGTGTTGAGTGCCAACAACATGGGGTCCTCAATAGACTTTCCCTTCCCGAGGGAGTTTGCCTTTGTCTCGGTCACCTTCTCGGTCGCCTTCTGCACGTTAGGAGATGGTACCATGTTAAGCAAGGCCGTTCTTAATTGTGGCATGGCTGCAAGGAGGTCTCCCAATTGTATTGGGATTTCTATCTGCATTATTTGCCTTAGTACTCTATGTTCTGCGTGACCTCCTTGGGAGGTTCCCGCGGCGTCGTGTGTTTCTTTCCGTTCGGCCATCATTTCTCTCTCGATGTCTTCTTTGGCCTCCCGTACACTTTTCTTTTCAGTCTCCGGATGTGGGTAGGTGGCCTTCTTTGCTTGCTCTCGGGTGATTGCCAACACTCCCCCTTCATTGCCTTCGATATTCAGAAAGTTTACGCCGGGTTTTGGGCATTTTGTGTCATGATGGTCTTCGGGCCTGCACCATTTGCACAAGAATTGTGGCTTTTCCCCCTTCGGACACTCCCTAGCAAAATGCCCCATTGGTTGCATGTCCGACATTGAATCATTGGCCTCCCGCTAGCATTGTATTGGAGGCGGCTCCAGCCTCCGTCGGTGTTATTATTGCCATTTCCCTTTCCTCCATGACGGTTATTCCTGTAGCCGCCGGAGGATGTTGTGTTCTGTGTATTCCTGGTAGCTATTGAGGTTGAGGCTTCTGGTGTGAACATGACTTGCTGGTCCTGTGTCTTCATATTGAACAGACATTCCTTTGTGGAATGGCCCGCCATTTGGCAAATATCGCAGAACATTTTCTTTGGGCATTCGCCCTTCGTGTGGCCGGCCTCCTTGCAGTCGGTACACCACAAGTCTCCTTCGTTCCGACTGGTGCTTCCCTTCATATTTTTGAATTCTTTAAACATCCTTTCCATATCCTTTTGTAGTGTGGTGACTTTCTTCTTTGCTTCTCCGTCACTGCCGCTATTGTCCCCTGAAGTGTCATCGTCATCCGACGAAGAGGATTGGTTTTTCTTCTTCATCTTCCTCCGGAGGTTTGATTTCAGCCCTTGGACAAACCATCACTTCTTCAAACCGTCGGCTGGCTGACTCTCCATCTTTCCCACAAGTTCTTTCAATCGGCGGCCGTAGGTCCGCACTGTCTCCTTTTTCCCTTGCTTGGTTCCATATATTTCAGAGATGATTTCATTGTCATCTCACAGGAGCCTAAACTGCTTTTCGAATGCCTTCTTCAAAATGTCCCAGGTGGTCACTCCGCTTTTGTCTAAGTCAGAGTACTAATCGATTGCTACCCCTCGGAGGGTTGTTGGAAATTGTTTCATCCATTCTACCTGGTCAGCGACTCCATTCGCGGACCAAATTGTCTCACATGTGCGGCAATGCTGAATAGGGTCTTCTTTTCCACCGCCATGGAACTTGGGTAACTTCTTGTTCGTCGCATATTCACCCTTGGGGGTGGGACGGTAGTTTGTACTACCTGTTGTGTTGCTGGTTGGGTCACCGGAAGTGTTTGCAGTACTGGTTGTATGATAGGTTGGGGTGGCCTTGCCGGCGTCGGTCCTCTGGAATTGTTTTCCGGGTTAACCGATGTTCCTGAACTACTCAGAGTGGTGTAATCCGCGTGCCTTTCTGTGACTTCGACACTTTCAACGGCAACTACACGAGTGTTCTCCCTCCGTTCGGCTTCCTCTTCTGCCTTCCTTCGGGCTTCTGTCCTTGGTGTTAAAGTTAAGGTTCCGAACAAGTTCGTTGTTTCCTCTAACAGGTCCTCATTGTCACTTCTGCTGTCCTCCTAGTTAGGTTCCTCTAGATTGTTGCCTTCATTTACTCTCTCCGGTAGTCTATTGGCACGTCTCCTGAACCTCTCCCTTCGCTCGGCTTGCTGTTTTTCGAGTATTGCTTTTCGAAGAACTTGTTCTCCCTCAGGTTCCTTCTTTAAATTCCTATTCTTATTCAACTTGTTGGGCATAAATGCTTTTCCTCACACCAATAATCAACACAGAATTTCAAAAAATAAAAGGACACTTTTAGTTATTCATGTTTTATTACAATCTCTTCATGGAATGATCTTGTCATTCTTATTTTTACAATGTCCTTCCTTCTTTCACCTTCAGATGTGACTATTCCCGACGGCATTTCCCATCATGTTCCTCCTGAAGTCTTTTGTTTTCCCGTTCATGGTACTTCCGAAGGATTTCCTGCCGTCGTTCCTCTTGAGCGATCTCTTCCTGGAGGAGTCGCTGTGCGAGTGTCGCTTGCGCTAGAAGCCTGAGAAGTTGATGCAGAAGACGGTTAGCAGCCGGGCTCATGTTAAGTGCGTCCCAAACAACGTCTTCTGCTACGATGGCACGTGTTGCCTCTCTCCATACAAAAGTTTCAATGGCCGCACTGAATGTAACTCGGAAGTCGTTCATCAGGCGGTCTTCTCCTTCAAAGAGTTTGTGCCCGCCACTCACGTCTATTCGCCTATTATCATCAATTGGTATTCCCATTTATGGACAATACTCCATTTGCCTTCGTCCATATACGAAAGGCAACGGCGCCAAATGTTTACCCGCTGGGGTAGACTAGTTTACTGATGCATGGACATTATACAGGAAATGTAAATAACAAAAATAGATAAGAGAACACCAAAGGTTCCATTAATCATTCAGAACTTAGTACATTCACAATAGCCACAATGATCATCATGCTTCGAAGAGCAAGTACAATGTTTATATACAATCCGAAGGGGTGCAACCAAATGTCGTCACCCGTTCCTAACTGTCGTCAACTAACTAACATCCGTCGGCAACTAACACCCGACAACAACATAACTTTACGGCTAACAATATGCTCCTTGCCTCTTGGGTAAGCAAAGGGATTGCTGTTGTCACCTTTTCCTTTTGATTTTCATACTAGTCCATCCACTTAGACCATTTAAAAGAACAATAGTGTTTTCATGAGTCCATTCCTTTTTTCTTCCTTATGTGTTAGAATGTCAGCTGTTTTTAGCTCAGGTTGAGATGATTTGCGAGGAACAGCTATTGGCATCAAGCTTAGTTGTCATCATTGGCAAACATCAAACACACCGGTACTACACACATACATGCCGGTACTCATGATAGAACAACAGTGGTAAACTAGTAACACTTACTAAGGAAACAGTGTACCTTAACCGGTCACATCTTTACCGGTCCGATCTTGTCCAACTGGTCTAGCCAGACACCACAACATGCAGATGACTAAGAGTTTGCACACCGGTTTGCACTCCATTGCAAATTTACAGGTTAGTGCTTTATAATCCGATCCGGATTATGCGGAGCATTTTTCATTTGAAATGGAGTTAGCTTTTTTAGATGAACTAAAGTTAGCTTTATCTTCTGTGAGCGTTTCTGTGACGAGCCCAACTGGCTCTTTTCTCTATTTTTAATGGTAAAGTTTGTTGAGCCTCAAAATATTTATAACACTTATGCAATTTCAACTTGGCAATATCTTGATATCAGACAGCACTTTAACATTATTCAATTTCTCATCAAGTTTATTCGCATGCTTGAAATTATACAAAATCATTACATATAATAATAAATATGTAGCACCTTTAAAAACACCCTCAAGGAATGTGATGCCACCTTTCTTGTATGGTATGCAACACCTTTGAAGAAGACGCAGCTGCTTAAGGAAGTCACGCAGCCTCTAAGGTGAGTATCTCTAGCCTCCAAACATGTGTATGCAATTCCCAACATTATTAACACATCAACTAGTATTGAGATGCAACCAAGAATAGTCACTCACAACCATCAGCAAGTGACGCAGCCTTTAAAGGCTTTCAAGAAACCACACAGCCCCTTAACTTTGAATTGCGGTTACCACAATCATCAACACAGCCACCAAAATCAAACAAACCATCACCAATAATGGTGTAACACCTCACACATAAAAATGCAGCCTCCGAAGTATATCCGCAGCCCTTCTGGCAATTGACGCAGCTCCTTCCAATGCCAGTACGACAGTCTTGTATTAGATTTCAATAATAAATCTTCACTCACATTTCATTCATATAACCACCAATTCAGATTGCATAAAAAATCTGGAAGAGTTCTCTCCAAAAATGAAGACCAAACTCAAACCCTTGTTCTTTCCTCAAGAAATTCGATTTTCTCCACAAGTCACTTTCCAACTTTTTCATTTCATAAAATGATCAATGGGTAGATGAAATCGATATCTCAAGGCTTATTTATAAGCTTTTTAATGAAGGCTTCTTCCTTACACCTTTCACTTAAGAGCCTTCTTCCACACACCACAAAATTATAACATTAAAGTATATAAGTTATTAAATTAAAATAGCTTAATAACCTCAATTAAAATGTGGTGTAACTGAATCTCTCTGACAACAACAATTTGACTTTTGACAACAGTATCCTGAGTTCACAATACCCTGCCAGAAATAGCAACCAGACCAAAATTAGACTTGCTAAAAATAGTAAGTCCCTCAAACTGGAGATTCTGCATAAGAAGCTTTGAATCATCTGAAACCACTGCACAGGAACTCTTCCTAATATAGCAATACCAAAAATACCACTTACTATAAATAGTAAGTCTGCCAATCTGACCCCAACGAAGAGCAATCCTAGCATTCTGAGATCTCTAGAGTCGAAACCAACCACTGGCTCTGCCAAACGACCCCCTCTGACAACCTGATTAGCTTACGAGGGTCACTGAAATAAGCTAATCCCAAAGGCCTAAAATCGGGGACATTACAGTTTTGAGGTAAACCGAAGATCTGTTTGCAAGCTTTTTGATCAAGAGTTTTGCATGCGTGATTTTTGGGAGAGTTACAGCTTGGCAACACCATTTGGTGTAATTTTAATAAGATAATTTCTTATAAATTCAGGTCATCATGCATGAGAAGAAGAATTGTTGAAAATTAAGAGCAGAGAGCGAGCAGAGCAGAAGAGGAGTCTTCAGAGAAGGGATACAGTCACGAAGAGTGAAAGAGAGAGATTCAACAACCAAGCAAAGGAAGGAGTGAACAGATTGTTAGCAATTTAAGTTGTCATTAGTGTAAATTCACAAACACCATGCACCGGTAAGGGCTCACCGGTCACTCATGCTACTTAGAAGACACTGGTAGACTAGAAACAGAGTGTATGCACCGGTAGATGTAAGCACCAGTAGACCGATCTAAGTACACAATACCGGTCTCATCGTGCATATAGAGATGGACCGAGTATAGGATATACCGGTCTAACTGCATAAAGATCCGATCCGGATCAGTTTGCGTTAAAACCGGATTATATGGGACATCCACCACTCAGAAGTGGAGTTAGCTTTTTAACAGAAGTTAGCTTTATTTCTACGGATGCTTTAAAGGTAAACTCCAGATCACAACGCACAACTTTTTTGCTAGTTGCATGATTTATTGTTGAGTTTATAGCCTGACGGTTCTATGAGTTAAGGGTTTCATTAAGGTGAACTCTTGTATATGTACAGGTCATAGGACGCAAGAAATAAGGTTGTTGAGAATTGTTGAGTAAACAGAGCAGTGAAGAGACATTTGCGTAGCAATCACAGTCACTAGAGGTGAAAGGTAAAGAGGCAAAAAAGATTCAATAGCCAGGAAAATCGGGGAAGAGATCAACAGGTATGATTTGATCAGACAATTAGTGTCATAGAAGATCATTGCTTTTGTAAGGTGTGAAAGCAAGTTGAAATCCCTTTATTAGGGTGGACCTAATCGATTTTTTGTAAAATCCCCTAACAGGGTAACATCATTGTTGATGTTAAAAGTCCTTTAACCAGGCAACTCCTAACAGAGTTAAGATCTTAACCGATTATCTACCAAATCACTTAACCGTGTAGCACTCTAACAAGTGTTTTGTAAGCTCCTAACAGGGCGTCTTCATTCTGCAGTAGTGAAGTTGTTTGCTCTGTCTCACCGTGGTTTCTTCCTTCTAACCGAGGGTTTCCACGTATACATCTTGTGTTGATCTGTGTGTTTCTATATATGCTTATGAATGATTGTTTATATTCTGCTTAACAAGAAAGGACAACTGAACAAGTTTTAAATTATATTAGAAACAAGTATTTACTGATTCACCCCCCCTCTTAGTAACTGGTTAATAATAAAAATTGGTATCAGAGCTTTTGGTTCTCATATATAAAGCTTAATTGCTTGAGAGAAAGATCATGGAGGGTTACAGGTATCAGAAACAGCTAGATGAAGCCAACGACATCATTGCTTGTCTGGAGAATAGGCTGAAGAGATCTCTCGCAAAGAGAAAGGAGCTGGCTCTACAATTGAATGAGAGCAATGAGACCATTGATGAACTCTCTAGGCAGAGTGGATTTGATGAAGCTAAGAAGGCAGTTTTTGAGCTTATGGAAAAGAACTAGATCCTAACCGGTCAGATCGCCAATCACAAAAGGGAGCAAGAAGAGAACGCCCTGAGGATGACTGAACTGATCGAGAAAAAGAGGAAAGCTGAAGATGAAAGAAACTGTTGTGAGGTCTCACATCATTGCCCCAAAGAATTTGGGGACCGCCTAATTCGAAAGCATTGTTTTCTCCTAGATCCCGATATCCGGAAGCCTTGACATTTTTTGGACTTAGATGCACGGTGAATTTTGAATTTTTTTTTTGAAATTGAAGGCTCGTGATTTTCAATGCTAATTTGTTTTGGTCTTTTGAAGATCTTGCAATTTTAGATGTTGAAATGGATTAGATAAATGGATTAAATGGCCAAAATTAATTTAATTTGAAATGGAGATTTGAGACAACGAGACCTATCACCTTTGTTAATTTCGAATATCTGGCCTTAGCAACTAAAATCGAAATCTGAGATTAAATTGGTAAAATCTGAGATCAAATTCACAAAATCTGAGCTCATAAACTCGAGATTAGCATGGAAAAAATAAAATCTGGTCATCAAATTAAAAGATTGGACATTGAGATTCAAAAAATTGAGCAATAAATTGTAAAATCTAGGTAATTAAAATTAAAATCTGGGCAGTCAAAGTTCAAATTTTGCATTGAAAACATAAAATCTGGGCATTTATTTCGAAATTCTGGCCCCTTATAGGACGCGTGTTGCATTGAAAAGCAAAAATGGGACCTTTCCTTTAGTGGCGTGGCCAACTCCCCACTCTTGTTTCGATTATCTAGGCTTAATAAATAAATTTCAATGCAAATTTATTGTTCTATGCAGGTCGGCCCTCCTTTCATATGCCTTTAATTGTGTTTTTTGTTTGTTTTTTGGGGCAGGTCGGCCCTCATGTTGGAGGCTAAGTTTGCTATAAAGGAGAGTGCCCTCCCCTCGATTTCCTTACTCATCCCTCATTGCCTTGGCAGCGAAATAGCAGACCTGCTATGTGATGGAGAAGACCAGCGAAATATAAAGGAGGCAGCGACATTGATTCAAGGGGGCTTGCTATTTGATTGCCCAGACTTGCGACTTTGATCTAGAATATAGAGGAGGATCACCAAAATATAGAGGGGGCCATGAATTTTGAAGGGAGCAGACCTGCTATGTGATGGAGAAGACCAGCGAAATTGCCTAAAGAAGACCAAAATTATAATCACAAGGAGGCTTGCGATTTTGTAAGAGGAACAACAGTTGTCTAGGGCAGACTTGCCATTTAGAGGCCAGCCAAGTTGAGTTGAAGACCTGCGACAATGATTGGAGGAGGGCTGTGATTCCATGCCCTAGTTGCGAAATTGTTTAGAGAAGCAGCGATACAGTTTGTGAAGAGGCCTGTTGTTTAGAGGAGACCACAAATAGATAAGGGCCTGCCTATTTGAAGAAATTTTGCAAAAATTGGTGAGTGGATTGTATTCTTAATTGTTATCTTTTTATTTGGTGATTGATTGTTTGGTGTAGGAGACAAGTTTCATGATTGAGGGTGAACGCTGGTCTAAAAGACAGATTTTCTCCTTGTTCTTGCTTGGTACATTTCCCTATTTTCTTGCTTGCATCATCCATCCATCATTTCATCATCTCATTAGGGCTTGAAGTTGGGAGATATAAGTGTAGTTTCCGTTTAGGATTTGGAGAAAGGAGATATAAGTGGTAGTCCCACCCCTAGGAAAGAAGTTGGGAGATATAAGTGTAGTCCATCTCATAGGTAACGAAGAGGCAGAAATAAGTGGTAGTCCATCCCTAAGCGAAGAGGCAGAGATAAGTGTAGTGTGATAAGAATTGGCGAGGCAGAAATATGTTTGATCATCCCTAGGCGAAGGGGTAGAAATAAGTGTAGTCCCACCTCACTATAGAATGAAGGGGCAGAAATAAGTGTTTAGGATGGCGGATGCTAGTGCAAGCAAGAACCCAAAGGGAATTAATACCAAGAAAGACAGGGAAGACATGATGCCCAAGACCACCTTCTCCAAATTGAAGCGAGTCAATGACACCAACATCGGCACCATAGATATGATACAGTTGAGAGATAGGTTGAAAGGGGGCCACTCCTCCATGGCAAAGAAGATCTACAAGTGTGAAATTGTGCAAGCTGCCGCTTTCCCTCCTACCTTGCCTTGTCCGGAGTTGGTGATGGAGTGTGCATCTCGGCTAGATATTGTGACCAAGTCTATCATCTTTGGTGAAGAAGAAAGGGTGTTGGCTAACATCAGTGGGCAGGTGGTAGAGGAAGTGTTCAATATACCCCAGCAGAAGGGCATGATAGTAATGTTGATGGATCAAGCCGCCAGGTTCTTTCAAGACAGTCAGGATGCCTACCTTGTTCTATTAAAGCAAAATTGGTTGCATGAAGGCAAGAAGGGAGTCACCAAGTTATCAAAGCTCACCAGGTCAGATTTCAAATCAGAGTATGGCGATTTTATTGTGCTTCTCAAACGAGTCATGGGCTCCGCTCAAGGTATGCAGTTTGAAACTTGGATGTACTATTTTATTGAAGGAATTGAAAATAGAAAAATAAAGTTTGATTGGGCTAGAATTATAAGTGAAAATTTAGAGTTGCAACTTAGGTTAGTGCAAAATCAGAAACAATTCTATATGGGGTCCTACCTTTTCTATTTGATTGCAAAACTGTATGAACATTCTGGACTTAAGGCTAGAGGGGTGATTGGCAATGGGCCTGGACAATGCTTGGTGCATGAGTGCTGTCCACAACTTCATTTGCACAACACCAAGGACTACAAGATATTTTATGATGCCTTTTCCATGAAGACAGTAAGGATACTACAAAGGTCACCCGCAAGGAGGCTCTCACCGGAGGCGGAGACAAAAGTCAAGAAGTTTGGGAGTTGGTTCATCCAATTTCCAAAATTCAGTTATATAAGAGTGGCTGGATGCACGGCTTGTCCCAAGAGGCTTCCAAGGTACCCACCCAATAGGATAGTTTTGATGGAGTTGGCTAGGCAACTTGAGCAATATGATAAAATGATGAAGCTCAGAGGTGAGATAGGGGTTACCTTCTCACTCATGATAGGCAATGATAGTTGTTCCAATCCTGTCGCCTTTGCAGCTGCGGAGAAAGAGTTAGAACAATATCATCTAGCATGGTATAGGGCAAGGCAAGGATTCGATCCTAATGGTCTAATCAAGGCATCTCATGGGGATCCATTCAAACATATTCCCACTTTGGAGGATTTTTGGGCCAATGCATAGGATGACTTTCATGTGAGGAAGTTAGCTTTCTCAAGGTTATCAGTGGACATGATGAGGGCCATCAGGTGGAGAAATCTTAATATTCCGGATCAGCTGGAGGAGGATGAAGATGTGCTAAGGGAAGATTACAATATAGTAGAAGGAACGGAGTTGAATCTAGTTGAGTGGGATGATCATCAGGATCCATCCTTAGATGCAGTAACAAGAACAATTGAGCTACACACTGAATGGTGGTACAATAGGAAGTTTAGGCAATTGCAAAGTCGGAAGGTACACCTTACCTATGAGAAGATGAAACCAGAGGAGGAGATTCCAGCAAAGTCAGTTGGACAACAAGGTGGGGGCAGTAGCCAGCAGCAACAAGCAGTTAAGAATAAGAAGAGGAGCTTGGAGGTTGAGAAAGATAGAGAACATCAAGAGCCCCCAGCAAAGAAACAAAGTAAAGTACCATCAAGAGAGAGCATAATCGAGGCTAGGGGCCAAGACATTGGTACAAGTGAGCAAAGGGCAGCAGTAGAGGTGAGCTCTGGTTCAGAATCAAGTGGTTATAGTAACAGTACAGGGTACTCTCCTCTTTCGGAGAACCAAGTTGAGGAGGATGTGGTAGTCAGTAATGAAGGAGATAGGCCAGTTGACATTGAGGCTCTATCAGCTGAGGAAGGAAGCCAAGCGCCCAAGGTCACTGGTGATGCTATGTTAGTCGAACCAAATCCACATTTGGGGAGATGCATTGCACCGCTGTGGTTGAGACAGATGCTTATGCCAAGGAAAGAGGTTGTGGCCATCCGGACAGTTGAGGATATTCAAGGGTTAGTGGAAAAGGAAGATGATGTCGGACAGAAACAAATTGCAGGAACAGTGGCAAAGGTAATTAGGAATGATGATGATGGTCACCGAAAGGTTCAGATTGCAGTGCCAAAAGTTAGCAAGGCAGTGGGCGAGATTGTGGCCCAAGATTATGAGATAGTAGAGCATGACATGGGAAAAATCACAGACGACATGGAGTGTGTGGAGGTTTAGGAAGGCATAGCTTCAATAAGAGAAAGGTTGAGAAAGGCTAACGAAAGGATTGTAGAGTTGAAGGTTGAAAGCAAGTATTGGAAGGATAGCTATCATGAAGTATGTCGGCCTATCCAACAGTTGCCTCAAGCGGCCCTTCCACAGGATAGTGGGAGCAATCTGGAAGAAATATTAGCTCGAGAGCAAGGAACTAAAAATTGAATCAGTAGTAGAATCCAAGAAGGGCGAAGGTTCTTGCCTGCCTTTATCTTGACATTCAGGGCATTTGTGTCTCTTAGGGACAAATTCAGAGCATTTGAAGGGGAGTGGAAGGATTTCCTTCCAATTCGTGACTTAGCTATTCCTAGATTGCATGCAGCCATAAAACTATCAGAGGGATCTTTGGTGAAGGCCAAGTTGGTCAATGAAGGAGGAAAGAATATTATTGAGTCTTGGTATGTTACCTTGACTGCCAGATCGAGGGTACTCGAAGAGATACATAATGAGATCGCACAACATAGTCCAAGCATTGACACTTTTATTTCAAACATGTTGGGCTATGCGAAGATTGCACTTGATTTTGAAGAAGTCAAAGAGGAGGATTTTAGTGAGACAGAGTTTGGATCGAGATTGGATGAGTTGGGGAAGGTTGCCACCAGAGAGAAACAGTTGGGCATCCTTGCCTCTCGCAGGGCCCTTATTGAGTTTGCAAGAGATGATGAGGAGAGTGAGAAGACACTGCAAGCAACAAAGAACATGATGAATACAGCTGAGCTCAGGATGAGGCATACGCCTTGCCCTCCCATGGAGGAAGTCAACACCATGTTAGCTAAATTCATTGTTTATGCTGAAAAGATGAAAGAAAAGGGTAGAAGTGTATTAGAAGATCATTTGATGTAAGCCCAAGTGGCAAATTCTCCTTTCTTCTTGGGTAGGATAGGTGTCTGATTCTGATTGGCTACCATTTTGGTGCCTTCTCATTGGTTGCTACTTTTCCTTTTTTCTCATTGGTTCATTGATGAGGTGGCGTCTTCTCATTGGCTGATGGGGTGGCAACCCTAATTAGGGTTTTTGGGATTTAATCTGGATCGTTGATTTTGCCTCTTAATCTCTATCGTTGGTTGTAATTTTGAGCCTCTATATAAGGCCAAGTACTCTCATTTGTAAAGGGTTGAAGAAAATTGTTGCTAATATAACACCAAACTTGCTTCTCTTGTCATTGTTGTGTCTTGCATGGTGACTAAGAACACTTGGTGTTATTGCATGGTTTCTACTTCCAATAGTTAAAGTTAGAATTCATTAAGTTGTTAAAGTAGATTTTCATTTCAAGAAAAGTGTTAAAGTAAAAATAGAAGTAGATGGCTAGTTGTATGGTGATATTGGTAAATGTTTGATAGGGATCTATATACTAGGCCACTAGCATCTTAGCGGCTTGTTAAGAAGCCTTGTGTGGTAATCTAGTCTCATTCCCCTTGAATCATTGCATCTATGGAGGTAGCGCCGCTGGCAAGCTTTCATTAGGTTGACCCCGTCCATTTGCTAATCTTTCCATTCTATAGGAGTAGCAGTAAAGAAAGAGTTAGTTTAGTAGTTGAAGTTTGAAGAGCAAAGTTGGAAGTGATATAAATTAGAAAATCATTTGAGTATGCATTGCAAAGCTAGATCTTATCATCATCATAGCGAGAATTCGACATCCTTGAATGAACAACGTAAGCTCGCCTAAGTGATTACCAGCAAATCACATCAATATAACTGAGTTAATATCCACAGGTGTAAGGAACCTTGGAGTATTCTCATGTTCTTCATGAGTATATACTTTTCAAGAAAGGGTTAAGTGTTTGGTATGCTATATCAAGTATTCAATTGCTATATGTTATGTAGTGGTACAAAACTGACATCAACATTATTTGGCGCTAGGAGGGCTGAATCGAAATTCATTCGAGAAGAAAGGTTGGAAAATTTGAGCATTAGTGACACACAAGCCCTCCATCGTCACGCCAACATTATTTGGCGCTAGAAGGAGGGCCTTGAGAGTGTTTCTTTGAGGACTTGTTGGCATCCAACTATGATGAAAGATGGTGCTTCCGCATAGAGACATTGTACCAGTCTTGCAGCCTAACCTCAGGTTTGAAGACGACCAAGAGGATATCATCTCAGGATTGAACTCACTCGCCTAGAGAGTTAAGAGAAGTGCACCTGAATATATGTGAGTAAGCTTTGTGTTAGAAGAAGAAGAAGAAAAATCTCAAAGAATCGAAAGAGAAATTCAGAAAAGATTGGAACGCCAAAGAGAGCTAGAAAAGAAACTTGAAAGGGAAAGGAAAGCACGAAGGTTATCCCTGTCTAGTGGTGAGAGCGAAATTGAAGAGATGAACTAAAATGGTACTGCCTTCTTATGCTCATTTCCCAGTTGCACAACCAGGACTAGATATTAGCTGGACACAAGGAGATATCATTTCTGATTTGGGGGAGTTCATTTGGAATAACAAAGAAGACAATACACATTACCAATTTGCTAGAATTATATTAGACCAAGAGGAACAAGTTGGCATTGCATTCCAAAGAGAGCAACAAAGGATTGAAATTGAGATTCGACGGAGGTGGGAAAGAGAACAAATAGAAAGGATCCAAAGAGAGAGAAACCCATAGACTAGCTCAGCTCACCCTTGAGGAAGAGTCAACTTGGGAAGGTCAATCGAACTGAACTATAATCAAGCTGGATAGAAGAATTGGATCTTTCTCTCCCGAAAGGTTTGAGAAATTACAATCAGATAGGAAGCAAAGGTTACTGAGGTCTACACCACACCAAGAGGAGGACCTAGTTGAGTTGCAATTTCACAAGAAAAGAAGGAATCATTGGGTAGCCAATACTGCAAGTTTGGCAAACTCCTCGAGTAGTCCAGTTCAAGTTCCAAAGTTTTCAAGCATAGAAATCCCAGTAGGTCAACTAGCTCAGACTCAAGCCAGTCAAGCGACAATGGCACAACAACAGCCTCCATGGATTCAACACAATGCCTCACCTATCTTGTTTCAATAGTACCATGACCTACCAAAGAATCCATCAGGATTTTGCTCTAAGTTCTTCGCCAATGACCCCAACCGCACAGCTGAGGAGCATATCAAAGTATTTGAAGATGCATTGTCCAACAGAAGGATTCAACATGAGGATGTAGCGTGTAGACTCTTCCCTTACTCATTGGCGGAAGAGCCTTATTATTGGTTTGTCAATTTGCCAGTGTCATCTATAATGGGATGGATTCAGCTCAGAGATGCTTTTATAGGAAAATTTGGCATGCCCACCACACCATTGGAGTTGCATAGGCTATTTGTGGACATCAGGAGACAAGATAAAGAGTCGATAAGTTCCTTCAACAATCGTTTCCACAAGGCTTACACAAGATTGCAAGCCCCTTACACAATTCAAGAGGTGGGTGCTTTGGAGGCATACTACAATGCCTTAGACAGTCAGACGACTATGTTTACAACGATGGCGAACCCCTCCCCTACAATGCTAAATGAGGCTTATGCTAAAGCAATTGAGATAGGGAAGCAGCTAGGCCAACAAGGATTGGAACCCTCGAGTGTTAGATATCTGAACAATCCAGTTCCACAACTTACATACCAGGTGCCTACAAATCAGCTTGTGGTACATCCAGGACCTCCATTGTCTCAAGCACCACCACCAATGCCAGTCTATCTGCAAGGTGCAAGTTCATCAATGAGAACGCAAGAGGAGAAAGATGAAATAAAAGAATTGATTGAGCAAGTCAAGAAGCTGTCTATGAAGGTCACTTATTTGAGAAATCAAAACAATCAACTCCAAGCCGGTCAGAGGAACAATCAAGGAGGTCATCAAGGAAATAATTATCAGAGTGGAAATTATCAAGGAGGGTATCAAAGGAATAATTATGAGGGTGGATACCAAAGGAACTATTAGGATAGAGATTATCAAAGAAACAACCAAGGTGGTGGTTATCCAAGGAACAATCAAAATAACAATCACCAAGGTGATAACCAGTCACAAGATCAAGGATACAACAATCAGTCTAATCAAAAGAGGACGTGGAACACTGGCTTGAACAATGGAAATGTGGTGTCGCCACTTGACAATCAAGCTCCAACAGATAGTAGGCCAGTGGAGAGAATATTTCTAGTTGAGTCTGCCTTGTCTCAATATTGTAGATTCCATGAGACTGATCAACATTCGGAGTTAGGATGTGCTGAGTTCAAGAGGGCATCTAACCTATTTCAGAAGGTTGTAGATGAATCAATGAATCAAGAAGATGTTAAGGTCACGAGGTATGAAATTGTCCCATCCCCAAATTATGCTCAATGCTTGACCTTTGAGGAAGTTTCATTTCCACCAGAATTTGAGGCTTATGATGAACATCAAGGGAGATTCCCTCTTGAGTCAGCCAATGGACCACTTAGCGAAGTAATAGATCAAAATGGGTATAGCAATGGGTTGGATTTTTCCTTCCCACCATTGGGTGACTCTGTTCTAGTTCAAGGAATAGGTGGGAACCAGACATTTCAACAACCGGCTAGCAATGCAAGGTTTTATCAGAGGAACAATAACAGTAAGAGGAATGATGGACCTTTCACATCCTCCATACCTCCGAATAATTACAATATGCCTCCACATCCCAATGCAAGTAATGTACCAAATCCTCCAAGGGATGCACCTGAATACAGACAACGTAACCACAACCATGGTAATGGACAACAGAATTCTCAGCAGAGCACACAACAAAGTAATCAAGGTGGTCAAGGGTCACAAAGTGCCGTGACAACACAAGAAGTAAACAAAGGAAGGATGGTAAACAATTCTATGAATAATGATGAGTTGAAAAGACTAGGACAGCGTGTGACAGAGGAGATTAAGAAGATCAAAATTAGTCTCCCTTTTTTCGAATTGTTGAAGGTAACGGAAATTAGGGATACACTCCTTAATAGTTTGAAGGACAACAAGTCACAAGGGTCTCACACTCAAGGTGCAACAACACCTACCCAAGAAACTCATGTAGCAGGGAGGCCTCCTCCCAACCCAGTACATGTGATCCAAGACGTTCCATGTGGGAACACAACAAATTCATCTGAAGAGATTTCATATGGTGAGATGGAGAACTCTACACAAGAGGTTGCATATGGCGACATCAGTAATTTCAATAGACAGCCAGAGCCTCAACGAGTTTATGTGGCTCAAGGATCAACGCCAGTGGCACAATAGGCTCAAGGGAGTCAAGATTCGGTAAAGAATAAGGAAACAGTGAAAGTAGAAGAGGTAGTTCAACCAACAGATTTTGGGACAAAGCCTAAGCAAGTACACAAGACACTAGTAGTATTTTATCAGGGAAAAGATGAACCAGCCCCATTCCTGCTCTCTGTCAGGATATTTGGGAAGCTTCTTTATAATTGTTTGATAGATTCAGGAGCTTCGAGTAATGTCATGCCTTTGGCTATTTGTAGAAGGCTGGGAATCACACCTTTGGGATTAAACAAGAAGGTTACCCAATTGGACAAGACTGAGGTCCCAGTGGTAGGTGAACTACACAACATACACATGCAGTTGGCATCTGATCCAAGGATGGAACACATGGTAGATATTTCAGTGGTGGATGTGGCCGATTCCTATGGTTTGATCCTAGGTAGTGATTGGTCTAGAAGGTTGAATGGATACATGGCAATTGACTTTTCTCACATGTGGCTCCCATGGAGAGGACTTGCCAACCAAATCAAAATTGATAGCACCCCAAGGTTGAGATTGATAGTTACTGAAAATGGGGAACCAAATGAAGTATTGTTTGGAGAGACAAGCATGGGTGTCTATAGGCCTAGGAAAGCAGAAGTGTTGACACTGAATATCATGAGCGAAGCAAAGGAATCCACATAAATGCTAATTGAGTCGGATCCCGACACTTCATCCGACGAGGGTGAAGGCATGTTCAAAAATTTTAGAAACTTTGTGATTAGAGCTGTACAGCAAGGTATAGAGTTGGGTAACAGAACATCAGTGAGAGACTTATTATTGCCCAACTGGTGCAGAATTCACAACGCCTTCCATTCAGATTTATCTTGCTCCTTGTGCAAGGCTGCATTAGAACAAGTGGAGAAGAGAATCCCAGGGGCGCTGAAACAAGATGATCGACATGGCAAACAAAAAGTTGAGATTCCACAAGTTAATGAAGCAGAAATTAGCATGATGGGTGAAACAAAGAATCAAATTGCACCACCCAATATTGAAGCGAGGAGAAATGATGAATCAGACAAGTCCAAGGATTCCCAAAAGGGTCATTTGGAAAGTGATGGAGTATGGACACTAAGGTTTGATGGTTCTAAGACTAAGCAAGGAGCTGGAGCCGGATTTGAGTTAGTTAGCCCGACAGGGGCAACATATTTGGCAGCACATAGATTACAATTTCCATGCACCAACAACATGGCGGAGTATGAAGCTTTGATTCTAGGCTTGTTGTGTGCTATAAAGAAAGGTGCTAAGATACTCCATGTGCTTGGGGATTCATATTTGGTAACTGGGCAAGTGAAGCAAAAGTTTGCTTGCCATGACAAAAGACTGAAAAGATACAGAAATAGAGTATGGGATCTGATAGAAGACTTCGATGCCTTCAATATCAAGTTTAGCTATAGAGTGAGTAACCAGGTGGCTAATGCCCTTGCCCAGGCTGCAAGCTCACTAGCACCAATCAAGTTGGAAGGCTTGAAGAAATTTAAAGTTGAGTTGGCTTCGGTCCCATCTGTGCCATATAATGTCATGAACTTCCAAGTGTTCGAAGATGATAGACATATCCTCAGGTTCTTGACCAATTCAGACGTTTTCACAACACAAATCATTGACGACGAAGTAGATGAAGAAGTGGAGATCAATCCAGAAGAAATTATGAACTTAAAGACAAACACTATTCCAAAGGGAATGATCAAGTATTCAATTGCTATATGTTATGTAGTGGTACAAAACTGACATCAACAGAAACATAGCAGCAAAGTCTTTAACAACCTCTGAAAAAGCAAGGAACCGGGCAGAGGAAGCTGTAGGGGCGAATGAACTTATCATTTTGCAACTCCAAGAAGACATGCAAATTGTCACCCAAGAAAATGCCAACATGCAAAAGGGGTGGCATGATAGGGATGAAGCATGGAAAAGATTGGCACTAGAGTTGTATCAATTGAAGGAACAAATGAAAGAACTTGAAGATAGAAATGAAACCCTAAGAAGATACAACAAGAGCTCGGTGAAGCTTGATGAGAAACTCAAAGCTCAAAGAAAGCACAAAGATCACACTGGTCTTGGATTCATTAGTAATGACACCAAAGAGACTGGTGAATCTTCTGGAGCAAAGACAAGCAAAAAGGATAAGAAGAAGCCGCTGGCACAAAAATGTAAGAAGACCTTTAACACCTCTTGCAATCATTGTGGGAAACCGGGTCATAGAACAAATAACTGCAGGAATGCATCGGTAAAGCCAAACAACAGCTACTGCAAGAACTGTTGCAAGTTTGGCCACAAGACCAATGGATGCTGGTCCAACCCCACATCGGTGTCCAGTGGAAGTAGAGAAAGCTTCAAGGGCTACTGTTATGCATGCAATAAGTTTGGACACAAGGCTGAAGAATGCAGATCAAAGACAATGACATTTAGATCTCCAAGACCGGTATTCACCAAGAGAAACAAGAACCGGTGCACAACCAACTGTACAAACTGTGGGATGCATAGTCACAATGACTCTTGGAGCAAATCACCCAACCCAAGAAGGGTGAACCCATGGAAGACAACCGGGGTAGTCTGCTATCACTACAACAAAGTTGGACACCTAGCAAAAGACTGTAGGAACCGGTCCAAGAACATAAGGAAACAATCGGTCAAACCGGAAGAAAAGACCTCATCTTCAAATGAGAAGATCAATAGGGAAGAGACGACTGGAAAAATAGTCAGACATATTTGGTTCAAAAAGGAATGAAAGAGCTCCACTGAGGAGAAAACAAAGGAAAGATCATCATTTGCTGATGGTGATGTCTCTTCAGAAAACTGAGCCGTGAAGGCCTAGAGGGAAATGGTAGACCATCTACCACTCCCGGTAAGACTGATGAGAATCAGACTCACTCAGTCTACAAGGATAACTGGACAGGTAAGAAGTAATCAACCGAGGTTTGCCAAAGCAAAAAAGTCGGATCACCGGTTGGCAAAAACGGAAAGAAAAGTTAGGTAAGGCATTTTTTACTGTAGCCGTTTAACAAATAGTTACTGTTTGGTAATTACCATTATGACCTAACCCTATAAAAGAAAGAAGAATTACTCATAAGTTTTACTTTGCTTTCATTGTGATTAATGAATTCTTGTGCCAAGTAAAACTCTTGTGCTTTGATCACTGTGAGCTACTGTCTACCGATCAAGCGACCTTCTGTTGAAACCGATTATCAAGATATGGCCTCGTCATCCGCTACAGTGAAGTTGATAAAGGGAGATCAAGTGGATCGACCTTCATATGATATTGCGGCAATCCAGAATCGAGCAACTTGTAATGATCCCTTTTTGAGACCTTACTTGATTTGTCTTGAAATTCATAATTAGTATTTGGATTTACCTTGGGAATGGTAATTTGTAATGTTGTATACTAGGAGGATGCCAATCCCCAATAATTATAATATATCATTATATAATTTTATACTTATAATCACAAAAAATTCATAATTCTTTATATAATGTATTTATTTCATATTATATATTAGTTAGTTATTTATCAATATATTTGAGTTAAGTTAAATCAAATACAAGTTTGCTTCATAACAATATTACTATATTTCATAATTTATTATTTAAATTTTCATAACTTATTATTCTAATATTTATTTCATATTAATATTAATATCCAATTCATAAGTGCTAATAAATAAATTAACTTAAATAAAGATATACTTACCTTCTTTATGCCTTTTCTTTTTAGCTTATTTAATATTCATTTCCTTCTAATATTCTCCTACATTTTCTCCTTGATCTTCTCCTATATTTCCTCCTTGAATTTCTCTTGAAATCTTTTAATATTATTCTTCTCCCAAATTTTTTATATTATTTTGTTCGTGTCTTTTTTTTTTTTTTTTTTTCCCGTGATTATTCTCTTATACCTTCTCTTTCCAAAAGTCATGTCTTTTGGATTATGTTATTTTATTAATGATAATATATTTCAAATAAATATAACATTTATACAATGGTAATATATATAATATCTTTATATTAGGATTAAATATTTATATTATGATATAAGATTAAATATTATTATAATATAGTGTTTATATTATAATTATATTATATTATTTATATATTCATAATACTTTAAATATTGGTTAATGATATTAATGTTAGGGATTTGAACATTAATTATATATTAATTAATGACATTGATTAATTAATATATATTGATGATAATATTAACTATATTAATTAATCAATTATAATCATTAATTATTAATTGATTAGTCATTGTTATTATATTGCTTAATAATATTATATTGACATATCATTTGTATGCTTATTAATATTAATATATTAACATCAATATTAGTGATTAATTTTATATTAATTAATTAATTAAGACTATATTAATTAGTATGTATTTAGGAATATATTTGTATTCCCTACACTGATTAGGGCTCATGACAGTCCACCCCTCTCAAAATTTGCTTGTCCTCAAGCAATTGATGTGAGTTGAATATGTCGTGCAGCCTAAATGTTGATTCTAGTATACTTGTATCTAGGCAACCTTGGAACTCAATGTAATGTATTACCACATAAAACATATAAGAAATCATATGAGAAGATTATACTTGAATGTATGAAGACACAAAGCAAACACGAAGCATACACATTAATGCATGAAGACACAAAGTAGACACGATGTAGACACATAATACACCTATCCTTGATTAGACCCTAAAATTTACAAAATGACATAGGGTTATGGAAATGTGTTTAAAAATTTACTTCTTCATTAGGCTTTTGATTATGAACCCTGCAACCACAAAATGAGCATCAGTACATACATATATATTTATATATAAACTTCAAAAGAAACTTGAGTAATGATAAGTTAGTCCAAGCCAATCCTATACTAAGCCCAAGAGTGGAACTTTGGCCCCCTTAGCCTCGGTGGTAGGTGTTAGGCATCCACACGAGGTGGTCTACTTGGTGGATTGCTTGTTTTGCTTGTCTAGAGAGGTTCTTGTGAAAAGGGTGCTTTTAACTCTATTCCTACCCACAATGGACGGTAGAATTACTGTCCTAGGGATGGAAACACCCTATCGCAGGACCCCAATATGGCCTTGCCTGTGATGGTTGAATTACTCCTATCCACGAGAAACTCCCAGTCAATTATGGATTTCTACAATGGGACGGTAGAATTATTGTCCTAGGGATGGAAACACCCTATCGCAGGCTCCCTAATATGGCCTTGCCTACGATGGTTGAATTACTCCTATCCACGACAAACTCCCAGTCCATTATGCCTGTCTACAATGAACAGTAGAATTACTGTCCTAGGGATGGAAACACCCTATCGCAGGCTCCCAATATGGCCTTGCCTACGATGGTTGAATTACTCCTATCCACGACAAACTCCCAGTCCATTATAGATTTGAAGGATAGATTAGAAAAATATGCAATTAGTAAACATGTTGTCTGTATATTGAGACTGAATCAATTATAATTTATATTGTTTCCCCAAAATGTCTTTGGAAATGTTCCATCATTTTTAGTGAATTTTTCTTGACATTAAACATAAATAAAAATGAGACTTAACCTTAATATTACACAAGTATACGTACCTGTGACCTTCAAAATATCTTTGTGATACCCTACAGGATGGCAGGATCATGCTCTGATACCATTTGTAATGATCCCTTTTTGAGACCTTACTTGATTTGTCTTGAAATTCATAATTAGTATTTGGATTTACCTTGGGAATGGTAATTTGTAATGTTGTATACTAGGAGGATGCCAATCCCCAATAATTATAATATATCATTATATAATTTTATACTTATAATCACAAAAAATTCATAATTCTTTATATAATGTATTTATTTCATATTATATATTAGTTAGTTATTTATCAATATATTTGAGTTAAGTTAAATCAAATACAAGTTTGCTTCATAACAATATTACTATATTTCATAATTTATTATTTAAATTTTCATAACTTATTATTCTAATATTTATTTCATATTAATATTAATATCCAATTCATAAGTGCTAATAAATAAATTAACTTAAATAAAGATATACTTACCTTCTTTATGCCTTTTCTTTTTAGCTTATTTAATATTCATTTCCTTCTAATATTCTCCTACATTTTCTCCTTGATCTTCTCCTATATTTCCTCCTTGAATTTCTCTTGAAATCTTTTAATATTATTCTTCTCCCAAACTTTTTATATTATTTTGTTCGTGTCCTTTTTTCCTCTTTCTTTCTTTCCCGTGATTATTCTCTTATACCTTCTCTTTCCAAAAGTCATGTCTTTTGGATTATGTTATTTTATTAATGATAATATATTTCAAATAAATATAACATTTATACAATGGTAATATATATAATATCTTTATATTAGGATTAAATATTTATATTATGATATAAGATTAAATATTATTATAATATAGTGTTTATATTATAATTATATTATATTATTTATATATTCATAATACTTTAAATATTGGTTAATGATATTAATGTTAGGGATTTGAACATTAATTATATATTAATTAATGACATTGATTAATTAATATATATTGATGATAATATTAACTATATTAATTAATCAATTATAATCATTAATTATTAATTGATTAGTCATTGTTATTATATTGCTTAATAATATTATATTGACATATCATTTGTATGCTTATTAATATTAATATATTAACATCAATATTAGTGATTAATTTTATATTAATTAATTAATTAAGACTATATTAATTAGTATGTATTTAGGAATATATTTGTATTCCCTACACTGATTAGGGCTCATGACAACTGATATGGCTGGAGCCTTGTCAACAGTACCAGAGGGTGTCTTTATGACAAAAGACGTAACTGCATTCATCCACTCCAAGCAGGAAGAACTTGGCTGTGAAGAGCCTGGCTGGATCTTTGTAATTAATTAACTTTTTCCTCAAGTAAATTGACAGGCCGAATGATATCAACTTATAATTAACTCAATTTCATAAATTTCTCCACAAAGAAAATTTCATTTGATCAACAGCAAATAATATTTCTTATTGCCAAACATTATTCTTCCGCAATTTGTATCAAAGAATATTAAAACATTATTAATACTATAGTTAATCAACTCCAGGATAAAACGTCACCTTTTATTTGAAGGAAATGCAACAACCAATAAATTTAACCAGCTGGAAGGTCATGTACCCCTTTTATTAATAAATGCAGCCTCAAATAAACAACCTTAGCCATATGACTACCAAGGGATAAATGCAGCAGCTAACGCTGGTATCCAGCTTCCAATAATCTTCACGTCACCTTGTAGAATGACGCAACAAACCCAACATACCAATCTAGGCACGTGAGTACATGGTTGGCACTCTCATTTCAATTAACGTGAGTCCAAGATGGTACACGAACCAACATAGGCCCAAGATGCAATCAGATATGATTTGCGTGGCCTCTCAATACCAGACGTAGCAGCAAATCAATACACCCACCACCTATGGAAGTAATTTCACATTAGCAGGAACAGCTCTTTGACTCATAAGATAAATCAGCCTTGATGAGCATTGCGATGCAACAAGGAGTTTTGTTGCAGCTAGTATCAAACCCCGGAACTTGTAAATTAATTAATTCTTTCCAATTGGCATACCTCAGCACCAAAATTAAGTCTCCAGAATCATAATTAAATTATCGGAAATCCAGAAGCAATTAACAATTCATAATCTTTGTAAGAAAATTCGATTTCCGCTTGTAGAATTAAAACTAAACTTCACTAGAATCCAGTATACCTCAGCATTGGATTTAATTCAGTATCAAACCGAGCTCTCTCCTGGAAGAAGACCAAACTTGACAAATCTCAAAAGAACTCTCTCAAAAAATGAAGACCAAGCTCCAGAAACCCTAGCTTTTCCAAGCCAAGCAGAATTCTCACATAAACAATTTATCAAATCAACCATGGGTAAATGAAAGTGCTTTTTCGAGTTGTACTTATATCTTTTTCGAAAAAAGCACAATTTCACTTTTTTCATATAAAAGACTTTTAAATGATAATTTCACTTTATAACATTAAAGTTATAAAGTACTTAAGTTATTAAATTAAAATACTTTAATTTAATAACGATAACTTTAAAAACAAAAGTCACTGAATTCTGCTGACTGAAACAAACTCATTTCCGACACCAAAGCCTCAAATGTCAACTGCCCTGCCGGAAATAACCCACTGCCAAAAATAGCTAGCTGCTAAAAATAGACTTACTATAAATAGTAAGTCTCTCAAACTGGAGATTCCCTGAAGCTCGATCCTGAAACTTCTGACACTCCGTGCAAACACCGTGCTAATCTTGGCCATACCCAAAATACCACTTACTAAAAATAATAAGTCGACCGAATTGACCCGAACGAAGAGCAAACCTGATAAATTGAATCCCTAGAATGGAATCCCAAATCTGGCTCTGACATCTGACCCCCTCTGATCACCTGATTAGCTTGCGAGGGTCGCCAAACCAAGCTAATCCCAAAATCTAAAAAATGGGGACATTACAGTCCTCCCTTCCCAAGATTGCTTGTCCTCAAGCAATCAGGGAAAATAAGAAACATCACAATCCACCCGGATCCCAAGGATGGTCATGAATAATGTCCCGATCAACCTCATACTCCTGTGAAGAAGCCAACAACGTCAACAGTACCAACATCAGTAACTGGGAATCTGCACTCAACACTCGAACTGATGATGCTGCAACAGGATCGCCACGTGGGAGAAACTCAATCGAGAGTAACTCACACGGGAGTAACTTAACCAATAGACTGGACTTACTCCCAGTCCTCAAACTAACCAAATCATCATACCAGTCATCACAAGGATGCGTTGAAGAACTGTGTGACTGATAGATATCCTGAACGTGAGGATCGAATGTAAAGCTATAAGCACTCCTCACTATGTACACCTCGGTAAACTGTCCAGCTAGGCCCGGTTGGCCTCCTGTGTAATCTGCCTAATGATCAGGTGTACAAATCAGATCTCGAACGTCATCATCATCATCGTACAACACCTATAAGGGATCAGCACTAAGCTCAAATAGTAGGTGGTCATAAGTCATAACAACATCCACCTCAAATAAAGGATTGTTCACAAAATGAACAACACCCATCTGCTGATCTGAGCAATAATACGGTGAACTCTCAGAGACATGATGTGTAATCTGCTCTATTTGAATTGACTCATGCCTCTGTAAATCCTCCCTATCTGCAATATGTCCTTGTAAATTATGATCTTGGGACCTATCATCATCCGACAACCACTCCGAGTCATCATCCAATATCTGATATGATATACCAGACTCGCTGCAGCATGAAACATCCTCATAGATAACATAGCTAGTGTCTACAACATTCCCTACACTTGCCCTGTCATCAACGTCATCAATAAGTTCACACATAGGACTGCTGTCATAAAAATCAGAACCTATGACGTTAGTAATTTCATTGCTACCAATAGATGTAGGGCTGCCATCACTGGTGGCTATCATGACATCAACATTCTCCTGATCACGAGCTCTTGTCTCATGGATATGATGAGACTCAATGCAACTGTCCTCAAGCAAGTCTGTCATAGCCCCATCCTCCTGAGAAGAGCCTCTGGAATGCTCTCTCTTCTGTATCAAGTACCTATCAAAATTCAAATTCCTCTTAATGGCTTCTAGAAGAGCATTCCACTCTGCAAACTGTGCCACCATGTCATCAACGAATGGTGTCAGCTTTGTCTCTATACTAACTACATCCAGCTCAGGCCTCCAGAAAGTAGGACGAAGAGGCCTATCATAAATACCTGTACTATCAGCTCTATAATCACGCCTATTATCTGCTCGTGACCTGTGTGATCTAACTGAAACACTCCTCGCACCTCTGTCTCTAGCACGACCACCTGGAAATGCGATGCGCTGTAGAGTGTCTGAAAGCTGTTGCAATACATTTGCAACATGATGCTTACCAACTGCGATATTCCTAAAGGCATCTTTGGCCTCCCTGCCAATATCATTTCCAATATTATTTCTATTTCTGTCTCCTACCTATTCATTCTGTGGGCCTTGTTCATTACCTTCAGGAGGTGGTAAATTTTTATCCCTGTGGGTATAGTACACACCTGGTACAAATCTATTTGCCATAATTTATTTTCATACCCTTTCAGGATGGCAAGATCAGTGCTCTGATACCACTGTGAAGAGCCTGCTTGACTCTTTGTAATTAATTAACTTTTTCCTCAAGTAAATTGACAGGCCGAATGACATCAACTTATAATTAACTCAATTTCATAAATTTCTCCACAGAAAATTTCATTTGATCAACAGCAAATAATATTTCTTATTGCCAAACATTATTCTTCCGTAATTTGTATCAAAGAATATTAAAACATTATTAATACTATAGTTAATCAACTCCAGGATAAAACGTCACCTTTTATTTGAAGGAAATGCAGCAACCAATAAATTTAACAAGTTGGAAGGTCACGTACCCCTTTTATTAATAAATGCAGCCTCAAATAAACAACCTTAGCCATATGACTACCAAGGGATAAATGCAGCAGCTAATGCCGGTATCCAGCTTCCAATAATCTTCACGTCACCTTGCATAATGACGCAGCAAACCGAACATACCAATCTAGGCACGTGAGTGCATGGCTGGCACTCTCATTTCAATTAACGTGAGTCCAAGATGGTACACGAACCAACATAGGGCCAAGATGCAATTAGATATGACTTGCGTGGCCTCTCAATACCAGACGCAGCAGCAAATCAATATACCTCCCACCTATGGAAGTAATTTCACATGAGCAGGAACAGCTCTTCGACTCATAAGATAAATCAGCCTTGATGAGTATTATGATGCAACAAGGAGTTTCGTTGCAGCCAGTATCAAACCCCAGAACTTGTAAATTAATTAATTCTTTCAAATTGGCATACCTCAGTGCCAAAATTAAGTCTCCAGAATCATAATTAAATTATCGGAAATCCAGAAGCAATTAACAATTCATAATCCTAGAAAGCAAATTCGATCTCCGCCTGTAGAATTAAAACTAAACTTCACCAGAATCTAGTATACCTCAGCATTGGATTTAATTCAGTACCAAACCGAGCTCTCTCTTGGAAGAAGACCAAACTCGACAAATCTCAGAAGAACTCTCTCAAAAAATGAAGACCAAGCTCCAAAAACCCTAGCTTTTCCAAGCTAAGCAGAATTCTCACAAATAATTTATCAAATCAACCATGGGTAACTGAAAGTGCTTTTTCGAGTTGTACTTAATAGCTTTTTCGAAAAAAGCACAATTTCACTTTTTTCATATAAAAGGCTTTTAAATGATAATTTCACTTTATAACATTAAAGTTATAAAGTACTTAAGTTATTAAATTAAAATACTTTAATTTAATAACGATAACTTTAAAAACAAAAGCGACTGAATTCTGCTGATTGAAAAAAATTCATTTTCGACACCAGAGCCTCAAACACCAATTGTCCTGTCGGAAATAACCCACTGCCAAAAATAGTCAGCTGCTAAAAATAGACTTACTATAAATAGTAAGTCTCTCATACTGGATATTCTCTGAAGCTCGATCTTGAAACATCTGACACTCCGTGCAAACACCCTGCAAATCCTGGCCATACCCAAAATACCACTTACTAAAAATAGTAAGTCGACCGAATTGACCTGAACGAAGAGTAGACCTGATAAACTGAATCCCCAGAATGGAATCCCAACACTGGCTCTGACATCTGACCGCCTTTGATCACCTGATTGGCTTGCGAGGGTCGTCAAACCAAGCTAATCCCAAAATCTAAAAAACGGGGACATTACATTGGCGAAACATACATTCAGGGCGAGTACCTCTCTTTGTGCGAGGACGGAAGACTACAAGACCGATACACGAAGCTGGTGTCGTCCGATCTTATCAACGGAGTCACCCATTCGACCATCTTCCGGCCCGACTAGATTCGACTGGTTCTCAGTCGAGTACACGATCCAGGGTTTTGGCTACAAAAGGGTGTAGTTACAGAAATAACCAAGGAGGATTTACATCAGGTAACTGGATATAGTCAGGAAGGGGAAGCCTTGACGCTGCGAACCATCTCAAATGAAATCGTCACAAAGTTGACGAAATCGAAATACGATGGTCGTCTCATGACAGTGAACGACATCGAAGACGATGGGGTTTGGTTTGCGTCCGTGGTGATAGGCTATAAAATCTATCAATCCAGTAATCTGAACAACATACCGGGAGGAGCCATTCATGCCGCCCACCAGATAATGTATGATAATGCCAAATATGATATTTGCGAAATGCTACGAGGGCAGATATTTGAGAATATGAAAAAGCTTGGTATGGTGAAGAAGAAATCCATGAAGTATGGGACCTTGTTAGTATGTCTCTACTTCTACTACCAGAGCTTCTTCCTGGGTATTGGCAAAGTGGCATGGAAAACCAACAGACCGGTCATGCACCAAATAGCTGAATTGTCCAACCAAGTGGGAAACCAGTTAAGTAAGGTAATGACCGAATATTTTGAAGCCTTTCAACTAAGGATGCACGCAAGGGAGCGGATACCGACAACAATTATTGAAGCATACAAGGATGATGTGTGTTTTCTGGTTTCCACCGATCACTGCATCATTCAGGCAGTGGAACTGAGAACGGAGTATGCTCCTAAGCTAGGGTATGAGATCACCACCAAAACTGCTAAGGCATATGTTGATGCCCTAAATGAAGGAAATCTGGATCTCACTGCCAATCGGTTTGGCACGTTCGCAGAGATTCTAGAGAATCTGAAAAAGAGGGCACCGATCAAGAATGTTTACAAGAGGGCCCCCACACCAAAGAAGAAACCGGCGACTGAGCACCCAAAGCTCGAAGGAAGAAAGCAGAACTGGTAACCAGTACCCAAGGGGGAGAACAAGAGGAGTCAGACTCAGAAGACACAGTTCCTTTAATAAAAAGGAAGAGGGGTTCAAGCAAACCGGTAAAGGAAGATCCACCAAGAAGAAAGCCCACAATTGATGAATTTGTGGCAAGACTAAAAGAGTCTGGTGGTATGGGTTCTGTTAGAGGCAGATATCAATTGACCAATGATGAAGACAGAAGGAAAATTGAAGAAGCGATAGTATTCTACCTTCATAAATTCAATCTACATCCTAATGCACTTCACACAACTCTACCTAAAGATCTTCTACAAATTATTGAAGATCGGTGGAAGGCTTCAATGGATAGAGAGAAGGAGCTGAGGATACGAGCTCTTCTAGAGGTCCAAAACCACCTCACTTTGGAAGAAGCCACAGAACAAGCATAACTACATCAACAAAGAACAAGCATAACTACATCAACAAACCTTCTTAACAAAAAGGATGATCGGTCTCATGCTTGTTGGAAAAGTTGAAAAAGTGCATGATGGAGTGGCCATTTGGACCAAACTTCTTCAGACCCAGTAGCAAGCAGAAGCTCGCCAAAGAGCCAGAGTTCAACCGGTCCCTGACACCAGTAAAGGAAAAGGAGTGCTTGGAGCAGAAGCACTTGTCAAAGAAAAGAGCTCCACAGTAGCGGTCATCGACATCACCGATGACAAGAGCAGTGAGCCAGCACGACCAGCCATTCTCATCTCTCTGAGTAAAGCTAACACTAAACCTATGTCAGTCAATGATATAGTTGATGAAGTAATGGACTTCGGTATAATAGACAATGCTGCTAAGTGGTATAGTGTGCTAGAAGAAGATGACAAGCAGTCAGTAATTGTAGCAATAGTGGAAACATTTCTAGACTTTCACAAAACTCGAAGGGATTACAGGTCTCAGTTTCCACCGGAATTAAATTCTAGGCTTCAGAATAAATGGAGAACCGGTCTAGGCACTAATACAAGAATTAATAGAGAAACCTTGTCTAAAGTCAGACTTGGCCTAAGTGAAGATAGGATCAAGCTTCTACTAGAAGAAGCATCAATGAATCTGGATACTAAATATAGAGTTGCCAAAATAATAAATGGATTTGAAAATGAGGTCTACAAGGAGACTTTGGATTTCTGGCATAATTATGATTTCAATACCTTGGACAATTTAGGTCCTCAGGATCAAGCTGAACAAATCCAAGCACCACTGGTCAGATTCACCACTGGTGAAGAACCTTCTACCGGAAAGGAAAATGTTCAAACAAAGGAGTTCACATCTGGTGAACAAATAAATGTTGAACAAGAGATAGGAAGTGAAATACCTGTGGGAGAACTCCATACTGCTGAAGAGCAGCGCACAGAAGAAGTCCTACTGGAAGAACAACTTCAACAAGAAAAAGATGTTGAAGTTAATTTGCAACCGGAAGATGATGCTCAGAATGAGGAAGAACCACCTGCCGAGCAAAACCCGCCTGAAGTAGAGGTTCAACCAGAAAATAAAGCTCAACAAGGTGCTGAAGAGAATAAGGGATGAGAGGAAGAAATCCCAGTCCACACTATGAAAGCTCAACCGGAGCAAGAGCAAAGGCAACATGAACATGCATACATACCAAGCTCCTCATCTAAGAGGAAGTTGTCATTTGCCGAGGAGAAGGAACCTAAAAAGGGTAAGGTCACCGATACAGTGGTGGACATCAGCAAGATGTCAACAAGGCAGCTAAAAGAGCTGACCAAAAGGAAACAGGACATGGTCCTAACCACCGTAAAAAACATTCTGTGCAACTTCGTACCAGATGCTGACATAGATGAAGATGAATCGGTCATCGATCAGCTGGAAGTTCTGGCACAAACTATTGGTGAGGATCTAACTGATCCAGAAACAGTGACAATTGACCACTATGAGAAGAAAAGAGTAGAGATTCTCCACAAACAAGTTGCAGATATCAAGGTAACTCTGTCAAACAACTTGAAAGTTCTTCAACAACAGATCCAAGTTGTAGGAAGTTTGATGAGCAGAACTTCAAATTTTGAAATATTTTTGCAAGATCTGATTGAAAAGTCTGCAAAGACCTCTGAGGACATAAGAGCTTTGTCATCCCAATTTGACATCAAGAATAAATTTGCGACAAAGTTTAGTAGAGAAATGACAAGTCTTGCTCTAATATTGAGAAAAATAGTTGAAGAGAACAAGAGAATCCAAGACATCATTGGATTTCTGATGTTTCTGGCCCCAACACTTGACATCATGCACCAAACAACAACTTCTACAGAGGCTCTGATCAATGAACCGGATTACAAAACTATGGAAGATATGGAGAACATCATTGTTTCTCTTAAGGCAGCCCAAAAAAACATAGAATATGTAACCGGTTAGTGGGCACCATTCCTTCACTCTGCAAAGTCAATCTTCAAGGATATCTTCACAAAGCTACAAATGTGAAATCCTAAGTGAAGCTTAACCCTTTGTCCTATGGAGGCAAAAAGGGGAAGAAGAAGCAGAGCAGCAGAGGATATAGAAAGGGAAATGGGAAGCAAAGCAACACTCAGACAGCAGCGGAAAGGTCAGAAAAGGAACAGGATAGAACAACTACTGTCACTCAACCAGAGCACACAGACAGGGGAAGTCTGGAATAGAAGAAGTGTGCTACAGAGGGAAGCAAAGTCTACAAGACAAAGGTATAAATTGTCACAAGTAAGTGAGTATGGTTTTGTTTATGGTTTTGCCACCAATGACAAAGGGGAAGATTGTTAGCAATTTAAGTTGTCATTAGTGTAAATTCACAAACACCATGCACTGGTAAGGGCTCACCGATCACTCACGCTACTTAGAAGACACCGGTAGACTAGAAACAGAGTGTATGCACCGGTAGATGTAAGCACCGGTAGACCGATCTAAGTACACAGTACCAGTCTCATTGTGAATATAGAGATGGACCGAGTATAGGATATACTGGTCTAACTGCATAAAGATCCGATTCGGATTCTGCGGATCAGTTTGAGTTAAAATCGGATTATACGGGACATCCACCGCTCAGAAGTGGAGTTAGCTTTTTAACAGAAGTTAGCTTTATTTCTACGGATGCTTTAAAGGTAAACTCCATATCACAACGGACAACTTTTTTGCTAGTTGCATGATTTATTGTTGAGTTTACAGCCTGGCGGTTCTATGAGTTAAGGGTTTCATTAAGGTGAACTCTTGTATATATACAGGTCATAGGACGCAAGAAGTAAGGTTGTTGAGAATTGTTGAGTAAACAAAGCAGTGAAGAGACATCTGCGTAGCAATCACAGTCACCGGAGGTGAAAGACAAAGAGGCAGAAAAGATTCAACAGCCAAGTAAACCGGGGAAGAGATCAACAGGTATGATTTGATCAGACAATCAGTGTCATAGAAGATCATTGCTTTTGTAAGGTGTGAAAGCAAGTTGAAATCCCTTTATCAGGGTGGACCTAATTGGTTCTTTGTAAAATCCCCTAACAGGGTAACATCATTGTTGATGTTAAAAGTCCTTTAACCAAGCAATTCCTAACAGAGTTAAGATCTTAACCGATCTTCTACCAAATCCCTTACCCATGTAGCACTCTAACAAGTGTTTTGTAAGCTCCTAAAAGGGCACCTTCATTCTGCAGTAGTGAAGTTGTTTGCTCTGTCTCACCGTGGTTTCTTCCTTCTAATCGAGGCTTTCCACGTATACATCTTGTGTTGATTTGTGTGTTTCTATATATGCTTATGAATGATTGTTTATATTCTGCTTAACAAGAAAGGATAACTAAACAAGTTTTAAATTATATTAGAAACAAGTATTTATTGATTCACCCCCCCTCTCAGTAACCGGTTAGTAATAACACAGGTATGATCTGAATCGACAGATAAAGTGTCAAGGGAAGACCATTTCTTTTCTTGTGTGAAACACATTTAAATCCCTTAATCGGGGTGAACCCTAACAGGCTCTATTGTATAAATCCCTTCACCAGGTGACATCTTTGTTGATGTCTTTAAGTCCTCTGACAAGGCGACTCCTCACAGGGTCAAGATCTTAACTGATCTCTTTTAAATCCCTTAACCGGGTAGCACTTTAACCAGTGCTTTGTAAGCCTTTAACCAGACAACTTTATTACTGCACTAGTTGAGTTTCATTGGTTCTTTCCTACCGTGGTTTTCTCCTTCTAACCGAGGGTTTTCATGTATAAATCTTGTGTTGACCTGTGCATGTGATTTATGTTTATGATTGTTCAAGCATTCTTTTATTTTTAGTATTAACAGGAACAATAAACACGAAATGAGTACAAGAAATTAAATTTACTGATTCACCCCCTCTGAGTAACCAGTTAGGATTAACAATTGGTATCAGAGCTTAGGTCTTAGGAAAAGAAAACTTAACCACTTGAGAAAAGATCATGAAGGGTTATAGGTATTAGAAGCAGCTAGAAGAAGCAAATGAAATGATTACCTCTCTTGAAAACAGATTGAGATCTTTTGCCGAGAGAAAAGAGCTGGCTTTACAACTGAGTGAAAGTCATGAAACAATTGAAGAACTCGCTGGCCAAAGTGGTTCTGATGAAGCCAAAGAAGCGGTCTCTGTCTCATGGAGAAAAAATTGAATCTGACTGATCAAATCTCCAAGTTGAAAAGTGAACAGGAAGATCATGCTCCGAGGATGACCGAACTCATCGAAGCAAGCATAAAAACTGAGGATGAGAAAAATAGTGCCAAAGAGGCACAAATGGCTGCTGAGAGGGCAAGAAACTTGGCTGAAGATGCATTAAGAGAGAGTGATGCTCTCATACTACAATTGCATGCAGAGCATAAATCAAGAGAATGCAATCATGCATGAACACTTGCATGATAAAGATGAGGGATGCAAAGAAGTGGTTGCTGAAGTTGAAAAACTGAAAGAACAACTGAAAATTCTTGAGGAAAGGAATGAGAAACTCAGGAAGTACAATGAAAGTTCTGAGAAGCTTGACGAGCAACTGAAACCTCAAAGAAAGTGCAAAGATCCCACAGGACTTGGGTACATCGGTCAAGTCAAAAATGTTGAATATTATAGCAGTTATAGAGACCCGAGCATTTGTGCTTTCATTAAGATTGTTCTTTTTGAGCGCCTTCAACTTACTTAACCGTTACCAACAGTCACATTCAGTTATGGCTGTCGTGATTGTCTCTAAGTTCATGCGTCGACTATTACCGATTAACGGTTTCACTACTTACGTAGTATGCATCACTGTAATCAACACCTGGCATGCCGTCTCTCAGCCTCGGTCGACCTTCTTTGCTGGCAACGGTGAAGTGGTGGCGCTTCACCTTGCTGGCTGTAACGCCTATTCAAGGTGAAGCATCACCTTACTCAACGCTTCATTCTGGAGGTCATGTGTATTCAGTTTTCGTACGAGCATGATCATCGCAGGATCATTGATCGGAACAAGGTGTTGTAGTGTGTATTTGTATGCAGGTCTATTCTCGTCTTTGTGTTTTTACCGTGATCACTCAAGCAGTGAGCAGATGTGTTTCCCGTGATTCCTCTATCTGCAAGCAGATGTGTTTCCCGTGATTCCTCTATCTGCGAGCAGACGTGTTTCCTGCACATTGCTTCAGCAGTCTTCTACAGGGCTCACGTCTTTCTCTGTGTATTGTTCTTGCAGTGAATCACTGTTCAATCTGTGTAATGAGCTTTCATGTATTCGTGCATTGTTTCGTGCATGCTTACCACAGAATAGTGATCTCTTCCTTACTTTCGATCAGTAAGGTTTTATTGATGCTCTTATATTTCCTTCGAGATTCTTCATCCATTGTATCTCATACTTTGATTATAAATAAAGGAGTACTGCTTTTGTGGGTTGGGTTGTTTTCCTCTGCCAAGAGGTTTTTTCCCAGGGTGATTGGAATGTGTCTTTTGCATCTTGCTTTATTTATCTTTCTGGTTTAGATTTTCAACAAAAATGGAAACCAGTGAGTCTTCTGAAAACAAGGAAAGCAAGAAGGACAAAAAGAAACCAACCAGAGGCAAAGGTAAAAGAGTCTTCAAACCCTCTTGCAAACATTGTGGGAAACCGAGTCATAAATCAAATGACTGCAAGAATGCACCGGTGAAAGCTTTTACCACTAATAGTTACTGGAGTAATTGTTACAAGTACAGTCACAGGATCTCTGAATGCAAGTCACGATCTAACAGTGTGTCCAGTGGAAGCAGGGGAAGCTTCAAAGGTTATTGCTATGCATGCAAATAAATTCGGACACAAAGCTAAAGAATGCAGGTCTACAACCATGACATTCAAATCTCCACCGAGAACAGTATTCCATAACAGGAATACTAATCGGGGCACATCTATGTGTGCTACCTGTGGACCATCAGGGCATAGGAACACTGAATGCCACTCACTCTTGAACAAAGATAGAAGGGTCAATCCGTGGAGAGGAACCGGTATGACTTGTTAGAACTGTAACAAGATTGGGCATCTGGCCAAAGACTGTAAGAACTAGCCAATGAACAAATGGAAAGACCCAACTAAACTGGTGAAGAGGAATTTGTGAGGCTCAGAGAGGACCCCTGCTATTTTTAGAAATGGGGTATGGTCGTATGTGTCTTGATCATGCCAGTTCACAGTTCAGACGACGTGCAAAGATGATGAGTGATAATGGAGATATCAATATTTATTTGGCTAAAATAAATATTAATAGGTTTGAGCTTATATTATTAAGTTATAATATAATTTTATATTATAACTTAAGTCACTTAAGTGAAGGGTCAAGTTATCATAGATGGGGCCAAGTGAACAATTAATTTTAAAATAATTATTTGTGCACCAACTATAAAGTTTTAAGTGAAAAAATTAAAAATGGGAATATATCTTTTATCCCATATTGGCCAGGAAAGTGTTTGAGCTCTCACAAGAAAAGAATAAAAGGGACTAACGAGCTCATTCTCAACATTATGATGTTGATTATTGAAATTTGTGAATTGAAGTTGGCTCTGGAGAAACAAGGGTTTCTACAAGCTTTTTCTGCCATTGGAGAATGTGGTTCTTCTGTGAGCAACCATCTGAGTTGGTGAAATATCCAGTGAACTTGGTATTTAGGAGGGTTTCATTTCAGAGACTCTATTTGTGCTTCAGTTGGATAAATTCGGAAAAGTTGGATCAGATTTGCGTAGTTGTAGTTTGCAGATTCAAAGGAAGATTGTTTGGTATTTATTCCAATTGTTTATTGGCTTACACAAGCCATACTTATCAGTACTTATTTCTGTTGTACCTGTACTTGTTGGATGCACTTCCATATAGGTGCGATTTAATTATTTGAGGGCTTATTCATTGGAGATTCCTATTGGAAAGGGGGCGTGTGGAATGCAATACATCAATCGCTGCAATAGAGAGTCAAATCACCATCACCAACAACAGATTGGATGAAAAATCAGGTTCCTTGTGTTGTCGAATTGTTGCTTTTTAGTATATTCTTCTTCAAATAAAGTTTGTAATTGCATACGATGCCTTAGAGATGAATTATTATGTAAAGAGTTGTTATGGAAGTTGAATTCTTTAATTCCGAAAAGTTAGTTTCAGTATTGTATTGCTTTTTTATGTTCAAAATCTTCAAAAACACAAAAAATTCAGAAAAAAAATAAGAAAACAAAACAAATACAATTCGGTTCAGCTGTTAGAGCCTTGTAGGGTTCTTACATTGGTATCAGAGCCCAAATCCTGCCATCCCGAGGGTTAAGGACTCATATACAGCCATAGGAAGTTGGACCTCATAGATATTATACTCGCAGGAGAGCCCTACTTGAAGGTGAACAGGTTTTAGACAGGCAACCGGTCACCATGGGTGATATGCATGATGGTAGCCCGCTCAGAGGAAACATGAATAATGAGGATCAGGAAACTAGAGAGTTTTTCAGAGCTATGGTTATAGGGTAGAAGCAAGTGGCTTAGGCCTTACAAGCTCTCACTAGGATGATAGAGCGCATGAACCCATTAGTTAGACAAAATCAGGATCATGAGGATAATATGAGTGCTATAGGTTCTCCATGGGCACAAAGGACGCATTCTAGGACATCAGAGAGGCCTACATGCCCTACCTTTGTTAGGGAGGAACCAGTTCTGGACTTAGTAGAGGAAGCCAAGGATGAGATGTTTGAAGACATCCTTATGGTTGCTAATGATGAATGAGAACTATTGACACCACAGGTGCGAGAGAGGATGACTTTTGAGAGGTTTGTGAACCAATGAAGAGAACACTACCGTGCAGTCAGACACAGACCTAGGGGGCAAAATAGTGAGTTGAAGCCTGCTACGTGCAAGCTTTCATTGTCTACTTTTGATGGTAGTGGTAGGGTGACAACTGAATCTTGGATTCACAAGTTTGATACTTTTTTAATCTTTGAGGCGCATGACAGAGGTTGAAGCAATAAAATATGCCACCTTGCATTTGGAGGGGGTTACGCATGATTGGTGGTATCATAGAATGGTCACTCTTCAGCATAATTAGGTGACTGCATATCAGGACTTCGTGGACAAATTGGTGGAGAGGTTTGATAAGAAAGATCCAGAGGTCTACTTCAGAGATTTAGCTCAGGTGAAATAGACAGGGAACTTAGATCATTTCATCAATAAATTTCAACAGTTGGCAATCATGGTGCCAAATATCTTAGAGAGAAGGTTGATAGTTTTGTTCATTGAGGGCTTATCTGAACCACTGAGAGGTTGGATAAAGGCTTTTGATCCTTTTACAGTACAAGAGGCTATGAGGAAAATTAGGAGCATGGAGCATGTAGTGCCAGCTAACAAATTTCAGTCCAAAGGAGCATTTGCAAGTAAAGATAGCAAACCATTTTTCAATAAATTGGAGAGGACTGATTTTAAGAATCAAAATAAAGAGAAAGCGTTAGCATCTCTTGACAGAGAAACACTTAATGATCTGAGGAAGAAAAAGTTGTGTTTCTGTTGCAAAGGGCCGTATGATACGAATCATGATTGTCCTTTAAGACCCAAGGGCAAAGGGAACATGGTTATGTGGGCATTTTATGAGGATTCCGAATCTGAAAATTTGGACCAGCAATCTGATTTTGAGGAATCTAGTGAAGAAAGGGAGAGCACAGAGGATGGAAAGTTAGTAAAGATGGAATCTCATGATGGGGAAATTGAGGGAAGACTTAAAGAGGCATATCTCACAAGTGTACAACAAGAGGGATCATTCAAGATGAGAGGAGTATTAGCAGGACAACGAGTTATCACCTTGCTTGACACAGGCACGACTTAGAATTTTATTGATTCCTGGTTGGTTGAGAGGCGTGGGATAAAAATAGAGCAGTTTGGAGGACTGAGAGTGAGGGTACCTGATGGCTACGTCCTCAAGTGTGACAGGAAGATTATAGGTTTACCTCTAAAGGTATTCACTCTCAATTTGAGAGAGATGGAGATGAGGTTTCACTCGGATGGGAAGACTCACGTGCTGAAGGCCATCCGTGACAGTGAGTTCAACATGATGACTTGCAGACGTATGGAGAGTTTGCTAAGACATGATCAGGTGGAGTGGGCAGCTTATTGTATTTTGACGCCATCACAGGAGGGCCACCTAAATCCATTGTATCATTCAGATATACAGGAGTTGAGAGTTAAGCATACTAAGGTGTTCAGTGACATCCCACTTGGTAGACCTCTTGATAGGGGTATTGAGCATATCATTGAGTTAGAGGAGGGTGCCAAACCCATTATGATCACGCCCTACAGGCATCTGAAACGGTTGAAGGATGAAGTAGAAAAGACCATCAAGGAGTTACTTTCCATGGGCCATATTAGACCAAGTAAATCTCCTTTTGCCTCTTCAATGGTATTAGTGAAGAAGAAAGATGGCACACTTAGGATGTGCATTGATTACAGGGTCCTGAATAGAAAGACAATAAAGAACAGGTACCCCATCCCTTGAATAGATGAGTTGATAGATGAACTCCATGGTACCAACTTCTTTTCAAAGGTTGATTTGAGATCGGGGTATCATCAAATCAGAGTGAGAGAACAAGACATTGAGAAGACAACTTTTAGAAGCCATTGTGGCCATTTTGAGTTTGTAGTTATGCCATTTCGGCTAACTAATGCCCTTGTTACTTTTCAGACCACAATGAATAGGGTCTTTCAGCCTCAGTTGAGGAAATTTGTACTTGTCTTCTATGATGATATTTTGGTGTACACTAGATCATGGGATGAGCATTTGATTCATCTAGACACAATGTTAGGCATTCTGAGTAGAGAGTCCTTATATGGAAAGGAATCAAAATGTGATTTAGGGATGACAGAGTTGTTGTACTTGGTTCACATCATCAATGTAGAGGGCGTATGCATGGATCCTGAAGAGATCTGTGCCATCATTGAGTGGCCTACACCAGTGAATTTTACACAATTGAGAGGATTCTTGGGGTTGTGTGGGTTTTACAAGAGATTTGTCAGTGGATATTCCAGGCATGCAGCACCCTTGACGGATTTGATGAGAAAGGGAGCTTTCTTGTGGACCCCTGAGGCACATAAGTGTTTTGATAAGTTTAAGGAGTTGATGACTTCTTGTCCAGTGTTAGCTTTGCCAGATTTCAACAAACCATTCGAGCTACACTGTGATGCGTTTGGAGAGGGTGTTGGAGTGGTGCTTATGCAGGAGAAACACCCAATTGCATATGAGAGCACGAAACTCAAGGGACCAGAGAGGAGCTTCAACATTTATGATAAGGAAATGTTGGCCATAATGCATGCTTTGGCCAAATTCAGGCAATACTTAGTGGGCAGCAAATTTTGCACGAAAACAAACCATGACAGCCTAAAACATTTCCTGGGGCAGCAAGACTTGAATGACAGGCAACAAAAGTGGGTAAGTAAGATGCAGTCCTATGACTTTGATATCAAATATTTCAAAGGGACACAAAATGTTGTAGCAGATGCCTTGTCACTTAGACCCCACTTGAGCATGATGACAGATATAGCTAAGGATTGGAGCATGATGACAAATGCAGTAGTGCCTTCTCACGTAGACCCCACTCGATTGTCATAGGACAAGTGTCAAGGCTTTGCTTGAGACATTTTCATATCAAAAACATCCTCCATAGCCATATTGCCTCACATGCTACTTTAACAATTCCTTGATATTTTGCTTCTGTCAAGGAAAGAGATACTGCCTGTTACCTCTTACTAGTCCATGTGACTGCATCTGTACTAATACTGAAGACATACCCAGAAGTAGACTTCTCATCAACAAAACCTGCCCAATTTGAGTCTGGAAAACCAATCAGCCAAGGATCTTTGATTTTGGTATACATAATGCCAAAGTTTGGTGTCCCTTTCACATATCTAAGTAGATGCTTCACTGCAACCCAATGTTTTTCCTTAGGGGCTGTTATGAACTGAGTTTGTCATAAAACGAGATATGTAGTGTTGTCGGGAAATTGGGTAGTTAAATGTTGGTCCATTCGAGGGAGTTACACGGATGGGATGGTTCGCCTCGCATCCCCTCAGACACAATATGTATGCATTCTTCTCTTTGAGCAAGGCATTATCTTCTCTTTACATTCTTTGTTAAGTACTTTACCTTCTGTATGCAAATAATGTAATGTCCTTGTTTTTCAGGGTTTTGGGATTAGCTTGGTTTGGCGACCCTCGCAAGCTAATCAGGTAATCAGAGGGGGTCAGATTTAGGAGCCAGTATTGGGATTCCATTTTGGATATTCAGTTTACCAGGTTTGCTCTTCGTTCGGGTCAATTTGGTCGACTTACTATTTTTAGTAAGTGGTATTTTGGGTATGGCTAGGATTAGTAGGGTGTCTGCACGGAGTATTAGAGGTTTCGGGATCGAGCTTCAGGGAATCTCCAGTTTGAGAGACTTACTATTTATAGTAAGTCTATTTTTAGCAGCTGGCTATTTTTGGCAATGGGTTATTTTCGGTAGGGCAGTTGGCGTTTGGGCTCTAGTGTCGGAAATGAGTTTGTTTCAGTCAGCAGAATTCAGTGGCTTTGTTTTTAAAGATATCATTATTAAATTAAAGTATTTTAATTTAATGACTTAAGTACTTTATAACTTAATTGTTATAAAGTGGAATTATCATTTAAAAGCATTTTATATTAAAAAAGTGAAATTGTGCTTTTTCCGAAAAAGCTATAAGTACAACTCGAAAAAGCACTTTCATTTACCTATTGTTGATTTGATAAATTGTTTATGTGAGAATTCTGCTTGGCTTGGAAAGCTAGGGTTTTTGGAGCTTGGACTTTATTTTTGGAGAGAGTTCTTCTGAGATTTGTCGAGTTTGGTCTTCTTTCAAGAGAGAGCTCGTTCTGATACTGAATTAAATCCAGTGCTGAGGTATATTGGATTCTGGTGAAGTTTATTTAATTCTACAAGCAAAATTGAATTGTTCTTAAGGAATTCAATTTGTTATTTGCTTAGGTCTGAATTTTATTTGGGAAATCTGCTATCAATAAATTGCTGAGGCTACAATTAATATTTGGTGATCGAAAATAGTCAAGCTTCCAGCATGTGACTGTTTCCTGGGAGCCGTACTTCATTGGGAAGCCTTGCGTTTGGGTTTGAGGTTGTTTCCTTGCCTCACGTGAGTGCATTGGCAGGCTTCAGCAAGCTGCTTAGGGACTGGTAGGCTACATCAAGCTGCGTTAGGGACTGACATCATTGCCTGTAGCTCACAACAGGCATAAGGGAGCTGTCTGGGTACTCCAAAGGGTCTGCATTTTAACACAGACCAGTCACACATCAGTTCCAAGCATTCACTTGACTATTCCAGGGGTGACAATAAAAATCTAGGCTGTGTTACGACAATTTGGAGATCATTGCATTTTTTTACAAAGGTTGCAGCATAGTTAGGTGCCACTATTTTCATATCAATCAATTTTTTATATGTTTGGTTGAGATGAGATTGATGAATAATAAATGTGATTAAGGAAATATCATTTGTCTTGGATTGATTAGATGTACTTAGTGGAAATTTCATTGTGATTGTTAATTTCACGAGGCTATTTTTAAAAGAAGTGTTTATATTTGAAAGTAAGAAATAATAAATTTAGGAAGAGCCAGTCAGGTTCTTCACAGTGGTATCAAAGCAAAGATCTCGCCATCCTGTAAGGGTATGAAAATAAATAATGGCAGATAGATTTGTACCGGGTGTGCACTATACCCGCGGGGGGAGAAATTCCCCATCTCCCAAAGGTAGTGAACAGGGCTGACGGAATGAACAGGCAGAAAATAGGAATAATATCGGAAATGATGTTGGCAGGGAGGCCAGAGATGCCTTTAGGAACATAGCAAATGATCAGCATGATGTTGCAAATGTATTGCAACAGCTTTCAGACACTCTACAACGCATCGCATTACCAGGTGATCGTGCTAGAGACAGAGGTGCGAGGAGTGTTTCGGTTAGATCACGCAGGTCACGAGCAGATAACAGGTGTGATTATAGAGATGACCGTATAGGTATTTATGATAGGCCTCTTCGTCCTACTTTCTTGATGCTTGAGCTAGATGTAGTTAGTATAGAGACAGAGCCGACACCATTCATTGATGACATGGTGGCACAGTTCGCAGAGTTGAATGTTCTTCCAGAAGCAATTAAGAGGAATTTGAATTTTGATAGGTACTTGATACAGAAGAGAGAGCATTCCACAGTCTCTTCTCAGGAGGATGGGGCTATGACAGACTTGCTTGAGGACAGTTGCATTGAGTCTCATCATATCCATGAGACAGGAACTCGTGATCAGGAGAATGCTGATGTCATGATAGCGACCAATGATGGCAGCCCTACATCAACTGGTAGCAATGAAATTACTAACGATATAGGTTCTGATTTTTATGACAGCAGTCCTATGTGTGAGCTTATTGATGACGTTGATGACAGGGCAAGTGTAGGGAATGTTGTGGACACCAGCGATGTTATCTATGAGGATGATTCATGCTGCAGCGAGTCTAGTATATCATATCAGATATTGGATGATGACTCGGAGTGGTTATCGGATGATGATAGGTCCCAAGATCATAATTTACAAGGACTTATTGCAGATAGGGAGGATTTACAGAGGTATGAGTCAATTCAGATAGAGCAGATTACACATCATATCTCTCAGAGTTCACCGTATTATGGCTTAGATCAGCAGATGGGTGTTGTTCATTTTGTGAACAATCCTTTATTTGAGGCAGATGTTGTTATGACTTATGACAAGCTGCTATTTGAGCTTAGTAATGATCGCTTACAAGTGTTGTACGATGATGATGATGAAGTTTGGGATCCGATTTGTACACTTGATCATCAGGCAGATTACACAGGAGGCTAGCCGGGCCTAGCTGGACAGTTTACCGAGGTTTACACGGTGAGAAGTGCTTATGGCTTTACATTCGATCCTCACATTCAGGTTATCTATCAGTCACACAGTTCTTCAGTGCATTCTTTTGATGATTGGTATGATGATTTGGTTAGTTCGAAGACTGGGAGTAAGTCCAATCTGTTGGTTGAGTTACTCCCATGTGAGTTACTCTCGGTTGAGTTTCTCCCACGAGGTGATTCCGTTGCGGCATCATCAGTTCGGGTGTTGAGTGCAGAGTCCTAGTTACTGATGTTGGTACTGTTGATGTTGTTGGCTTCTTTGTAGGAGTATGAGGTTGATCGGGACATTATTCATGACCATCCTTGGGATCCTGGTGGATTGTGATGTTGTTTGTTTTCCCTGATTGCTTGAGGACAAACAATCTTGGGAAGGGAGGACTTTAATGTCCCCGTTTTTTAGGATTTTGGGATTAGCTTGGTTTGGCGACCCTCGCAAGCTAATCAGGTGATCAAAGGGGGTTAGATTGAGGAGCCTGTATTGGGATTCCATTCTGGAGATTCAGTATACCACGTTTGCTCTTTGTTCGGGTCAATTTGGTCGACTTACTATTTTTAGTAAGTTGTATTTTGGGTATGGCCAGGATTAGTAGGGTGTCTACACAGAGTATCAGAGGTTTCAGGATCGAGCTTTAGGGAATGTCCAATTTGAGAGACTTACTATTTATAGTAAGTCTATTTTTAGCAGCTGGCTATTTTTGGCAGTGGGTTATTTCCGGTAGGTCAGTTGGCGTTTTGGGCTCTGGTGTCGGAAATGAGTTTGTTTCAGTTAGTAGAATTCAGTGGCTTTGTTTTTAAAGATATTGTTATAAAATTAAAGTATTTTAATTTAATGACTTAAGTACTTTATAACTTAATTGCTATAAGGTGGAATTATCATTTAAAAGCCTTTTATATTAAAAAGTGAAATTGTGCTTTTTCCAAAAAAGCTATAAGTACAACTCGAAAAAGCACTTTCATTTACTTATTGTTGATTTGATAAATTGTTTATGTGAGAATTCTGCTTGGCTTGGAAAAGCTAGGGTTTCTGGAGCTTGTTCTTCATTTTTGGAGAGAGTTCTTTTGAGATTTGTCGAGTTTGGTCTTCTTGTAGGAGAGAGCTCATTCTGATACTGAATTAAATCCAGTGCTGAGGTATACTGGATTTTGGTGAAGTTTATTTAATTCTACAAGCAAAATTGAGTTGTTCTCAAATAATTGAATTTGTTATTTGCTGAGGTCTAAATTTTATTTGGGAAATCTGCTATCAATAAATTGCTGAGGCTACAATTAATATTTGTTGATAAAAAATAGTCAAGCTTCCAGCACGTGATTGTTTCCTGGGAGCCGTACTTCACTGGGAAGCCTTGCATTTGGGTTTGAGGCTGTTTCCTTGCCTCACATGAGTGCATTGGCAGGCTTCAACAAGCTGCGTTAGGGACTAACAGGCTATAGCAAGCTACGTTAAGGACTGGCATCATTGCCTATAGCTCACGACAGGCATAAGGGAGTTGTCTGGGTGCTGCAAAGGGTTTGCGTTTTAACGCAGATCAGTCACACATCAGTTCCAAGCATTCACATGACTATTCCAGGGGTGACAATAAAAATCTGGGCTGTGTTACGACAATTTGGAGATCATTGCATTTTTTTACAAAGGTTGCAGCATAGTCAGGTGCCACTATTTTGATATCAATCGATTGTTTATATGTTTGGTTGAGATGAGATTGATGAATAATAAATGTGATTAAGGAAATATCATTTGTCTTGGATTGATTAGATGTACTTGGAGGAAATTTCATTGTGATTGTTAATTTCACAAGGCTATTTTAAAAAGAAGTGTTTATATTTCAAAGTAAGAAATAATAAATTTAGGAAGAGCCAGTTAGGTTCTTCACAAATAATCTCTGTCACCCCACGAGGGTAAACATTTGGCGCCGTTGCGAACCGAATTTGGCAAGTGACGGAATGAGTGGATAAATGGGACTACTATTTGAGGAGAATATCAATGTGAGAACCAATGAGGACGGAATTACAAAACTTTTTGAAGGGGAGCATGCTTTAACAATCGACTTTCGCGTTCGGTTGCATTCAGCCATTGAAATGTTCGTACGAAGGGAAGCGATATGAGAAGTTGCCGAAGAGATTGTGTGGGACGCATTGAACGTCAACCCAGCTGCGAATAGGCTGTTGCATCAATTACCCCGTCTGTTGGCGCAGACAACCATTGCCCAAAGGAACCAAATGGAGGATGTAGAGTGTGAACAACGCCTATAGAAAATCCTAAGGAACTTTGCTGAAAACAATCGCCGCAAGGAAGAAGAGCGTGATGGCAATCGGTGAAGAACAGACCCATGAGCTTTAAGCCGGGGGAGGAAATAAAACGAACACTGTAAACCCCATAATAACAAGATCACACAGTTGATCTGTTGTACGGAAACATGAATAAATAAAAAGTGTTCTGTGTTATGTTTTAATATGATGTTTGGATAGAATTGATGCCCAATCTCTTAAATAAAGATAGGAATAAAAAGGAACAACTAGATGTCTTGGAAGCTACACATCAAGCTCTAATCCCTGCCCAACAAGTAGAACGTCGACGAAGGTTCAGACAACTCGCCGAGGGATAACCGGTCGAAGGGTTAACCGAAGGGGACCATGGAGTTGGTACCAAAGGTGACCATGGGGGTGTCATGGGAGGTGTAAGAACCGAAGGAGACCATTACCGTACAATAGAACAACGACGGGTAAGTGAAGAGTTACTCGAGGAAACACGACAAAGGCTGAATCTGATCGAGGGAACACATAAACTATTTCAAAACTTGTCCCTCATAGCATGGGTAGAGGAAACAAGAAGTAGGAGTGAAGAAGGAACTAGCGTGGCTGGAGGTGCCGAAGGGGCACAAGCGAGGGATAGCGAAGACACACAGTTTGATCCTCGTACGTTGAACGTAGGAAGACGATTTGGTAGCCGGAACTTTTTACCCACTATACTTCAGTTTAACATAGGTGGACAGACACAAACCCCACCTCTGCTACCACAAGGGGCACAACCGATACAACAACCAGTAGTGATGGCCTCGAATAAACAAAAATTGCCCAAGTTCACGGGCCAAGCGAGGAAGGATTTTGTCCGCCATTGCCAAACTTGTGAAACCATATGGGCCACTAACAGAGTCATAGACCACAATGAGTGGGTCAGACAGTTCCCTGCCACATTGAGGGAAGGAGCCATTGAGTGGTACTCCGATGTGGATAAAACTGGTTTGACATCATGGGCGACAGTGAAGGAGTTCCAAATGGAATTCAAGTTGCTAAGAGATGACAATGAGATTCTTGCCGAGATCTACAACACAAAACAAGCGAAGAATGAGTCCGTTCGAGCCTACGGGCGACGACTAAAGGAACTAATTGAAAAAATGGAACCCGCCCCAACCGACGAACTAAAGAAACGATGGTTTGTTGAAGGACTAAAAACCTCCCTCCGAAAGAAAATGAAGATCGTACCTCTGACATCGTATGATAATACATATAACCGTGCGATGGACCTGGAGAGCGAATGCAAGACCTCCAAGAAAATTAAGTCCTCAGATGATGAGTCCGCAGAGGAAAGTAGTGCAGAGGAATCCAGTAAGAAAGTACATGCTTTACAAAACGACCTCCAGAGGATGATGAAAGAATTTAAGGCAACCAAAGGAGGATCAAGCAAAACTGAGGAGGATGCCATGTGGTGTACAGACTGCAAGGAAGCGGGACACACCAAAGGTTCTTCTCCAAAGAAATCATTTTGTGACATATGCCAGATTGTGGGGTATTCCTCCAAAGCATGTCCCTACAATCTGAGGGTCAGGAATCAACAAGTGTTGTTTATGCAAGAGAAACCCTCCACATCTAGAACTAGTGGTCAATAGAATAATACTGCATCGTCCGGTGGCTATAGAAATAACTGACGAGGAGGCAAAGTGAATAACGATAACAACAATAACTGCCCTCGAATCCAGTATGATGCGAAGGGGAGGCCAATGATACAATGCAAAAATTGCAACCAATAGGGACACTTTGCCTAGGATTGCTAGGAGGCTCCTACTCCACAAAAGTTGTGTAGGTGGTGCATACCAGTGGACCACGAAGAAGCCAATTGCTCGAAGCCTGAATGGAACCTCCTTGACGTGGAAAGAGGGGGCAGAGAGAAGATCTTGGCAATTACACGAGCGCAAACAAAGAAGGCCATGTATCTTGACCCTTGTACGGAGTAACAAAGAGTACTCGAGGCGAAGGTCGTGATTGAGAGGGAATTATAGGACCGAAGGAACCTAGAGGATACCTCCGACAATTCTACTTGAGCCATGGCAGAACAAACCATCTTGAGGTAGATGATGCAATTGGAGATACCGGTGAAAGTCAAGGACCTACTTGAAATGATGCTGCATCTAAAAACAACCCTGTTTTTAAGTCAAACCACCCCAACAAGTACTTTTGAGCGGACGGAGGTTCTGGGCAGCTCCGCAGTGGACCCCATGATACTGGCTATAAACAATGGGCGAAACCCTGTAGTAGTAGAGATGGGTATCTTGAGTACCATTCTCACTAACACAATTGTCGATGGTGGATCAGGGGTGAACGTTCTACCTGAGGACACTTGGAAGAGTCTCGGGAAACCAACGCTGTGGCCGCTGACCTTCAACTTATTGGGGGTTGACCAACATGGCATCAAACCCCTCGGAACCTTGATGACACAACAAGTAACCATTAGAACACAACCCTTTGTCTTGGATTTCGTAGCGATTCCTCTGAAGCGGAAAGGGTATGACGCCATCCTAGGTAGAGGGTGGCTGGTGGCTACGAAAGAAAATCACAACTGGAAGAAAAACATTTTATCATTTGAGAAGGGGGGAGAAAGTTTGTGGTCGACCTCAGGATGCAGATGGTAGGAGAAGAAATGGCATCCTCCTCAGACTTTAAATCGGACGACGGAGCAGACGAAGGGAAAGAGAGTATGGAGCCCAATGATGAAGGGGTATTAGAATTGGATGATGATACAGACTCTATGGATGACCTATTTCATTGGCAAATGAGTGACTATGAACTATTCCCTCCATCTTGTAATGTGCTGGAGATCGAGGAAGATCCGAACGAGTTCCCTCGAGAATGCAAATAATACAAAGAAGGAGAAGCTCGAGTCAAGGAGAGTCCTGCTCAACAGTTCTCCAAGGATGAACCGATCCGATACAAAGAAGAGAAGCTAAAGGAGATAAACTTCGGAGATGAGAAGATCCCGAAAACCATCCTGATGGAGGATAACTGGAACCCAGTATTAAAGACGATAGGATTCAAAATCTTTATAGAATACAAGGACGTGTTCGCTTGGACTTCCAAGGATCTAAACGGTGTACCTTCGGAGTTATGCGTGCACTAGATTCCTTTGGTTCTTGGAGCCCAACCTGTGCGAAAGAGGCCGTACAGGATGAACAAGAATTATGCTGCAAGGGTGGAGGCTGAAATTGAACGGATGTTGGAAGCGGTATCATCTTCCGCATTGACACAAGTCAGTGGATTTCCCCCATTGTGATCTCCTTAAAGAAGGAAGCCAATCAGATTCGCATTTGCGTAGATTTCCAATGCCTCAACACAGTGACAATTAAGGACCCGTTTCCCATTTTGTTCACTGATAGTATATTGGAGGAAGTAGTCGGCCACGATATCTATTCATTCATGGATGGCTTTTCTGGATATGACCAGATATCCATTGCGGAGGAAGACAAATTGAAAAGAACCTTCATAGTGGAGGATGGTGTATATGCATACAATTGAATGCCCTTCGGCCTTTGCAATGCACCGACAACCTTCTAGCGGATTATCTTACATATCTTTGACAAGATGTCGACTAGAAACTTTAAAGCATTCTTGGATGATTGGTCCATATTCAGCGGGCAAGACAAGCACATTTCGGCTTTGGAGGAGTGCATGGAACGGTGTCGGCGAGCCCGTCTGGCACTTAACCCAAAGAAGTGTCGGTTTATGGTGCCACAATGGAAGTTGCTCAGGCACAGTATGTAAGAAGGGATTAAAAACGGACCCGACAAGGTATGGGTAATAGTAGAGATGGAGGCTCCTACGGACGTAACTGGCATCAAATCTTTCCTGGGCCATATTGGATACTACCGCCGATTCATTAAGAATTTCGCACGAATTTCATATCCGATGGATAGGCTCACGAGGAAGGAGGAGCCGTATGCTTGGACGAAGGAGAAAGAGGAAGCCTTCGAGGATTTGAAAACAAGGTTGCTGGGTGCTCCTATTCTTGCATTCTCGAATTGGGACAAAGAATTTCATGTGCACGTGGATGCATCAAATTATGCTATCGGAGCCACCTTGGCTCAGGAAGGAACGCACGGACTAGATCACCCCATATATTTTAGAAGCAGGTTGTTGTCGAATGCTGAGAAGAATTACAACACCACTGAAAAGGAGGCCCTTGGAATAGTCTATTCTATCTAGAAATTCAGGCACTATTTACTGGCGACGCTATTTACCTTTTATGTGGACCACCAAGCTCTCATGTACTTGGTCAACAAGCCTATTATTCAGGGAAGGGTGAGTCGATGGATCCTCTTACTTCAGGAGTTCACATTCAAGATTGTCATATGGCTAGGATGTAGCCACATGATCGCTGATCAATTGTCACAAATCAAGTCTGGCAAGTCACTTGTTGGAATAAATGATGACTTCCCAAACGCCCATCTGTTTCATATAGGGGAGCATTTGTCCACCGCCCGGTTTCCTCAGGACATGCCTCTACGAGAACGAAGGAAGTTGGTCCTTAGGAGCAGGACCTTCCAACTAATCAACGGATTGTTGTATAAAATGGGTCCAGACCAAGTACTCAAGCGATGCGTGATGGAGGAGGAAGTACCAAGTGTGTTGAGGGAAGTCCATGAAGGACCAACAGGAGGACACATGGGTCCCGATACGACAGCAAGGAAGGTGCTCTTAGCCGGCTTATGGTGGCCAACACTATACAATGATACTAGAGAATGGGTAGTCGGATGTGTTACTTGTCAACGAGCATAGAAACTCCTTAAACGGGATTTTATGCCCCTTAATCCTTCCCATGCGTAGGAGCTATTCAAAAGATAGGGGTTGGACTTCGTCGGGCCTCTAAAGGTCAGTCGTGCTCAATGATGCCGATATATTGTGGTGGCCACTTAATATTTAACAAAATGGGTTGAAGGACACGCATTAATAGATAACTCAACACTAAGCACTGCAAAGTTCATCTATGAGAAAATAATAACGAGGTATGGCATTCCAATTCAATTGATGAGCAATAGAGGTGGTCATTTTGTTAATCATGTCATTAAACTCCTAACCATTGAATTTAAAATTTTCAATACATTGCCGAGTCCATATTATCCTCGGGCGAATGGCCAGGCCGAGCCAACTAATAAAATCTTGGTGGGAGTCATCTATAAGTCTTGTGGAGTTGAAGGTGAAGACTGGGAGGAGAAGTTTCCTTCTGTGTTATGGGTCTACCGTACCTTATACAAAGTGACCACCGGAAAGACACCCTTCCAGTTGATGTACGGATATGAGGTAGTGGTACTCGCTGAATTCATTGTTCCTAGCATGCAGATAGCCCTTGATAACAAGCTTGGTGATGTGGAGAGTCTAAGGGAGAGACTTTATGCCTTGAATAAGTTGGACGAGAAAAGGGAAATGGTGCAGTGGGCGACAGACATAGCGCAACAACGAAGGAAATTGTGGCACGACAAGCGCCTTTGTTGGATGAAGTTCATACCTGGTCAGTTGGTATTGAAGTTTAATGGGCAAAATGAAATTAAACCTGGCAAATTCAAAGTAAAGTGGCTAGGCCCAGATAATGTTCGGGAAGTTGCAGGGAATGGGGCGGTGAAGTTATGGACACTCGACGACAGAGAGATCCCGGATGTCGTCAATGGATCGAAGCTAAAAGTCTACCACTAGAGACAAGGAAGCCAGGGTCGCCTAGAAATGCCTGGGTGATTTAGTTAGGATATTTCTCTTTAAAAAAAAAAAGAACCATCGGAAGTCACCAAACGGTGGCAAGCACCAGACGGTGACAATTCACCGCTATAAGGAAGAAGGCCGCATCCATAATGTCATTCATCCCACAGAACGTACAGTGGGTTATTTTATGTAGTAAAGAACGTACGCAGGTGAAAAAAAGCTAAAATGCAAGGTGAGGTGTTGTGATTCCGTACAGTTGTATGGCCACAAGGACAAGCAAGTGTGGGGAGGGAAACCGTATAGTTTCGTACGACAACCAACAAAAGGGTAGCATTGAATATTTATTTAAAAGATCGAGAGAAGGAAGGAAAGGGAAGCAAGAGGAAATTAAAAAAAAAGAAAAGCCCTAACCGTTTCTTGCAAACACAAAACGACAAGGAAGAAGATAGTTAGACAAGAAAAAAGACAGTTATGCATGTCGTAGGGAAGAGAAAGTGGAAGGCTCACTTGGAAGAAAACTTGAACAAGGAAAAGAAAGTGAAGGTTTTGGCCTCAGGAGTCCAGGTAGCAGGAAAAATGGGGAGAGGCAAAGCTGTACAAAAGGAGCAAGTCACACATGAAACTGTGGCATTCGAAGTCCTCAACGGGTTAGAATGTAGGAAATGGTGGCACGAAACACTAGAGACAGATGAAGTGAAGAAGTTGTTGCGGGCTGCGACATGCTGGCATACATTGGGCAATTCAGATGCCCCTATTCCCTATAAAAAATTTTGAGCCTACGCTGCGGATAATGGTGAATACATTTGATAGGCACATGAGGAAAAGCACATTCCAGTACAGGAAACATGTGGTTACAGTTTCGTTTGCCCCAGTCGATTTCACCCGAGTGTTTGGCATTCCTGGGAGGAATGGACATAAGATTGAAATAAAAAAGCACAAGATGGCAACCGAGAGGAAAGAGTTCTGGATAAAATGAATTTCCCGCAACCTCACCCAAGCCGAGTTGAATTCCATAGTACATGAAACAAAGAGATGAGGCATTAAGGAGTTTGTTGCTAAGGGTCCACAATGGTGCATACTGGATGTAATGAAAAGAAGACTTACCGGGGCGAGTAGGGTATCAGACATTGCATTACCATAGATTGTACATATGAATGGCCTGATGAATGGAGTAGTGTATGACTGGGCAACGATATTATCTGACAAGATGTACGAGTTCATGACCTTGTAGCACTGCACGTTCTATATGCCGCACCATGCCATTGGGCTCTTCCTCGAGGCTACATTATGAATACCCATACACAAGTTGGAACTGGTACCTCAAGGAAAACTTGCAGCAGGCGGGCCTCCAGTTTTCTACTGGTGGTATTTGGACACAGGAGGAACAACAGTTAGACAAAAGAGGCCAAGGCAAGTTGTGGAATCCGATCTTGAGGATGCAGCTAGTAGTCGAGAGACCACCGCAGAACAATGGCAGTGACTCGGAGGTCGAGGATAGCATTTTAGTAGGGGAGGAGACACTAGTTCAGTTTGCCGCGTCTCTCTTATCGCCTTCGAAAAATATGACTCCCATACAGACAGGAATGGTTGCACCTTTGAAAGTACCTAAGGCCACGTAGAGCAAGACCCCAGAGGTGGAAGTTAGACCTCCAGCTGTACTTGTAGTGGAGGTAGCTATAGAATCCATGGTTGTCGAAGGCATGGCCATGGATGCAGAACAACGCTAGAGTATTGCACTGGGTCAGGATTGGTTGGAGGTAGTTGGAGCTGACGTCGTAGTCACTGTGGACAGCGATCCCCTGGAGGATCCATCACCTCCAGCTAGGCACTCGAAGAAAACTATGAGTTTTTGGTTGCAAAAGAAGTTTGCCATGACAATCTCAGAGGTGACAAGGGTGGTAATCCTATCTCCTCGACGAGAGGAGCCTGAGGTGGCAAAGGACTTGCAGATTGCCAACCCATAGGGAGGGGATACCACTAGAGACGTAGAGCATGTTCCTATGGAGGAGGGCAATGCAGGGGGTCGACCATGGCAATTTATGAGGCCGACAAGATCCTAGCGGAGGATAAGGCGACGCACTTGGCAGAAACAAGGATGCAGCTAGAAGAAGATGACGTTGAGGCCTCATTGGCTGACTTGGTAGCACGAGGACGTCTGATGGTAGCCATAGCAGAGGCTCGGGCCTTGAAGGAAGTGACTTCAAAGTTGCAGCATCTTTTGACTTTGTACAACAGGAGTGCCCGACCTCTTTTATGGAGTGTTTTGGGCAGGGGTTGTAGCTTACTGAGGAGACGCTTGAGATGTTGAAGGCATGGTCTCTTCTTGCGCTAGTAACAGAGAGTGAGGTACAAGCCCTCATTCACCAAATAGAGCAGGCCTTCTGCGAGGGCTATTATGTCTCGACTGGACGAGAGACTGCATTGGTGGATTCAGAGAGAGCTTGGGAGGAGCTGGCCACTAGGTTGGCAGTAGTGGAGCAAGACTTAGCTGAGAGGACATAGGCGATGGAAGATGAGAAGGCATCACGAGTGGCCTTGGAAGATAAACTGGCAAGGGAGACAGAGACATTTGAGCAGAATTTAGCAACAACTACCTATGAGAGACAGACTGTGGAGGCTAGTTTAGCCCGAGCCCAGAAGGAGGTCGAGGAGCATCAGAAGGAACTTTAGGAGACTGCCGTGATGGTAAAATCCGCACTCAAACTTTAGTCAATCATAGAACAAAAGTTGGCGGCAAGGACGACACAGGTGTATGAGTTGCGTTCTCAATTGAGATCTTCTTTGGTGTAGCCGGCCTCTTCTATTGCGGGTCACCCAGCCTCTTCAGGAACGCTTCCTATGCCCCCTACTTCTTAGTCGTACATTTTGTATTTGATATCATTCCCTTAGTGTTGTTATCGTCCCAAACATTTTGTATGTTGTCGTCCGGAGAGGACTTTCTTTTGGGGGGGATGCTGTTGTAGGGAAATTGGGTAGTTAAATAGATGGTCTGTCTGAGGGAGTTACATGGATGCGACGGTTCGCCTCGCATCCCCTCAGACACTATATGTATGCATTCTTCTCTTTGAGCAAGGCATTACGATTATGATATGCGGAAATACATTTGTACATGGTGATCAAACTATGAATACAATGCTGTTATGTTCTCTTTACATTCTCTATTAAGTACTCTACCTTTTGTATGCAAATAATCTCTATTACCCCATGAGGGTAAACATGTAGCTCACAGCATAACTTAGATCAAGTATAGCGGCTGCGAGATAGATGAGGCTGCCCACTAGTTGCTTGAAGCTGACTCATTCACCACAAGTCAATCTGATTTGGCTGATAGTTTCAACCCTTTCTCCATAGGTGTAGATGAAGGCTTGCAATCAACCATCCTAAACTTCTTGAGAAAACTCCTAGCATACTTATACTGAGAAATGAAAATGTTGCCACCTGTTTGCAAATCCTCTACACCGAGACAAGAATTCAGAAGTCCCAAATTAGTCATATCAAATGCCTGACAATTCAATTTGATCTGCTTAAGCAACTATGCCCCATTACCATTAATGATAATATCATCAACATATATGAGAAGAAAAATGATGTCAGTACTAGTGCTTTTGACATATATACAAGGGTGTTTTTGTGTGTGCATATATATACATTTGTGTGTTGTGCTTGGGAATGGCAATTTGTAGCGTTCCCTACTTGGAAGATGTCAATTCCCAAAGATTAACATACATCATTGTGCATTTAAATCGGATTAAATTAAGAACAATCACTGATTCATAAGACATACCTAAGCCCTACTTCCTTACTTCTCTCCTAATCAATAACCTTAAGAAGGATGGGGATTTACTTGCCCTTATGGCACTTGGACACCAATCTACAAGCAGGCTTCCTCAAATGCACGTTTGTACCCATCTGAAGACTTGCCTCGAGGCATTGGAAATACATCTCCTTACCCATCTTGGAACTATCCTCCTACATTGCGAGGTTTTACTCCATCTCTCCTTGACAAAACCAACCTATCCTCTTTACGGTATTAGCGAGTGATTAAGGAATTGACTGTGAAATTATTATTATCTTATGTGTTGCGAATAAATATAACGAAATTGATATATAATTCTGATTTCATTATATATATATATATATATATATATATATAGTAGACCATACAATGGTTCTTTATGTTAATATTTCAGACTTTGAAAGGAAATAACATTCTATAGATGATCTTTTAGAACTAAGATTTAGGCCCTTTCCAAAATATAAATAAATAGAAAAATACCCGGTTTTGAAGGCATGGTCTCTTGAATTATAGCAGCAGATTTTGATAATCTCTATCTTTATTAGATAATTATTATTGATTAGTAGTTATACAATATCAGCGTTCTTAACCAATTGTTTTTTCCTTAATCCTCAATATTATCTGCTGTTGATATATTCTAATCACTGTCTTTCCGTGAAGTCACTTCTTTAACACTTATCTAGCCAAGTTTATGAGCCACTGTTTGCTCTTGATAATCTTTGTTTTTAATCGCTGCTTTCTCTCATTTTGACTAATTGCATATTTAGAAAATAAAGTGCCGACTGGACTAGACTTAGGCTATCCTTACGTTGTAATACACCATTCAACACTTATATTGATTGGGTATCAAAATCCCATGTAGACCTTAATCATTTCCTGTTTGAAGTGTCAATTAAAGCACAACTTTGTATATATGAAATGACTAGTGCAGAATTTTTTCACAAAAAAGTAATATAAAATTTGTATGTTTTGCAGGAATGGCGAGTATTTTGTGATGCCAGATGTTACTTTTTTACCCCGTCATTTGTTGGGTTTTAAATAAGACAAGGTTTTGTATATTGGACATGCTCTGCGACCTAGGGTTTACACGAAAAACTTCTAGACCAGAAAATTTGAGGATATGCAGGATTTTTCACAAAAAAATAGAATGAAATTTGTATGTTTGCAGCAAAAAGTTGCAAAGAATTTACAGAAACAAGACTTGTGAAAATCACCCCTTTATTGTAATATATTTTATTTCAATTGTTCTTTGACACAAACAGTCAGCCCTTAAAATTAGACTTCAACAGAAAATTACAATTGGCTTTCAACCAGAGACACGGCACAACAGACTTAAGAATCACTTCTTAAAAATGTACTAGACGATTGTTCATCTGTAACATGTTGGTACTTTTGATCTGTACTAAATCTCTTTTCTGTAAAGATTATTTTCCATACATATCTTATGCCACTGTTCACTAGACAGCTGTTTTAATTGCAGATTTCTTCTCCTTTTGATAGCAATTTATTCTTTGGATTTGATGGTGATTGGACAGAACTTTGTCAGAATTTCTCCTCTCCCTTAAATGTTCTTGATTGGCATTCCCACTCCAAGGGCTTCTTCACTTTGATACCAGGTGTGGAAGAATGAATGCACTGAGTTTGAGAGTTTTTGATAGCATACACTTCAATGAGTGTGGTTTCTATTATATTGAATGAAGAAGTTACAAGGTGGGTGTAACTTACTTGTTTGACATAACTAATGTGGCGTTATTACCTCAACATAAGCAATAGATGCCTGTGTACAAAGTTTATTCTAATGTTGTATTACACCTGATAAAGAACACCATAACCAACAACAAATGTCGTTCTTATTGGTAAACAAATAACTTGAGAATATATACATGGTTTTTCTTTCATATTCTTTGGAGCCTGTAATATATAATTTTCTTGTCAACATTACATTCAACAAGTATCTCTTTTTCGCACCTTTGTTTAATCTTAACTATTGTGCATGGTGTTAGCTAGGTAGCGTGGATAGGAAATACTAAATATGTTGTTGGCATTACCGGTAAGGATGCAACTGGAAAAGAGACCATCCGTAATAATCAGTGGTGTTGTAATTGATGTCTATGCTAACAATGTCCAAATGCTAGGAAACTGGTGACTGGTGACACAGTGATGAGCTCAGTAAAGTCTAGTAATGCCCTGAACAGAGTACTCGGTGTAGTACTAACTGTTCAAAATTAGTGACCGGTAAAGATTGAACCGGTGAAGACAGTGACCGATGTAGATAGAGAACAGAGAAGTGACTGGTGAAGACAGAGACCAAAACACTGCATAAAGGTGCAAACAGGCTACAGTGATTGTTAAGATATCATTGAGACCGATGTATGTCTACTATTTGTTGAGACTGGTAAAAGACACAGTTAACAGATACTATGGAGATTCCTTTTACCGTGATTTGTTGCACAAATCATGGAGGATTTTCTATTTAAGGGAAAGTATGTGACACACCTAATGTTTCCTTTAAAAGACTGAAACACAACTGAATGACGGATTCATGGCGGATTTTCTATTAAGGGAAAGTTTGTGACACGCATCTGATGTTTCCTTTCATGACTGAAACATGACTGGATGGTGGATCAACAAGAGATCTTTCATGGAGATCACAATGGGAAAAAGCGGGAAGATTTTTCGAAATTTGATTTGAGTAATCTGCGCATCTTTCTCTTAGCTGTACAACTGTCCTACGCTCTACGGGAAGTGTTATTCCTAACCAGTTACTAAGAGGGGGGGTGAATCAATAAATACTATTTCTATCTCCAATTTAAAACTTGTATAAAGATTCTTGCAAGATAAATAGAATGTAAATAACCATTCACAAACAGAAATAGAAATACTCAGATCAACACATCATATATACGTGGAAACCCTCGATTAGAAGGAAATAACCACGGTGAGACAAAGCTCACAACTTCACTACTGCAGTAATAAAGACGCCCTGTTAGGAGCTTACGAAGCACTTGCAAGAGTGCTACCCGGTAAAGGGATATGGTAGAAGATCGGTTAAGATCTCGACTCTGTTAGGAGCCGCCTTGTTAAAGGACTTTCAGCATCAACTAAGATGCTACCTGGTTAAAGGATTTATACAAAGAACCTATTAGGGTTCACCCTGATAGAGGGATTTGAATATGCTTTCACAGTATAAAAAACTATGATCTTAATTGACACTCTTTGTCTGATTAGATCATACCTGTTGACCTTCTTGTTCTGCCTGGTTGTTGATCCTTTGTGCCTTTCACCTCTATGACCGTAGCTCCTCTCAGAAGATATCTCTCTCCCGCTTTGTATACTCAACAACACACCTTATGTGTCCTATGGCCTGTAATTTATAAGAAATTAATCTTATTAAAACCTAACTCAGAACTGCTAGATTGTAGACTCAACTATAAATCATGCAACAAAAAGCTTTGTGAGATGATCTTGAGTTTAGCTTGAAACATCCGCGTAGAAATAAAACTAACTCTTGTTAAAAAGCTAACTCCAGTCCTAAACGGTGGATGCTCCGTATAATCCAGTTTTAAATCAAACAGTTCCGCATAATCCGGTGCAGATTATTATGCTCTTGACCGGTATTAATCTTACACCCGGTTCATCCCATGTATGCACTATAAGATTGGTACTATGTACTCGGTTAGGTCTACCGGTGCATATTCTCTGTTTAGTCTACCGGTGCCAATAAAGTAATGAGTGATCTACCGGTGTACTTATACTGGTGGGAATGGTGTTTGCATCTATCTTCACCAATGACAACTTAAATTTGCGAACAATCTTCCCCTTTGGCATTGGTGGCAAAACCATTACACAAAACCATTACTCACTCATCACAGTTAATTCCCTGTCCTGTAGACTTCCCCTGTTCTTGTGCTGCCTTCTTTGAATCTACTCTGTATCTTTTCTGTGCTTCTTCCTTTCTGATCTTCTCCCCTTTCTGATCTTCTTCCTTTCTTCAGATGTTTTCTTCCCCTTTTTGCCTCCATAGGACAAAGGGTTATGTGGTACTGACTGGTTTACATCTGTAACTTTGTGAAGATGTCCTTATACACTTTCTTCGCTGTATGAAGAAAAGGGTTCCATTGACCGGTTACATGTTCTATATTTTTTTGTGTTGCTTTTAGAGAGACAATTATGTTCTCCATGTCCTCTACAGTCTTGTAGTCCAGTTCATTGATCAAATTCTCAGCATCTATTGCAGTCTGTTGCACTAAATCAAATGTTGGGGCTAGGAATAATTGAAATCCAATAATGTCTTGGATTCTCTTGGTCTTCTCTTTAGATGCCTTTCTCAGAATGAGAGCTAGGCTTGTCATTTCTCTGCTAAAATCTGTTGCAGATTCGTTCTTTATTTCAAACTGGAAAGACACAACTCTAATGTCTTCAAAAGTCTTTGATGACTTCTCTGTGAGATCTTGTATAAAAGTATCAAAATTCGAAGTCCTTGTCATTAGACTTCCTGGAACTTGTAATTATTGTTGAAGTACCCTTAAGTTGGTTGATACAGTCACCTTTATCTCTTCAACCTGTTTGTGGAGAATTTCTATTCTCTTCTTCTCATAGTGATCAATGGCTACTGTCTTTGGATCAGTGAGATCTTCTTCGATCGCTTGTGCCAAAATCTCCAATTGATCAATTATAGGTTCATCTTCATCAATGTTTGCATCCGGTACAAAATTGCTCAGGATGTTCTTGAAACTTATTAGGACCATGTCTTGTTTCCTCTTTGTCAGCTCTTTTAATTGCCTAGTTGACATTTTGCTTATGTCAACTACGGTCTTGCTAGCCTTGCTCTTCTTGGCTTGTGTGTCTTCTGCACAGGATAGCTTCCTCTTGGATGAGGAGGAGCTTGGAACATCTATCTTTTCCTTTTGTCTTGGCTCCTATACCGGTAGTTCTTGCTCAATATGTACAGGTAACTCTTGTTCCTGTTCATTCTACTGTTCTTGTTTTTCTTCAGTTTCCGGTTGGACCATCTCTTTCGATTGTGCCACTTCTGTTGGTAGGACTTCTGCTATTGGCCTTTCTTCCTCTGTTTGTACTTCCCCTTCGGTTGTACTTCTACTTTTGGTTGAGCATCTTCTTCCTCTTGCAATTGCTCTTCTAGTGGGGCTTCTTGTTCTGGTGGTGGTTCTGAGTGTTGCTCCTCAGTTGTATGAAGCTCACGTATAGCAATTTCTTCCTCACCAGTTTTATTGTCAGTGGTCATCTTGTCCGATGACTCTCTTGGTATTTGTTCACTGGATGTGAACTGTTCCTTGGGAACTTCTTGTTCACCAGTTGTAGGTTCTTCACGAGCAATGAATTGAACCGGTGGTTCCTGTTCTCTCCTAGGTTCATCCTATGGACCTATTTCTTTCAAAGCACTGAAATCATATTGTTGCCAGAAATCTAGTGTCTATTTATAGACTTCATTCTCATAACCATTTATTATCTTGGCAACCCTATTTCTAGTATCCAGATTCATTGATGCTTCCTCTAATAGAAGTTTGATAATATTCTCGCTAAGACCAGGGCTGACTTGTGACAATGTCTCCTTAGAAATTCTAGTATTGGAGCTTAGACCGGTTCTCCATTTTTTCATTAATTTTGTGTTTAGTTCAGGGGGAAACTTAGACCTATAGTCTCTTGGAGTTCTGTTGTAATCCAAGTGTTAATACTAAACCGGTTACTGAGAGGGGGGGTGAATCAGTTAATACTTCTTTGTGTGAGTGTAATTGCAAATTTGTTAAATTATCCTTTACTGATAAGCATAATAAATCAAACACTTACAAGCATGAAGAAATCACATAGATCAACACAAACATTTATACGTGGAAACCCTCGGTTAGAAGGAAAAAACCACGGTGAGACAGAGCTCACAACTTCACTACTGTAGAATGAAGGCGCCTTGTTAGGAGCTTACAAAGCACTGGTTAAGGTGCTACCTAGTTAAGGGATTTTACAAGAGATTTGTTAAGATCTGAACCTTGTTAGGAGCTGCCTGGTTACAGGACTTCGAACATCAAGAAGATGTTACCCTGTTAGGGGATTTTTACAACGAACCGATTAGGTCCACCCTAATAAAGGGATTTCAATTTGCTTTCACTACTGATAAAAGCAATGATCTGTTATGACACTAAATGTCTGATTAGGTCTTACCTCTTTCTCGATTTGCCTGGCTGTTGATCTTTGCTACCTCTATGTCTGTAGCTCTTCCCTCAGAAGATGTCTCTCCTCTGCTCTATGCGATCACTAATAAGCAACAACATCTTTCTTGCGTCCTATGACCTACATTTATACAAGAGTGAACCTCTTGACTCATAGAACCGCCAGGCTGTAAACTTAACCATAAATCATGCAACACATAAAAGCTATGCAATTTGATCTAGAGTTTACCATGAGATCATCCGTAGAAATAAAGCTAACTCTTGTTAAAAAGCTAACTCCACTTTTGAGCGGTGGATGTCCCGTATAATCAGGCTTTTAACTCAAACTGATCCATGAATTCCGGATCGGATCTTTGTTGCAGTTAGACCGGTATACCTTTTATACCCAGTTCGTTCTTGTATGCAACATAAGACCGGTACTCTGTACTTGGTTCGGTCTACCGGTGTATCTATCGATATAGTCAACAGGTGCATACACTTTGTTCTCAGTCTACCGGTGGTGTCTAGAGTAATGTAAGTGAGTGGTGACCTTGTACCGGTGTGAATGGTGTTTGTGAAATGCACTAATGACAACTCATATTGCTAACAATCTTCCCCTTTGTCAGTGGTGGCAAAATCATACACAAATCCATTCAGACAAAAACGGATAATACGTTGGTCTTTGTAGATTGCTCGGTCTGTAGAACACTTCCCCTGTCTGAGTGCTCTGGGTGAATGTTCTGCAATGTCCTCTGTCTGCTCTGCACTTTCCTCTGTCTACTCTTTATCAACTTATTTCCTATTCTTCTCGTCTTCCCCTTTTTGCCTCCATAAGACAAAGAGTTTGAATTGGCGTTTTGGCAAAAATGTCTTTGTAAATGACTTTTGCAGATGGAAGAAAAGTGTGCCACTGACCGATTACATGCTCTAAGTTTTATTGAGCTGCTTGTAGAGAAACAATCATGTTCTTCATATCTTCAATAGTCTTATGTTCAGGTTCTTTGATGAGATTCTTGTTGATCTCAGTTTTGTACCACTGCATAACATATAGCAATTGAATACTTGATATAGCATACCAAACACTCAACCCTCTCTTGAAAAGTAATTACTCATGAAGAACATGAGAAAACTCCAAGGTTCCTTACACCTGTGGATACTAACTCAGTTATATTAATGTAATTTGCTGGTTAATCACGTAGGCGGGCTTACGTTGTTCATTCAAAGATAACTTGGTGGTACTTCGCTTGCTTGACTTGTTCTTTTCTCCTTGATCACTTTCACTTTCAACTACTCCTACCACTAACTGCTTACTGCTCTACTACTACTCCTATGAATGAAGAAATTAGCAAATGGACGGGGATCCAACCAAATGAAAGCTTGCTTGCGGCACTAGCTTCATTGGTGCAATGATTCAAAGGGATACTCTTAGAATTTTCACACTAACACTTATCTTACAACCCAACTTGAAGTACAAGCGGAAAGATGAAATGCAAGTAGAACTTGGGAGCGTTTGGACTAGATTACCACACAAGGCTTCCTAAAAAGCCGCTAGGATGCTAGTGGCCTAGTATATAGATCCCTATCAAACATTCACTAACATCACCATACAACTAGCCATCTACTTCTACTCTAACAACATGAAATGAAATCCTACTTTAATTTGAGAGATGAGAAGAACCATGCAATACACCAAAATGATCATGTATATCCACCATGCAAACCACAACAATGAATAGAGAACAATTTTGATAGTATTTTGGCAACAATTCTCCAACATAACTCCCTTTACAAATGAGAACAAATGGCCTTATATAGAGGCTCAAAATTACGAGTGGCCAAGATTAAGGGTCAAAATCAAGGGCCAAGATTAAACCTTACAAACTCTAATTAGGGTTACCATCTTTCAACCGATTACATGAGGGCACCAACTTTGTTGGCCAATGAGAAAATTACAATAATCTGTCAACCAATGAGAACATAGGACACTTGGCATGATTTGATTGTATGCACATGAAATTGCCACCTCATCAACCTTATCTTATAAGTTTATTTAATCCTTGAGATGAGGTGAAGCCTTGGATGCTTGAGCTCGTCCTTAGAAACTTTCTCATCACCACTTGAACTTGCTTATACCTGATGTCCTGACCTTGAAAGGGTGAGGTCTCTATGCACTTGGGGTAATCTTGCCTTGGCCTCGATGGCTTGCTTGGATGTGAACCTCCGTTCAATTTGAGAGCCTTGCTCTTGGCCACCACCCTGAAATCGAACTTGACCTCCTTCAACCTTTCGTCTCGCTTTCCTCCTTCATTATCCTTGCCTTCCTTAACCTTCCTTCCTCTCTAACCTTCCTACTCGAATTTTGTTTGCATGCACCCCCCTCTGCTTCAATACTCTTGGGTTCTTGGGGGCACCTGCCTTGGCCATACCTCCCTCTCAAATCTAACGAAGCTAGCTTGCACGAATAGCCAAGCCTTGCCTAGCCACAAATATGTTCAAATCTCTTCCAATCTGCAATGAAACCTGCCTCCTCACTAATGTTTTCCTCTTTGGCTAACCCTTGAATGTCTTCAACTGTTCGGACTGCCACAACCTCGCCCCTTGGCATAAGCATCTGCCTCAACCATAGTGGTGCAGTGCATCTCCCCAAATCTGGATTTTGTTCGACTAGCAAAGCATCATTAACAGCCTTGCAATCAAATAGAAGAAGTAGGACCCCATGTAGAATTGCTTCTGATTTTGCACTATTTTTAAGTTGCAACTCTAAATTCTCGCTAATGATCCTAGCCCAATCAAACTATCTTTTTCCATTCTCAATTCCTTCAATAAAATAATACATACAAGGATCAAACTGTGTACCTTGAGCGGAGCCCATGACCCGGTTGAGAAGCACAATAAGGTCGCCATACTCTGATTTGGAATCTAACCCGGTGAGCCTTGATGACTCGGTAACTCCTTTTTTGCCTTCCTGCAACCAATTCTCAATTGTACCATGTCCACTATGCCAATGTTGGTATCTCCCACTCGCTTCAATTTTGAGGTCTTAGGCATCATGTCTTCCTTGTCTTTCTTGGTATACATTCCCCTTGGGTTCTTGCTTGCACTAGCATTCGCCATCCTAACCCTTATTTCTGCCTCTTCTTTGTACAATGAGATGGAACTACACTTATCTCTGCCCCTCCAATCCTAGGGATGGAACTACCACTTATTTCTGCCTCTTCAATTCCTATCACACTACACTTATATCTGCCTCTCCAAACCTAGGGATGGAACTACCACTTATTTCTGCCTCTTCGAAAACTTATGAGATAGACTACACTTATATCTCCCAACTTCGTTCCTAGGGGTGGGACTACCACTTATATCTCCTTTCTCCAAATCTTAGATGAAAACTACACTTATATCTCCCAACTTCAAGCCCTAGATGAAATGATGAATTGATGGATTGATGATGCAAGCGAGAAATGGAGAAAGAACCAAGCAAGACAAGGAGAAAATCTGCCTTACTAACCAGCCTTCATCCTCAAGTATGAAGCTCCTCTTCTACACCAAACAAGCTCTATCCAAAGAAGAAGACAACATTAAAAAAAAATGCAGTCCTTACCAAAAATTCGCAGCACCATGAACAAATCTGTAGCCCTCCAAATTAGCAGTGTTCTACCTTATGATTTCGCAACTCTACCAAGATAGCAGCCCTTGGCAAAAATTCGCAACTCTCTTCTATGTTGGCAGCCCCCTCTTGACAAAATAGCATTCTCCCTTTTGAATTTGCTGCCCACTCAAAAATTTCGCAAGTCTGCCCAGATTCGTGCTTCCACCGAGGCAAAATAGTAGTCTCCCTCACTTATATTGGCAGCCCTCTTCACAAAAAATCGCAACTCCTCCCTCGCATTCAAATTTGCTGTCTCCAAAATAGCAGCCCTGCTGCTCTTCTTGAACAATTTCGCAACTCCTAGAATGCAGCCTCTGATAAATTCGCTGCCTCCTGACAAGGCTTGCAGCCTGCTACAGATTTTCGCAGCACCTCTTGGAATTCGCTGCCTTCTTCCTTCAAATTGGCTGGCCCTGCCCTGAACAATTTTGCAGGCCTCCTCTTTTAAATTTGCAGCCTGCCCTAGCTCCAAATTTCATGCTGCCCTGCTCTTCACCAAAAAAAATCGCAGCCCTTCCTTGAACAAATTCGCAAGCTCCTTTGATGAATTGCAGCCTGCTCTTATGATTTTGCAATGCCTCTTCAATACAGATTTCGCTGCCTCTCCTGCTCAAATCTACTCCTCAAATTCGCTGCCAAGAGAAAGGGAGAGAAGTGAATGAGATGATGAAATGAAGTGGGGGAGAGGTCTCCTTATATACCAATTTTTTTCCTCCAAAAAGCAGGGCCGACTTTATAGGAAGGAAAAAAAATAAATTAAAATTGCCCAGTTTAACATAATTAAATAAAAACAAAATCGCATGGCCCAAGGAATATATGAATTTAATTTCGAAATTGCCAATAATTAATGAAATTAAAAATCGCAAGAAGGCTGGGATAGAGCTGGGCTATCTTGGAGATGAAATTTTTTAATTTATTTAGCTGAAGACAAGCAAATTTTGAAAATCTTATGGGGCTGCAAGTTGTAATTTGAGATTTCCCCAAGAAAATTGATTTTATTGCATTTAATCACTACAACCTCACCAAAAATAAATAAATTTGCAAGCCAATCATAATTCAAACAATTTCAAATGTTCATTTATTCATTTCCCACTTAAAATTTCGGAAATCTCCCCCCTTGGCAATTTAATTTTTATTATTTGCAATCCAAAAATCAATTAGCAACTTAATTTCCATTTGGCAATTAATTTCAAATATTTGGCTATTAAATTTTCATTTAAATTCCATTTTCACCACCAAAAATTTATAAGGTTTTCCCTAAAAATATCCAAACTCAATTAAATTTTGAAAACGTTCAAGTTATTCCATTACATCAATTTTCAAAATTAATCTAATTCCAAAATTTGCAATTTTATCTTGCCAGATATCATTCTAACAATCGAAGAAAACGTTCTCATTGAATTTCATTTAGCCTAAAGACAAAATCGACCGTTTAGGAAAACCAAGGTTTCGCACAAGGTGAAAACAAGCAATACCCTCCCAGGCACTTCGAAACATCCAAGGTGCAAAATTTTCATTTCAAAACCTCTGGATCACTCCAAAACTCACTAAGGCATCCAAATACTCTTGGATCTAGGAAATTGCCAAGGCCTGCTCGAAAATTGGGGGTCCCTAAATTCTTTGGGGCGATGGTGTGAAAACCTCACAACAATTCTCAGCATCCTTTGCAGATTTTTGCATTAAGTCTAGGGTAGGAGCTAGATACAGCTGAAATCCAATGATGTCTTGGATTCTCTTAGTTTGCTCCTCAGAAGTCTTTCTCAGAATGAGAGAAAGACTTGTCATTTCTCTACTGTAGCTTGTTGCAGATCTTTTCTTGATGTCATACTGAGAAGACAAAGCTCTTATGTCTTCTGTAGCCTTTGCTGACCTTTCGGTCAGATCTTGCATGAATGTATTAAAATTTGAAGTAGTGATCATCAAATTATTGCCAACTTGTAACTGTTGTTGAAGAATACTTAAAATGGTTGATACTGTTGCCTTTGAATCTATAATCAGTTTATTGAGAATTTCAATTCTCTTCTTCTCATAATGATCAATTGCCACTGTTTCTGGATCGGTCAGATCATTACCAACAGCTGTTACCAATATTTCCAGCTGATCAATGACCGGTTCATCTTCATCGATGTCAGCATCCGGTACAAAGTTATATAGGATGTCCTTTACTTTGGTTAGAACCATATCCTGTTTTTTTTTAGTGAGCTCCTTCAGCTGCCTTGTTGACATCTTGTTGATGTCTACCACTGTATCAGTGACCTTACTTCTTGTCTTCCTTTTCCTCAGCAAATGACAACTATCTCTTAGATTTGGAGGAGCTTGGAACATCTGATGTCTCTTTTTGCTTTTGTTCCTTTTCCAGTTGAGCTTGCTCGGTTTGTACAGGATTTTCTTGTTCCTGTTCCTTAACTTCTTCATCTCTTTGTAAGGTAACCTCTTCCGGTCTTGTTTGCTGTTCTGGAACTTCCCCTTTCTGTTGCACTTCTACTTCATCCATAGCATCTTCCTCTTGATGCGAGTGCACTTCCAGTGGTGCTTGTGTTTGTTGCTGTTCTTCAGTCATATGAGGATTACCTACAACAATTCCTTCATCACCTTCAAGTGATATGTCATTTGGAATATCAAAAGATTTCTCCAAATTGACAGGTTCACCAGAAGTGAACATTTTTGTGGAAACTTCCTATTCACAAGTTATTGGATCTTGAGTTGTAGTGAATTGAGCAAGTGGTTTATTTAATGTTGTTGTTTGATCCTGAGGACCTGTTGCTTCAAGAGTATTGAAATCATAATGCTGCCAGAAATATAAAGTCTCTTTGAAGACTTCATTCTCATATCCATTAAGAATCTTGGCAACTCTGTAATTTGTATCCAGATTCATAGATGCTTCTTCTAATAGAAGCTTTACTCTCTTGTCACTTAGACCGGGTCTAGCTTTTTCCAGTGCTTCCCTATTGATCTTTGAGTTAATTTCTAGATTGGTTCTCCATTTTGTTTGAAGCTTACTGTTTAACTCAGGAGGAAACTTTCCCCTATAATCCCTAGGAGTTTTGATGAAATCTAGTAGACTTTCAACAAGAGCTTTTTCAATGTCCTGTTTGTCCTCCTTGGCTAATACACTATACCATTTGGCTGTATTATCTATTTCTCCAAAATTTTAAATTTCAGCTACAATATCATTGACAGTCATTGTGCGAGCCTTACCTTTGTCTGGAGAAACTAGAAGTGTTGGATTGGTTGGTTCATCACTGATGTCAACAATGACCAGTTTCTCTACTCCGAGTACACCTTTTCCTTTCCCAATGTTAGGAACTGGTGAAACTGTGGATCTTTGGCGTGCTTCCTCTGCTTGTTGCTGAGTTTGAAGAAGCTTGGTCCAGGTAGACACACCTTCTTGATGAACCATATCTACCTCTCCAATAAGCACTTGACCGATCCTCCTCGTTAGAAAATTTTGTTTGTGAAGATCAGCTTGCTGAGTAGCTTCCTCCAGAGTGAGGTGATTCTGCACTTCCAATAGAGCTCGTATTCGAAGCTCTTTTTCCTTATCCATTGAAGCTTTTCACCTGGCTTCAAGTATCTCATATAGGTCTTTTGATACAATCTTTTGAATCTCAGAAGGAGAAAGATTAAATTTGTACATGCAGTAAACTAAACCTTCTTCAATCTTTCTTCTGTCTTCGTCATTCCTTAACTCATACCTCCTGGCCACTTGTCCTAACCTTCCTGTATTCTTTACTCCTACAAATTCATCAATATTTTGTCTTTTGGGTCTTACTTCAGGCTCCTTCACCAGTTTGCTTAAACCCTTCTTCCTTTTGATTAAAGGAACTGTGTCCTCAGACTCGCTTTCTTCAGCTTCTTCTTGTGTGCTTGCCACTGGTTGAGCTTTCTTCTTTTGTCCCCCAGCTGGTGTAGTCACCAGTTTCTTCTTCGGTGTAGGCATTCTTTTCACATAAACGTTCTTGATTGGTCCTCTTTCTAGATTTTTCACTATTTCCTCATAGGTTCCAAACCGTTGAGTGTCGAGATCCAGGTGTGCTTCCTGCAGGGCCTCTACATATGCCTTTGCAGTCTTTGCGGTGATCTCATAACCAAGCTCCGGTGCATACTCATCTCTTGGTTCTACTGCTTGAATGATGCAAAAGTCAGTTGATACCAGAAAACATACCTCTTGCTTGTATAGGTCAACAATAGCTGATGGAATTCTTTATCTGGCATGCATTTTTAGCTGAAAGGCCTCAAAATAATTGGTCATTGCCTTGCCTAACTTTTCTCCCACTTGGTTAGCCATATCACTAATTTGCATCATGACTGGTCGTTCTGTCGCCCATGTCACTTTTCCTATTCCAGGAAAGAAATTAAAATAGTAAAAATAGAGACATATCAGAAGTGTGCCAAATTTCAGTGATTTCTTTTTGACTATGCCTAGCTTCTTCATATTATCAAAAATCTGTCCTCTTAGCATTCTGCACATATCATACTGTGCATTATCATGGATTATTCGGTGAGCCGCACGTATGCCTCCACCCGATATGCTGTTTAGGTTACTGGACTGATATATTTTGTAACCTATTATAGCGGATGCAAACCGAACTATTGGATCTTCAATATCAGTTACGGTCATCAATGTAATGTCCCCGTTTTTCAGACTTCGGGATTAGCTTGGTTTGGTGGCCCTTGCAAGCTAATCAGGTGTTCAGAGGGGGTCAGATTGTGGAGCTAGTGTTGGGATTCCATTCTGGAGATTCAGATTATCAGTTCTGCTCTTCGTTTGGGTCATTTTGGCCAACTTACTATTTTTAGTAAGTGGGGTTTCAGGTATGGCCAGGATTGGCAGGGTGTCTGCACGGAACATCAGACATCTCAGGATTCAGTTTTAGAGAATCTCCAGTTTGAGAGACTTACTATTTTTAGTAAGTCTAGTTTTAGCAGTGGCTATTTCTGGCAGGGCAGTATCTATTTTTGGCTGGGCAGTTGGTCCTGGTGCTTTGTCAGAAGTTTGATGATTGCAGTCAAACGGTTCACGGCTTTAATTTTAAAGGTGTTATTAAATTAAATTATATTGATTTAATTTAATAACTAATGACTTTATAATATTATATTATAAAGTGGGAGTATTTAATAAAGCCAATTAAGTGAAATATTAAAAAAAGTGCTTTTTCGAAAAAGCTATATATTTTGCTCGAAAAAGCACTTTCATTCATTCATTATGCAATCATTATTTTATTGAAGTTTGTGAAGAATTGCCCTGGCTAGGGTTTCGAGGACTGATTCCTCTTTCTTGTGATTTGAGCCATTGTCTGATAATGGTGAATTTCACTACTGTTGATATGTAAGCAATTAATTCTGTTATTGAGATCATTTCTTTCCAGTGCTGAGGTATACTAGATTTGCTCGGATTTAATTCTATAGGCAAGCTTGTTCTATCAAGTTTGAAATCATTTACATACTGAAATTCTGAAATTGGTGATGCTGATTGAATTGTGTGAGAAATTCAATATATGGGAAGTCTGTTCTAAATAGATGGGGACTGGTTAATTATTATCGGATTTGCAGAAGTGTGGTGCAATTAAAGAAATTATCGAATTGTGTGGTGGATTGAGAATTTAAGGGGCTGCGATTCCAAAACATACCAAAAACGTCAATGTTTGGTAGTGAAATCTGAATATAGCGGCTGGTGTTAGTTTTCCCTGAGGATGTGCTTAGAATCTGGGCCATTTCATATTATTGAGGACCCGCGTTAAGGCTGGAACTCACGTGCTGCAGCAGTATTGGTGGCCGTCCTTTTCCCTTGGCACAGCGACTGGCTTTGACATCAAGTGAGCCATTTTTCTGCAGCCACGTGATTCAAGTCACAGGGTGGCATTATTATTTACGAAGCAGACGTTGCAGCTGGAAAGTAATTTCAGTCACAGGTGCTCATTTGACTTGTTATGGAAATAAGATATTATATAATTTGTGTTTTTTGCCAAAGTTTAATAGTCTATGATATGTCAAGAGGTGATTACTGAATTGAAATTCTATATTTTCCAAGATTGAGAATATATAAATATACATTATAACTGTCTGTTTGAGCAGTATAAGATATAGTTGCAAATCTTTTCAAGGTTAATATTGAATATCCAAGAAGAGCCAATTTGGGTTCTTCACAGTGGTATTAGTGCTTTCTTCCTGCCATCCTGTGGGGTCTGGTTACATAAATTTTATGAAGTTATTATACGAGTGATCGACACTTCTATTTTCTAGCTATGGATAGACACAGTAGATCTAGTTTAGGGAGTCGTCATAGCAGTAGGGGAAAAAGAACTGATTTAGATGCTTTGGTTGAAAGCGTTGAGAGATTGAGACTGCATCAGCAGAGGCTAGCAGATAGGTTGTCGGATCCTGCTATAGTGGACAGGGCAGCGAGATATATGGTCTCTGCCTTTAGTAGGCCGACATCGAGTTTGGAGTGAAGGTTAGAGTTTTCTCCTACAGTTGATCGTGATGCTGATGTACCTTCATCTAGTTCAGCACCTGCTATTTCCATTCGTAGTGCTGATGATACATTTATTGCACTGGATCCAGTGGATGTTTCAGTGCCACTGAAGGACAGCAGTGTTGAGCATCACTGGGTTGAGGCTCCCAGAGCAGTCACTATGGATTGTACAGAGACAGCTGATGTTGTAGTCATCTCTGAGTGTTCAGATTCTTCCGTGGAGGGAGTTGTCATTGGAGATGTTTATGTCAGCTACAGTAGTGTTGCTCTAGTTCAGGAGCCAGTTGCTTCCTCAGATAGGCCCGAGGCTTGTATGGAGTCTCCCAGTGATGTAGTTGGTGATCAGGGCATTACAGCGGGGTCAGTTGATGATAGTTTTAGCTCCGACATTATTGGTGCACAGTCTGATGTGGAGTCATGTGTGCAAAGTCATGTGTCAGCAGTTGAGGTTTCAGCAGGAGATGTAGGAGCTGACACATCTAATGATACTTTCGAGGATGCTGTGAGTTGCATGGGAGATGACACCCCCTGTGAGTTGTTGGGTGATGACTGCGAGGAGCATATGAGCTCTGACAGTTCAGAGATATTTGATAGCAGTCGCAGTATAGGATCAGTACAGGAGACAGTGGTCTATTCCTGTGTTGAGGATGTGAGCATGGAGCCTTTGAGTGATGACACTCAGGATGGGAGTGTTGCAGATGATTTGTCAGACGTAATTCCATGCTACAATAGAGTCTATCCACATGTCGACGTTGAGTTGTGTATGCAGCCAAAGTTAGTAGAGGAGATGCAGTTAGAGGATGTGTACACTACCATTGCAGATATCTCTGATGCTGAGAGCGAGGATGATGAGTGTTGTAGTGTCTCTGGTTTTTTATATCTGACTCTGGGTGTAGATTCAGCGTTGTCATACGAGTTCTAGGATTCTATGTTACAGGGACTCACAGAAGAGGACAGGGAAGCTTTCGAGTGGCAGGAGTTTGTTATAGCCAGGGCTTCCATGTCTAGAGAGAGGGTTACTCCGTCAGTGACTCATGAGGATGTGTCTCAGGATCTGGATTGTCAGATGATTGCAGAGGACGAGGTAGCTGGAGATTGTGTTGAGTCAGATTCAATAGCAGCTTCTTCGGGGTTAGATGAGGACATGTCTGATGCCTGTACTCAGAGTATAGGGGTGTACTCAGATGTAAGTACACAGAGAGTGTGATTTCGACATTAGTTTGTTGGATACAGTTTCCTCTCATAGTATGGACAGCGCATTTGAGGTTGTTCATAGGAGGCCCATTGTGCAGAGGCATCATGTGACTAGCCAGTTGCAAATGGGTGAGAGAGATATTACTTATACAATTGAGCATTTCGATGCCGCTCATCAGTTGTTGGTTGTTAATAGTTGGGGTGCTCCTATGACAGATGAGTCCAGCGGTGGTTACCTTTCATTGACAGAGATTCATGCTTTGCGTGAAGCTGTCATGATGTTGAGACAGGATTACTTATAGATGGTAGCCGACCGAGATCACTTAGTTGAGTGGGGGAGTACAGCCTATGAGGCACTGTTGGATCGGGAGGAGGAGGTGAGTGAGCTTACCCAGGAGCTCACAGCAACTACTGAGGCTTTGGAGGACACTCAGCAGAATCTCCAGGAGTCGCAGATTCAGTTAGAGGAGGTGACCGTGGAGTTGGAGCATTTGCGGTCCACACCAGCCCCAGACCCAATTCGTTTGCATATTGAGGTTGTTGGTGGTGACTTTGCTCCTACAGTTGGTATCGAGGAACATGATGTTGGGGCAGACACATGTTTAGGATTTGGGAGCACTTGGTACAGATGAGGTAGGGGTACCAGTGGAGTCGAGTTCTCAGGTTGATCTTTCTCACATAGCTAATAGCGTGGTACAGTTGGTTGTGCCACATTTTCAGATGGATCATCTATGGATTGCGGGGGAGTATGTTGACGCTTCCACGTATAATTTCTACTGCACTGAATCTTTTATGGAGTATTTGCTGGAGAGTGCAGATGTGCGTCAGGACTCTTATGGAGTGTTTGAGGGTACCCTCATCCGAGGCTCTTGTGCTATTCGGAGGTTGGTTGGGAAGATTGTAGAGACTCTTTCTACTATGCTTCCCCACAGAGATTTCGAGGTTGGGTTTGTTGAGAGGATTGCGCAGGGTCCTACCCAGCCTACAGTTATGCGGAATCAGAGATTGGAGCCATCTTCTGATTCCCAGTTTGGTAATGGTGAGCTAGTGACGGAGATTGAGATTTCTGACAGGCATTTCACGGTGGGGTATGCTCATCATTTTTCTTTTGACCCTTAGGTGGGAGATTTGTTCTCACGCAGGGGTAAGCTGGCTCCGTTATCCTACCATCCATCATGGGATGGATTAGCACCATCATTTGCAGATGGTTTCGACAGTTGCAAGTTAGATTACTTGCAGTGTCCACACACTCAGGATTGCTTATCAGGTGACAGAGTTGATAACAGTGACCTTGCCACATTTAGTCACTATTGTTTCCTTGGTGCAGTTGGGTGTGAGTACTGGATTGACAGGGACTCAGATTTTGATGGAGTTATTATTGCAAATGGGTTGAGTTCCGTTGGGTTGTTTTCAGTATCGGCATCTACAGTTGGTTTACAGCTATTGTTTTCAGTGGTGTGTGTTTGGTTGATGTCGGTTCTTTCTTCACAGGAGTTTAGTGCGGATCGGGACATTACTTGTGACCATCCTTGGGATCCGGGTGGTTTGTGATGTTGCTTTTTTTCCTGATTGCTTGAGGACAAGCAATCTTGGGAAGGGAGGACTGTAATGTCCCTGTTTTTTAGACTTCGGGATTAGCTTGGTTTGGCGGCCCTCGCAAGCTATTCAGGTGTTCAGAGGGGGTCAAATTGTGGAGCCAGTGTTGGGATTCCATTCTAGAGATTCAGATTATCAGTTCTACTCTTCGTTCGGGTCATTTTGTCCAACTTACTATTTTTAGTAAGTGGGGTTTCAGGTATGGCCAGGATTGGCAGGGTGTCTGCACGGAACGTCAGAGATCTAAGGATTCAGTTTTAGAGAATCTCCAGTTTGAGAGACGTACTATTTTTGGTAAGTCTATTTTTAGCAGTGGCTATTTCTGGTAGGGCAGTATCTATTTTTGGCTGGGCAGTTGGTCCTGGTGCTTTCTCAGAAGTTCGATGATTGCAGTCAGACGGTTCATGGCTTTAATTTTACAGGTGTTATTAAATTAAATTATATTGATTTAATTTAATAACTAATGACTTTATAATATTATATTATAAAGTGGGAGTATTTAATAAAGCCAATTAAGTGAAATATTAAAAAAAGTGCTTTTTCGAAAAAGCTATATATTTTGCTCGAAAAAGCACTTTCATTCATTCATTATGCAATCATTATTTTATTGAAGTTTGTGAAGAATTGCCCTGGCTAGGGTTTCGAGGACTAATTCCTCTTTCTCGTGATTTGAGCCATTGTCTGATAATGGTGAATTTCACTACTGTTGATCTATAAGCAATTAATTCTGTTATTGAGATCATTTCTTTCTAGTGCTGAGGTATACTGGATTTGCTCGGATTTAATTCTATAGGCAAGCTTGTTCTATCAAGTTTGAAATCATTTACATATTGAAATTCTGAAATTGGTGATGCTGATTGAATTGTGTGAAAAATTCAATATATGGGAAGTCTGTTCTAAATAGCTGGTGACTGGTTAATTATTATCGGATTTGCAGAAGTGTGATGCAATTAAAGAAATTATCGAATTGTGTGGTGGATTGAGAATTTAAGGGGCTGCGATTCCAAAACATACCAAAAACGTCAATGTTTGGTAGTGGAATCTGAATATACCGGCTGGTGTTAGTTTTCCCTGAGGACGTGCTTAGAATCTGGGCCATTTCATATTATTGAGGACCCGCGTTAAGGCTGGAACTCACGTGCTGCAGCAGTATTGGTGGCCGTCCTTTTCCCTTGGCACAGCGACCGGCTTTGACATCAAGTGAGCCGTTTTTCTGCAGCCACGTGATTCAAGTCACAGGGTGGCATTATTATTTACGAAGCAGACGTTGCAGCTGGAAAGTAATTTCAGTCACAGGTGCTCATTTGACTTGTTATGGAAATAAGATATTATATAATTTATGTTTTTTGCCAAAGTTTAATAGTCTATGATATGTCAAGAGGTGATTACTGAATTGAAATTCTATATTTTCCAAGATTGAGAATATATAAATATACATTATAACTGTCTGTTTGAGCAATATAAGATATAGTTGCAAATCTTTTCAAGGTTAATATTGAATATCCAAGAAGAGCCAATTTGGGTTCTTCACAATCAATCGCTTGTCAGATTTTGATTTAGTCAGTTTGGCCACTACTGCATTTGATATGGTTCTCAGGGTTAGGGCTTCCCCTTGATTACTGAACCTGGTTACCCTATGAAGATCATCTTTTGTGATCAGAGTGCAGACTCCTTTCGTGAGCTAGAATCCTGGTTCGTGCACTCGACTAACCACCATTCGAATCCAGTCTGGTTTGAAGATGGTTGGATATGAGATTCCATTGATGATCCCAGACGATACCAGCTTTGCGTAACCATTAGGATAATTCCCATCTTTGCATAGCGAGCGATACTCGCTTTTTGTGTACGTCTCACCCGATTCTTCTTGTTTTGCATGGATGAATGCAGTTACATCTTCTGTCAGGAGTACTCCATTAGGCACTGAGGAGAGTGCACCAACCACGTCGTTGTCCCTGTTCTGATTCGGCACAATATCATACGGAGGGCGATCAGTTTGATTTGCTGGAACCAGCTTTATGTCATAGGATGAAGATGCCATTGCTCTCAATCGGTTGCTGGAGAGATGATTGATCAGTTTCTCAGACAATCTCGCTCGATGATCAATTCGCAAGAATATTATTCAAGTAGAAAAAAGATAGACACAAAATTGCAAGGTAAAAGTAGATGAGTAATTCTTTTTTACATTTATAGGATTAGGGCATAATAGTAATTACCAAACGGTAACTATTGTTAAACGGCTATAGCATTAAATGCCTTACCTAACCTTTTTTGCCGCTTTTGCTAACTGGCAGTCCTACTTTTTCAGTTTGGCATGCCCGGTTGAACACCTCGCACCTTTTCGATCTGACCTGTAGATTGAGTGAGACGAAACTCACCAGTTCTACTAGGAACAGTAGTTGCACTACCGGTTCCCCCTAAGCCTTGAAAGCTCAGTTTGTGGAAGAAATATCACCATCTTGTGATGATGATCTTGCCTCTGTTTTCTCCTCAGCGGAGCTCTTTGATTCATTAACGAACCATATTTTCTTTATCTCTTTCTTAGTCTCCTTGCCTTTGTTGTTATTCTTATCAGAGGTCAAGGTCTTCACCACTAGTTAGGCCAATCCTTTGCCTTTGTTCCTAGTCCGGTTCCAGCAGTCTTTTGCTAAGTGACCGACTTTGTTGCAGTGATAGCAGACAATACCGGTTGCCTTCCATGGGTTTGTCCTTCTTGGATTGGGTGATTTGCTCCATGAATCACTGTTGCCATGCATCCCATTGTTTGTGTTGTTAGTTGTGTTCTGGTTCTTGCTTTTCTTGGTGAATACCGGTCTTGGAGACCTGAATGCCATAGTCTTTGATCTGCATTCTTCGGCCTTGTGCCCAAATTTGTTGCAGGCATAGCAGTAGCCCTTGAAGCTTCCCCTGCTTCCACTAGACGCCGATGTAGGGCTGGACCAGCATTCATTGGTTTTGTGGCCATTTTTACAATAGTTCTTGCAGTAGCTATTGTTGGGCCTTGTTGATGCTTTTCTATAGTCATTTGTTTTATGACCCGGTTTCCCACAGTGGTTGCAAGATATGTTAGAGGTCTTCTTACCTTTATGTCCCAACAACTTCTTCTTTGCTTTCTTGATTCTCTTGACACCAGAAGATTCACCATATTCTTTGGTGATTTTACCGGTGAATCCAAGACCGGTGTGATCTTTGTGCTTTCCTTGAGCTTGGAGTTGCTCACAAATCTTGACCGAACTTTCATTGTATCTTCTTAGGGTTTCATTCCTTTCTTCAAGGACTTTCTTTTGTTCCTTGAGTTGATATATCTCAATTGTCAGTCTTTTGCATGCATCATCCCTATCTTGCCATGCCTTGTGCATATTGGCGTTTTCTTGGGTGACAATCAGCATATCTTCTTGAAGTTGCAAAATGATGAGTTGACTTACCCCTGCAGCTTCCTCTGCTCGATTTCTTCCTTTTTCAGTGGTTGTTAATGACCTGATTGTTGTGTTCCTTTTATCTTCAGTTTCTCCCCTTTTTTCGATCAATTCAGTCATCCTCCAGGCGTTCTCTTCTTGCTCCCTTTCCAAATTGGCAATCTGACCGGTGAGGATCTGGTTCTTATCCATAAGCTCAGAGAGTGCTTCTTCATCAAATCCGCTTTGACTAGAGAGCTCATCAATAGTTTCATTGCTCTCATTGAGCTGTATAGCTAGCTCCTTTCTTTTTGCAAGGGATCTCCTCAATCTATTCTCTAGAGAGGCAATGATGTCGTTGGCTTCCTCCAACTGTTTCTGATATCGATAACCCTCCATAATCTCTCAAGCAGTTAGGCTTTATATATGAGAGCCTAACTCTGATACCAATTGTTAATACTAAACCGGTTACTGAGAGGGGGGGTGAATCAGTTAACACTTCTTTGTGTGAGTGTAATTGCAAATTTGTTAAATTATCCTTTACTGATAAGCATAATAAATCAAACACTTACAAGCATGAAGAAATCACACAGATCAACACAAGCATTTATACGTGGAAACCTTCGGTTAGAAGGAAAAAATCAGGGTGAGACAGAGCTCACAACTTCACTACTATAGAATGAAGACGCCCTGTTAGGAGCTTACAAAGCACTGGTTAAGGTGTTACCCAGTTAAGGGATTTTACAAGAGATTTGTTAAGATCTTAACCCTGTTAGGAGCTGCCTGGTTACAGGACTTCGAACATCAAGAAGATGTTACCCTGTTAGGGGATTTTTACAACGAACCGATTAGGTCCGCTCTAATAAAGGGATTTCAATTTGCTTTCACTACTGATAAAAGCAATGATCTGTTATGACACTAAATGTCTGATTAGATCATACCTCTTTCCCGGTTTGCCTGGCTATTGATCTCTGCTACCTCTATGTCTGTAGCTCTTCCCTCAGAAGATGTCTCTCCTCTACTCTATGTGAACACTAATAATCAACATCTCTTTTGCGTTCTATGACCTACATTTATACAAGAGTGAAACTCTTGACTCATAGAATTGCCAAGCTGTAAACTTAACCATAAATCATGCAACACATAAAAGCTATGCAATCTGATCTAGAGTTTACCATGAGATCATCCGTAGAAATAAAGCTAACTCCTGTTAAAAAGATAACTCCACTTCTGAGCGGTGGATGTGCCGTATAATTAGGCTTTTAACTCAAATTGATCCATGAGTTCCGGATCGGATCTTTCTTGCAATTAGACTTGTATACCCTTTATACCCGGTTCGTTCTTGTATGCAACATAAGACCGGTACTCTATACTTGGTTCGGTCTACCGGTGTATCTATTGACATAGTCAACAGGGGCATACACTCTGTTCTCAGTCTACCGGTGGTGTCTAGAGTAATGTAAGTGACTGGTGACCCTGTACCGTTGTGAATGGTGTTTGTGAAATGCACTAATGACAACTCATATTGCTAACACCAAGAAGGTTTCCAACAGAGCCACCATTATTGCTTGTTTATGTTCCTCTCCTAGCACACTATACCATCTAGTTGCATTGCCTACTTCTCCAAAATCCATTACCTCATCTACTATATCATTAATAGTCATGGTGCGAGTCTTACTTTTTCCTGGAGAAACAAGAATGGTTGGATGAGTCTGATGACTACCTTTATCATCAGTGATGTCGACAATGACCAGCTTGGTGGGAATCTTCTCTTTAACCGGTATTTCTGCTCATAGTACTCCTTTTCCTTTACCAGTATCAATGACTGATGGCTTAGTGGTCCTTTGGCATGCTTGTTCTGCTTGTTGTTGGGTCTGAAGAGGTTTTTTCCATGTTGCGACACCTTCCTCGTGAACCTTTTCAGCTGCACCAACGAGCATTTGACTTATTCTCCTTATCAGGAAGTTTTTCTTGTGCAATTCTTCTTGTTGGGTGGCCTCGTCCAGAGTGAGATGATTCTGAATCTCAAGCAGCGCCCTAATCCTTAGCTCTTTTTCCCTTTCCATAGAAGCTTTCCATCTTGCTTCAAGAATCTCTTGAAGATCGTCAAGTACAACATTATGAAGTTTTGTGGGAGAGGTTTAATTTGTGAATACAGTGAACTACGGCTTCTATTTTTCTCCTATCTTCTTCATTGGCCAATTGATATCTTCTGCTGACTGATCCCATTCCACCAAATTCTTTCAATCCTGTCACAAATTCATCAATTGTGGGTTTTCTTCCTCTTGGTGCATCCTCCTTCACTGGTTTACCAGATTTCCTCTTTTTGACTAGAGGAATTGTATCTTCAATCTTTGTTTCCTCCTGTTCTTCCCCTTGAGTGTTGGGTACCGGTTGTGCTCTCTTCCTTTGAGCTTTGGGTTGATCTATCACCAGTTTCTTCTTTGGTGTGGGGTTCCTCTTCACTTATACATTCTTGATTGGTGCCCTTTTCTTTAGATTCTTCTGAATCTCTTCAAAGGTACCAAACCGGTAAGCAGAGAGATCTAGGTCAGCTTCTTGTAAGGCATCTACATATGCCTTGGTTATCTTGCAGGAGATCTCGTAACCCAATTCAGGAGCATACCCAGTTCTTGGTTCCACTACTTGAATGATGCAGTGATCGGTGGAGACCAGAAAACATACATTGTCTTTGTAGGAATCAACAATAGTTGACGGCACCCTCTGCCTAGCGTGCATTCTTAGCTGGAATGCCTCAAAGTATTCAGTCATGACTTTCCCGAACTGGTTTCCCAGTTGATTGGCCATATCACTGATCTGGATCATGATAGGTTGATCGGTTCTCCAAGTCACGTTTCCTATTCTTGGTAAGAAATTAGAATAGTAAAAGTAAAGGCATACCAGTAGGGTCCCATACTTTAGGGATTTCTTCTTGACGATACCTAGCTTCTTCAGATTCTCAAATATCTGTCCTTGAAGCATTGTGCAAATATCGTACTGGGTGTTGTTGTGCATTATCCGGTGAGCGACATGTATGGCTCCTCTCGGTACGCTGCTCAAGCTGCTGGATTGATAGATTTTGTAACCTATCATAGCGGATGCGAACTGAACTCCATCGTCTTCAATGTTGCTGACGGTCATTTGTCGACTGTCAGATTTTGATTTTGTTAGTTTGGCGACTACGACATTGGAAATGGTTCTCAAGGTGAGGGCTTCCCCTTTGTCACTGTACCCAGTTACTTTGTGCAAGTCCTCCTTAGTGATTTGAGTGCATGCTCCTTTTGTGAGCCAGAATCCAGTCTGGTTAGAAGTCGGTCAGGTAACAGACTTCGTTGATTAGTCCAGATGACACCAGCTTCGCGTATTTGTCTAGAAGCTTTCCATCTGTGCATAGCGAGAGGTACTCGCTTTGGATGAAGGTCTCACCCAGTTCTTCTTGCTTGGCGTGAATGAAAGCGGTCACATCTTTTGTCATGAGAACACCATTAGGCACGGATGACAGTGCACTAGACATGTCATTTTCTCTGTTTTGAATTGCCATGATGTCGAAGACAGGTCGGTCGAATTGATTACCTTGAATCAACTTGGCGACAGATGATGATGATGCCATTGTTATCAACCGGTTAACACAAGAAGTAGCTTAATCGGTCTTACAGAGAAATCTTATCGTTGATCAAAGCACAAGAATATTACTCAAGCATAAGAAATTGTAAATCACAAATCGCAAAGTAAAAGAAAAAGAGTAATCTTCCTTTCTTTATATAGATTTAGGGCATAACGGTAATTACCAAACGGTAACTATTTGTTAACCGCTATAGTATTAATTACATTACCTACCTTTTCTTTCCTTCTTCGCCAATCGGTATTCAGACTTTTTCCGGTTTGAACAACGCTTACCTGTCCGGTTTTTCTTGCCAACTTAGTGAGTCATTTGCTCACCATTCCTTCTGAGAACAGTAGACGGGCTACCGATTCCCTCTAAGCCTTTTAGGCTCAGTTTGCTGAAGAGATATCACCATCAACAGATGATGATCTTCCCTCTATCTTCTCCTCAGCGGGGTTCTTTGATTCCTTCTTGAACCAAATCTTCTTGACTTCTTTCTCAGTCTCTTTTCCTCTGTTGTTCTTCTCATTGGAAGACAAAGTCTTCACCACCGGTTTGACCGATCCTTTTCTTTTGTTCAATGACCGGTTCCTACAATCTTTGGCCAGGTGTCCAACTTTGTTGCATGTGTAACAGACTATCCCGATTGCCTTACATGGATTTACCCTTCTTTTGTTGGGTGATTTACACCAGGAGTCATTATGACTATGCATGCCACAGTTAGCACAGTTCGTTGTGCTCCAGTTCTTGTTTCTTTTTGGGAATATCGAACTCGGTGGGGATCTGAATGCCATTGTTTTGGATCTGCATTCATCAGCTTTGTATCCAAACTTGTTGCATGCGTAGCAATAGCCCTTGAAGCTTCCCCTGCTTCCACTGGACACACTTGTGGGGCGAGACCAACATTCAGTGGTCTTGTGGCCATACTTGCAACAATTTTTGTAGTAATTGTTAGTTGGTTTTACCAGTGCATTTCTGCAGTTACTTGTTTTATGGCCCGGTTTTTTATAGTGATTGCAAGAAGTGTTGAAGGTCTTTTTACCTTTTTGTTCTATTGGTTTCTTCTTTTCCTTTTTGTTTTTGTTGGCTCCAGATGACTCACCGATTTCCTTGGTGTCTTGTCCAGTGAATCCAAGTCTTGTGGGATCTTTGTGCTTTCTTTGAGCTTTTAGTTGCTCATCAAGCTTGATCAAGCTTTTGTTGCATCTTCTGAGGGTTTCATCCCTTTCTTCAAGTTCTTTCATCTGTTCCTTCAGTTGATACAGCTCAATTGCTAGCCTCTTGCATGCATCATCTTTATCATGCCAAATCTTTTTCATGTTGGCGTTCGCTTGAGTCACTATTTGCATGTCTTCTTGGACTTGCAGAACAACAAGATCACTTTCCCTTATAGCTTCTTCAGCCAGATTTCTTGCTGTCTTAGAGGCTGTTAGTGATTTAACTACAGTGTTTCTTTCATCTTCAACTTTCCTCTTTTTCTCTATCAGTTTAGTCATTCTTAGGGCATTATCTTCCTGCTCCCTTTTTAGGTTGGAGATCTGATTGGTTAGGATCTAGTTTCTCTCCATGAGCTCAGAGACTGCCTCCTCAGCTTGATCTGATCCATTTTGCCTAGAGAGTTCATCAATTGTTTCATTGCTCTCACTTAGCTGCAAAACCAACTCTTTTCTTTTAGCAAGGGATCTTCTCAGCCTATTCTTAAGAGAGGCAATGATGTCATTGGCTTCCTCAAGCTGCTTCTGATACCTGTAACCCTCCATGATCTTTTTCTCAAGCAGTTAAGCTTTATATCTAAGAGAACTAAGCTCTGATACCAATTGTTATTCCTAATCGGTTACTGAGAAGGGGGGTGGATTAGTAAATACTATTTCTATCTCCAATTTAAAACTTGTATAAAGATTCTTGTAAGATAAACATAATGTAAATAATCATTCACACACAGAAATATAAATACTCAGATCAACACATCATATATACGTGGAAACCCTCTGTTAGAAAGAAAAAACCACGGTGAAACAGAGATCATAACTTCACTACTGCAGTAATAAAGGTGCCCTATTAGGAGCTTACAAAGCACTTGCAAGAGTGCTACTCGGTAAAGGGATTTGGTAGAAAATCGGTTAAGATCTTGACTCTGTTAGGAGCCGCCTTGTTAAAAGACTTTCAGCATCAACTAAGATGCTACTCAGTTAAAGGATTTATACAAAGAACCTATTAGGGTTCACCTTGATAGAGGGATTTGAATATGCTTTCACAGTATAAAAGCAATGATCTTAATTGACACTCTGTTTGATTAGATCATACCTGTTGACCTTCATGTTCTGCTTAGCTGTTGATCCTTTGTGCCTTTCACCTTTGTGACCGTAGCTCTTCTCTCAGAAGATATCTCTCTCTTTTGTATACTCAACATCACACCTTATGTGTCCTATGGCCTGTAATTTATAAGAAATTAATCTTATTAAAACCTAACTCATAGAACTGCCAAGCTGTAAACTCAACCATAAATCATACAACAAAAAGCTTTGCGAGATGATCTTGAGTTTACATTGAAACATCCACATAGAAATAAAACTAACTCCTATTAAAAAACTAACTCCAGTCCTAGATGGTGGATGCTCCGTATAATCCGGTTTTAAATTAGACAGTTCCGCATAATCTGGTGCGGATTATTATGCTCTTGACTGGTATTAATCTTACACCCGGTTCATCCCCTGTATGCACTATAAGACCGCTACTATGTACTCGATTAGTTCTACCGATGCATATCCTCTATTTAGTCTACTAGTTCCGATAAAGTAATATGAGTGATCTACCGGTGTACTTATATTGGTGGGAATGGTGTTTGCATCTATCTTCACCAATGACAACTTAAATTTGCTAACAGGAAGTGTATTTATTCTTCAGTTAGTGGAGATAATCATTTGCCTTCATTATGCCAAGAAGAAAGAGTGAGACTGCATGCTGATCAAAGCTACTGCAAAAGAAAGGGAAAAGCAGAAGTGTAGAAGAAAAAGAAGAGAGTGTGCAAGGAAGCACAGTAACCTGACGAGAGCATACTAGTGGTGCCAGGTGATGACTCTCAGTGAATGAAACAATGATCTTATTAGGCTCTGCAAAGCCATTTCAAAGGATTAACCCTTTTATTTCTCTCTAACAATTGCAATAGCCAAATCCCAGTATCTGGGTGGACATTAACAAGTCCCTTGTACTAAATCCCTTAACCGGGTGACATCTAGTTGATGTTTTAAAGTCCTCTGACAAGGCAGACTTTAACAATCCTTATTCAAAATCCTTTAACCGGGTCGCACCTAACAGTACGTTTGTAATCCTTTAACAGGAAAGGCTTTTCATAGAGCGCACTTTAGAAGAGTGCAAAACTTGTGAGTTCCTACTCATACAGTGGTTTTCTCCCATTTTGGGTTTCCACGTGATATATCTGGTGTTCTATGCTGTTGTGATTTTGTGTTGTTCATTTCTTTTATAGGATATGTTTTGCATGCAGTATTAGTCAGTGGATCTAAGAATGTCTTCGAGTTTTATTGGGTGCTGATTCACCCCTCCCCTCTCAACATTGGTTGGGACTATCATATGTAACTACATTATTTTGTGTAATGTTCCTTGCTGGGAATCTGCTCAAATTTCAAAAATGATCTTAGTTTACCATGTTATCAAATTAAATTAAACATAAGAGATAATTTAGGATCCATAATTGATATGATAATTAACATACTCATTCCAAATTCTCTATTCCTTTCCTAACCAATAACCTTAAGAAGGATGGGGATTTACTTGTCCTTAGGGCATTTGGACACCAATCTACAAGTAGGCTCCCTCAAGGTTTCCAGAGCACACATGCATACCTATCTTGGGACTATCCCTCAAGGATTCGTGATGTATGTCCTTACCCCATATTGGGAGTTTCCTCCTACATTGTGAGGTTTTACTCCATTTCTCCTTTACAAAACCAACCTATCCTCTTAATGGTATTTGTGAGGAAATTAAGGGAATTGGATGAAGAGCATACTAATTATAAACAATTTATAAACTATGATTATATTTGTATAAATTAATACATCATAATCTCCCCCCCCCGCACACATAATGAATGCTATCACTAACTTAATATCACAAAGTATATTTCAGATCATCAACCTTAGTGGCATCCTCATCCTCCTCATAATCCTCATCATGCTCATATACCTCACTCTCAGCCTCAGCCTTAGGGTCCTCCATTGGGTCTCCTTGCGCTCTAGTCACCTCTTGTGCCATTGCTACTACCTCTGCCTTTGCCTCTCGATCCACCTGATCAATCCATTCCAAGTCTTAATCACGAAAGACATGATCATCAATCTCAGTGTTCCACTCTGCTAGTGGATCAACCTTCTCTAAAATGATAGGAGATGTGTTGGTGCCCAAGATCTGTTGATGACAAAGGCGAAGGTTATAATGCATAAACACAAGATCATTCATCCTTTTCACTATCAACCTATTGCACTTTTTCAAGTGTATATGCTCGAACATACTCCAATTGCGTTCGCATCCTAAAGCACTACATGGCTGACTCAAAATACGAATTGCAATCCTCTGTAAATTGGCACTGTATTACCAAACATCTCCCACCATGCATCTGAAATGAGAGTTTTAAAATCAATTCTATAACTTTGCCTTATCAATGTAAAATGGTAATAGAATTAGAAATTAGAATTTAGATTTTAGAATCATAGTTTTTTACCTGGCATCAGTAGTGTCCGATTTTTCTTGCATAAGTCTCGTGAGAATAAGTCTCCTTGTGAAGTCCTATACATTTCTATCTCACGGACTATATGTGTTCCAACTGATTCATCTAGTGACATTCTCTCTACAACATCATAGAGCCCACACCACACCTCATCATTGACCTTAAAACTTGGGCTGAATTGGAATGTTGTATTAAGGAAGTGGGCAGCAGCATGTATAGGCCTGCGAAGTAGATTGTGCCATCGTCGATCAATGACAGACCATATTTATCCCAATTCCTTGCATAAAATTTTTTAATGGCCTTTTTCACCCTATCCATTCCCTCATAAATATATCCCATTGCGAGCTTCTCTCCAGCAATTCGTAGGAGAACAACAAGAGGCTCTATGAACTGCAATTAATGTGAAAGCAGAAAGTTATAAACATTAAGCTTTAAGTTTTACTTTAAAAAATGAACAGTGAACATAAACAAGTGTGAACAAAAATGATGAAATGAAATGGAAATGAGGACAAAAAGGAAAATCACCTCCACAATCTCTTTGGCTAGTTGGCAAAAGCCACTCTTATCAAAAATTCGATCAGTCGTCTCACTCCTTGCATTGGTATTTGCATATGATGATGTAGTCCACTCCTCACTTACAAACATGCATTTCAAAGCGCCCTTGGACTTAAGCAAAGATTGCAACGTGAGAAAATTTGTTGCAAATTGGGTGACCCTTGAACAAGACAACTCTTTTTTATTTGTGGACTTCCTCATAACGTTGAGGACCCAAGTATGATTATATATGAATTTACAAATATTCCTTCCTTTCTCTACACGTATTTTTATCCAAGTAAGTTTGCCATGATCTTTCAACATGAGGTCAATGCAATGAGCAGCACAAGGGATCCAAAACAAGTGGCAGTGCCACTTCATAAGAAGTTTACCTGCAACAACATAATTTTCTGCATTATCCGTGACTATTTGCACCACATTCTCCTCACCCACCTCCTTCAACACTTCTTCAATTACCTCACAAAGATACTCAACATTTTTTGTTTCCCTAGCATCAATTGATTTCAAAAACAGTGTGGCACCTGAGGAAAAGAAAAACAATTTAGTACAATCATAATTTAAAAACTTAATCACTAAGTCAATAGTTTACTACTAATAAGTAGTAGTACTAAGTACAAGTTCTACAATTACTTGATGAGGAAACAACAAAATTAAGCAGTGTTCTATTTCTTTTGTTGGTCCAACCATCAGTCATGTTTGTGCAACCCTTCCTCCTCCATACCTCACGCTGCTCCTCAATTGCAACTTTTACATCAGCCACCTTTTCGGTCAAAATAGGACCTTTTAGCTCCTTATCATTAGGGGCTTTGAACCCCAGACCACAAACGGTAATAACATCTATTGCAATTTGCCAATAAGGAGACCTAAAACAAATTAAATAAACACGATAAGTATACTATTAAGTTATACTTTCAACTTAAAAAATTAATATAATGAATGTAGCATATTCTTGAGTCTTAAAAGCAAGAAAAATAAGATAGAAATTAAAATAATAACAAGTACCTTGCTGTACTAAATGGAATGTTGTTGTAGAAAAACAAATTTCCAATTGCCATTTTCACAGCCTCATGCTTCTCCTTATTCCAACCCATGGTCTCAAGCGATGGTTGGGCACTCAAAGTCGTGCGTGGAACAAAACTGGAATCTAGAATGGATTTCTTCTTACGAATCCGAGGCCCAATGGTCACATTTGCACTTGCAGTACCACTACTAGATGGAGGTAGTGGAGAACAAAGACTTGAAGAGCTCTCTCCACCTAAGTTTGTCATTTCTTCGTGTTGCTTCTTTCTTAATTATTTTTTTCTCACGATGGGCCTCTAAATGAGCTTGCATTTCATGTATAACCTCCGGGGTTGCTTTTTGGCATGGTTTAGCATCACGCCTTGATATATGTGCAAGGTGATATTTCAATCTGTTAATACCTCTCCCATTATATTTAACATTACAATGCCAACATGTAACTACTTTTTTTGAGCCCGGGATGGCATGTTTCCAAGCCTTATCCCTTGCTACACGAATAGGGACTGCATCTGGGTTAACTAGAGGCCTAGATGAACTACCCTCAGGCTGAGACATTATGTTGCTGCTGCAATATATCATAAATAAATAAAAAATACATCTACAATAATGAAAATCAAAGACTAGGGCTTCTTACTTTTCAATTTTTTTCATCAACATAAAATGTAACAAATCTAAAATTCTAAAGACAAACAAATGTAAACAAAATGGAAATATGAAATTTGAATGTAGAAAATTCATTAAACGACACAAATATGTAACTCACCTCTTCAAAATTGGCAAAAATGAAGAAATACAACTCAAATTTATAGAGGCCTCCTCCAAATGCTTCTTTTAGATCCTCTCAATGTGTGAATACAAGCTAGAAACTAGCACAAACAATGAGGAAATCAATATATGAGAGCCAATCGATTTGCTAATCTATTTTCTAAAATCCCTATATTCTTCTACCAAACCTTTTTTCTCTCTTCGAAGTGTTTGCAAATGATGGAATGACCTTTTTAGGTCTTAGAGAAGGCATATAACACAAAAAGAATGATTAAAAATAATTAAAAAAATTTATTTTTTGCTTTTTACTGAAAGCTGGACGCGGCAGAATTCAGAGGACGGGATTCACCGAGTCCATCAAGTCCTGGGACTCGGTGAGTCCTGCAGGACTCGGCCAAGACTCAATTGAGTCAGCTTGCCGAGTCAAAATGACTCTGCAAGCCTGATGCAGCTCGAGACTCACTGAGTGCTGTCAGGACTCATAGAGTCATGTATCTATGATATTTATGAATGTATGTACATGATTTCGTACTTTTCTTGATATCATGCTACTCGTTGTAATCATCTTTATGATATTTTTGATATTCATGTTGCAATTTTGCCATGTTCAATTATTTGGTATTATAATTTATTAGTTCTTATACTATTATACATCATTTCATAACTAGTATTTCAAGTACTATGTGTTTGGTTTCTCTTTTATACCCGTATCTCTGAAAGGTCATGCCACGTGGGATTAAGAGACACGTCCATGTCACTTCTTGACCATTCATTATTCATAAACAATTAATGATAATCGCTGGTTACATGATCGTATTTGCCGCACTTGGATAACATTATCCCCTCCCTTATTACTGTCGTAATACTTGTCATTGGTTCTACACCTTCATCATTGCCCAGTTCTTGTGGAACAATTCTGATTGCATTTCTGTCTATAGCTGGTGGCGATAGTGTTTTCTGTGTATTCGTGTTGTGATGGGGTCATGACATTTTTATCCTTTGTTATGAATTATTGCCCCAAGAACAAGATTTATGTCTACATCACTTAATCCCATAAGTTGTTAATCAACACAATAGATCTAGTGTCAGTAGAGATTTGGTATCCCTTGATGCTCGTCTACGCAAGGCATTGGTAATTTGGGATCACAACCAACTAAATTTCTATCACGTTTCGAAATTGGATCACAAATAAAATAATTTAATTAATTTGATGAAACCAGTATATCTAATCATAAAGTTTTTAATGCCTCTGCTCCAATGGGGACATAAGTATGTACTGTCGCAAACTTGTCACTTTTCTAGGGGCATAGTCCACTTATTTATGGGCTATATAACACTAACTTATAGATTGTCCATCTGTTACGAGTGATAGTTATCTTATTCAGGAGCAAGTACTAACAGCAAGATTCCTCAAAGTGAATCCCACTAGTAGAATACGAAGTGATTTGCAATTAAAGTAAAATTTAAAATTTTAGTCAACATTAACCAGATGCTATTTTCATACCTTTTGAAGTAATTAACTTAATAGTCTAATACATCTGTCAAAGCTTTAAATTTGTTTCTGTTCTTCAGTCAAACTGTTGCTACAGGAAATTCAATGGAACTACTACTTGTGGATGTTGTAGCTTTTGACTAGACTCCTTGAGTAAATCAAACTACACTGAATCCTTATTTAAAGAATCAAGTGGATTGTCAGGGTCATTTTCTCTTTGGACAGACCTTTGGATTGATTGGCTTTACAGGTCTCAGCTAATCTTCAAATTAATAACAGTCAAGTGCAACAATCAAATCACTTAAAATTCATTTATATTTTCTGTCATTGTACTCATGGTCTCAGGGCTCCTCTTGGTTCTGTCAAGGTAAATTCACCTAAATTGGGGATCAATACTGGTCACCACATTCTTCCTCAACGTGTAGCTACTAGGGTACTTCTCTTATTTTCTCATTCTAGATATGTTATATCAGAAGTTTCTTGATCTAGAGGGCGAGCACCCCTTATGTCTACATTCCAGAGGACCTATCTAGAAGCATGTTACCAACTTCAAATCTACCTGTAGTAGATCAGTGACTACAGACCTCATGCTACTTCTAGTTGCATCCAAAACAAACTATTTTTGAGCCTAACTTATAAAATATTGACTACTTATTATATGTAGCCATAGAAACAAGTGGTATTTAGTATTATTATACATTACGAGCTTCTGTGGCATCAAGAGATTTTAGAGAAGGATGGTTTTGTAGAATGACCATTGACCAGCTCTTGTAAGCTTCTATTTACTGTAAGGCCTCCTCAAGTGTGAAAGGCTTCAAGTCTTGACACATCTCTTATTGCAGCACTCTTTCAATCCATCAAGGCATTTTCCAACTGCCCTTCGTGTTGAAATATTTCCACAAGCAAGCTAGCTTGGTAGAATTATCTGGGATAGGATGTCCCACTAACTTGTTTCCCTATGTTATTGAAAGTCATGCAGCAATCTTCTTGGGTATAAGCCTTACAATTATGACAACATGCAGTCACTAAACGATCCTAAGTGATGATTGCTAGCTAGTCAGCCTTGTCTTTACTGCACTCACTCATTTGCTACAAGTCAAATTCTGGCCATGAATGTTGAAAAGTGAATGTTCTAGTGATCTTGCATTGGACTTATTGGAAAATGATAGAGATTTAATCTAGTCAATCCCTTGATTTATTTCCTCTGAATTTTCTAGCAAGCTTAGGAATGAGAATTCTCTCAAGTATCGTTTGGGTAATATAATGGAATTGTCAGCTCTGTTGGTTACATCAGATTTCACAACTTCATCCTTTTCTAATGATTCTTTCTAGGGAATTTAAATAATGATCATAATGATCAGTGCCCTTACCTGTCTCTTTGGACTTTGATCACTCCCTTCACTCCTGTTCTGACTCCGTTCTCATCGTTTGATTGTGGCAATTGAAAAATGTAGGGCTTTTCGATTTTGTCCACAGCAGTCCCCTTCTGTTTTACGATCTTTGGTTGCCATCTTCTCTGCTGCTCTTAATAGACCCTCAATAGTCGACCGTGTCTCTAAAAAAATGTAAAGCTTGGCTAATTTTGCACACAGTTTGTCTTTTGCCCTCCAAGCAATTTCTTATGGCTTCCATCACTGAATACAATATTGATTTCAAATATTCCTCTAAATGAGGGTTCAGTATGGAGCGACTCTTGGTGCTCCCTTGTGTGGGCAAGAACCTTTTTTCGATACCACCATTATGTTTCTATTCCTAAATCTTCTACTATAGCTAGCAATACTTAAAAATTTGAAAGTTTTGAAGATTTTAAAGCTGAAAAGCTGAAATCTTTCTCTTCCCATCCTGTTGAAGACATAAAAATTTGATATTTTGAAGCAGCCTAGAACACTGAAAAACCAGAGAATGGAACTGAAAAGTCCCAAAAATAATCTAAACTAATATTAACCTAAGCTAGCAGGATACAGATATGGTACACGTGTGCGGGCACATTGTAAGGGATGTAGGGAAAATACACTCTTGATGCTTTCATATAGATAATTCCAACTTCTCATTTTTCTTATTGACATATGTTTGTAAGAAATATATAATCATAGAGGTGTCTTTTTGAACTCTAATGCTGCTTATTTTCCATAGTTCCTTTCTTCCAGTCTGGATTGTATGTCCTGGCTACAACTCTTCTCAACTTAGGATGGTTTAGAAGTCAAGCTAAACGAGTTCATTAATTTTTTATTCAAATTTCAATATATAGTTTTGAAGTAAGCTCCAATCCAATTAATAAATGTTCCTTGTAAACTCAACCCAATTAAAAAATGGATAGTTCTTATATGCTTTTTTATCTGAGTTTGTTATTCTTTCTTGTTGAATGCCTTCTTATCTTCATTTCTCTTTGTATTTATGTAATTTGAAATTTTCTAGTTCTGAACAAACAGGACATAGACACTGAATACACTTAATTCTGTTCAGATTTATTGACAAATATGGAACTCATGTTATCACTGGAGTAAAGATGGGAGGGAAAGATGTGATTTTTGTTAAACAACCACACACTTCAAGTCTTCCAACAACAGATGTACAGAAATTGTTAAAAAGAATAGCAGATGAAAGATTTGCAGATGGTAATGGTCAGTTCAGTTTTGAATCTGAGGAAAAGTTCCTAAGAGACGAAGTAAGAATGTTTTCACTCTTTAAATCTTTGTTGGTATTATTGAATTTATGCACTTCTAGTATTTTTTGATAGCCTAGTTGCATAAACTTGGAAAGAATGAACAAAAGTTATGAAATGCAAAGTGAAAATCTAGAAGTGCTTAATAAATTGGTGAAGAATAACTACAGTTAAGGAAAATATAAATTTTTTATTTGGCACCTTAACTTGTATTTATAATTGTAAAAAACATAGTCACCTAGAGATGGGGAGACTTGGAGGTCTTGGTGCTGGTACTGGTATGACAATTTTCCAAAAACAGGAGACGTGGTACTTGGAGACAGCAATTGTTTTTAATATAATTTAATAATTTCCAAGAAATATCATAACATAGAGCTTTGAAATCAGAAAACAGGAACAATGGAAAGTTTTAAGTATGAACATTAAAAATTTAGAACCATTGAATCCTTAGTTCAAAATATCGTAGATATATCTGCGATAAGTATACTTATCGTGATATTTTCTGCGTTATATTTGCGATAAGTATACTTATCGCAATATTTTCTGTGTCCCCATAAACTACGTCAATTTATCGTAGAAAACTTATCACAGTTAAGTTGGAATTTATCGCCGAGAAAATAGGTAAAATATGACAATCCCAACCGGTGCTGAGATGGGAGGGGTGAATCAACACCTATAAAACTTCTTTGTAATAAATCTAATGAAGTATGCTTAAAACTGTAAGCAAAATAGATTCAAGCATAAAAGTAGCATCAAGCAATCAATCCACAAAGTGACACCAGATTTATCATGTGGAAACCCAAATCAAGTGAAAACCACGGTGTGAGGAGACCTCACAAATTCTGCGCTCTTCTGAAGTGCGCCCTGTTAGAAGCCTTCCCTGCTAAAGGATTACAACGCACTATTAGATGCGAACCGGTTAAGGGATTTGATACAATAAGGCCGGTTAGTGCCTGCCTGGTTAGAGGACTTGGAACACTTGAAAAGATGTCACCCGGTTAAGGGATTTAATACAAGGGACCTATTAATGTCCACCCAAAATACTGAGATTTAACTATTGTAATTGTTAGAAAACAATAGAAGGATTGACCTTTTACAAATGGTTTTGCATAGCCTGATAACTAAGAAACATCACTGGTCACCACTGGTATGTTCTCCTTTTCTGTTGTGCTTCTCTGCACACTCTTCTCTCTTTTCTTCTCTTTTCTATTCACCTTATCTTCTTTAGTGTACTGGTTCACTCTTTTCTTTGGCAGAATGAGGGCAAACTATATTCTTGACAGGTAGAAGAATATATAGTCCTTGCCCTAATTGTGCTTCTCATGCATGACCTAATCACAGATCTCCTTCGAATTCATCACCCTGTGGAGTATTAGTTCACTGAGGAAACATCCGATGCATGCCCTTGTTTTATCTGCTTTATGAAGTAAACAATAGATGCGTGTCAAGCACCTTTCTTTCGCATGAGATAACTCCATGTTTTAAAGCCACAAATTCTGGCTTTAAAACCTTCAAACACGCCTTGCATCGATCATCATGTTAACTCAAAGTCTTCAGGATTTAGTGTAGTAAATCCCGGTCAAGGAGTTGTTTAATAGATAGTTGACTATGACTTCCCCGGTTTATCTTACCATAATGAAGTCTTCACTTGATCGGTTAAGATCCTTATGTTGTGAACAGGTAAGAACTTTGATCTGTCACCTTTCCTTCCTCTGCTTACCGATTGCACCCTTTCCTCGGTTGCGTAGTTGACACTGGTTGTTTCCGTTTCTTGGTTGAATCCTTTCCTTGGTTGCCGATGCACTTTGCTTAATGACCGGTTTCTCTTGATGAGCAGATCCATAGTGACCGGTTGCTTAGTCACTTTTTTCTTGCATAGTGTCACCGGTTGCCAAACCAGTCTCTTTACATATAGATCCACCACTGGTTTTCACCTTAGATCTTTAGACCTTAGATTGAAATGTCAAACACCTCTTTCCTCTTTCCTCTTTTGCCAATCAATGACAATACTTAATTGCCATGTACTGGTAGTAAGCTTACTAGTTACCATCTCTTAATGCCAACAATCTCCCCCTTTGGCATTAATGACAAAACCTTAATGGGAAATCATGTCACCTGTCCTATGCTTGTATCTCTGCTTGTATCTCTGTGCACTGCCATTGCCGGTCATCTACCGGTTCATTGCCAAACTCTCCCCCTTTTGACAATAATGCCAAAGGCTAGTCAGAAAGACTACCTTAATCAAATCTGCTCCCCCTTCGAGCAATAGTCCTTTTCATCAATCCAGATAAGATGAGGTGAAATGCTTTGTTGAAGCATAATGAACTGATGAACACCTTTGCAAGTTTATTGATGATTAGGGAGGGGTATCACCCCTAGTTTACCTCTGAGATACTCAAAAGTACTTTTTGGTAATGGCTTTGTGAAGATATCAGCAATCTGTTCTTTTGTGGGAACATACTCCAATCTTACCTCTTTGTTTTGTACCATCTCTCTCAAGTAATGATACTTGATGGCAATGTGCTTTGTTTTGGAGTCCATGATAGGGTTTTTGGATATGTTTATTGCACTGGTGCTGTCATAGTAGATTGCAATTGGTTCAAGTATCTGTTCTTGGATTCCTTCCAGTAGTTGTTTGATCCAGATTACCTGTGTGCAATTGATTTCTGCAGCAGCGTGTTCAGCTTCCACTGTAGACTGTGAGATGCAGTTTTTTTTCTTGTTTGTCCATGACACAATCTTCCCACCGAGAAAGAATGCACCACCACTTGTGCTCTTTTTGTCATCAATATTGCCAGCCCAGTCTACATCAATGTAAACCTTTACTTGGAAGCCTCCCTTGTGAGGAAACCACAAGCCATACTCTTCAGTCCCTTTCAGGTATCTGAAAATTCTCTTCACTGCTATCAAATGTGCTATGGAAAGATCCTCTCCTTTGTTTAATACAACAACGATCAATTATCATTTTAGTATTGTACCCTGAGGTTTGGCTTAATGACCAAGTAAAGAGTAAACCAAACCTTGGCAATCGACATGGTGGTGATCCAAATTGTATCCTACAATCCCAGAGAATAAACTAAGACCTAAATCCAAGAACTAATGTTGGTTTAGATTGATGAGGCAAAACACATGGGTAGTTTGTTGGCAATGGTGGGCCAATTGACAAGAGTGTGCGAATCTTCTACACTTTTAGTTTTGTGCCAGAGGTGAGAAATGAAAAGCATATTAGGTCACACAACTTAATCATACCCTATACATAAGGACATCCCAAATATTTGTTGCTACACATAAGAACCTCCCAAATATTTGTTGCTAGACTTCTCTTATACTGGCTTACTGGTCATGTAGACCTATAGATTTCCTAGCAAAGTAGACTGTAGTAAGGGTATATGTCTCCTATATTACTGGTCTTGTAGACCTATAGATCAGCTAGCAGACTGGAATAAGGATATATATGCAACTAAAGATGCAAATATGTTTTCTCCCTCATTATGACATAACCCTTGAAAATACAATTATGGATAACACTGTAAAGATAATTACAAACATATGCTCTCACAGAATATTGCAAAATTTAAAACTACTAGATTATGCAAAGTGGTAGAACGTTACTAGACCAAGCTAGTGAAAATAATGAATGAATTTTGAATGGTCAAAGGATCGATTATTGAGAGACTGGTGCCTTAATACATTGGTGACAAAGTCCAGGTTTAAAATCAAGTGCAAATATATGTGCAAATCAGTAACAGAGAACTAGTATTGCATCTAACATCTCATACTTCACTTAGACACATGAAACAACAAATATTCAAATTTACTGTAACCATCATCATTTGATTAGAGAAACCCCATAATTTATTAGAAAAAGTACCCTCAAATATTTTGAAAGATATTTATGGCTGCTGTGACAATTAACTAATCATAAATAATATCAAACTAGCAAACGCCACCCCAGAGATCAATATCATTCTTTGAAATCTTCAGCCAATTGTGGAGGCATTCAGATGATGGAGATGAATTTTGCATGCAAGCACCTTCTCTTGATTTTACAATAAATGAAATCGACAAGAAATCAAACTTGAACTAAAAGATTGACAGCCTAAAACATACCAGAGCAGCAGACACAATTAATTTAATCGACAGAGATCCAACCAACTCCAGCTTCTTGAATTTGTTGTATATATAATCCAGTGATTTAATCCTGAATTTCATAAGCACTTGACACATGTTCCAATCTTTTGCACCCTATCATCACATTTCACTTCAATTGGGTTTTCAATAAATTTGGTGCAGATAAACGGTGCACTTAGCTCTGGCAGGAGAATTTCAGCACTTGCGGACCTTGATCACGTGATACCCATATTCAACAGTACCACAAAATATCCCACAAAGTCCAATTGCTTCTTGATTATCTCCTTTAGATTTGTACATATACTATCTATAACAATAAAATCTCTTCGAATTTTGGCGCATCGTGCATGTTTGTAATATAGCTCCCAACCTAAGGATTCACATCCTTTTTTCAGTTTCAACTAATGGTATGGGCCTTGTCCTATTTCTTTCAATTCCTGAGCTACCTCCTTTAATAAAGAATTTGGTTCCATGATTGGATAGCTACCATGAAAGTCCATCATGCTGTTCCAAACTCACAAGTGATGTTGTAGGGATCTTTATCAATTTGACAATCGGTGCCTTCATCCACTTGGTTCCGATTGCAACAAAATTTACTCTTGGGAAGATGTTTGTTTTTGTCTCTCTTTGCTTTAAACCCTTCCCAGTTGCTTAAATTCGATCAAAGCCTTTGAAACTTTGGCCCAACATCAGCGAATTACCTTAATCAATAAATAATGCTTGTGGAGTAAACACTAAGAATAAAGTTGTGCATGGATTCTTTTAGCCATTTAGCTGCAAAGCAAATGGAAATGAACACATCACCTATAAATATAGTTAAGTTGCCTTGAAAAATGTAGCTGAGCCCTAGGCCAAGTATATGGAATGAGTTTGTGTAATGTCCCCTGGTGAGATATCCTAGAATAAGGGACAACTAACTTGAATCTTTTATTCTTATTATGGATTACAATCCTATTTCCACTATAAACTTGTCAACGGATAATATAAATCAATGATAAGTTAGATAACTAATATCAATGTCGCATACTATCTCTGATTTAGTCAATTGGATGCCCCCTTAATGAATTGGTTTTAATAGGTAAATTTATAGTTGTATCAGTTATGGTAGAATAATCTGCAAAATGATCTCCCTTATAGTTGCTTATTATAACTATGTTCCCATGTTGGGTGACAATAATGCTAAGTGTTCACAGGAGCCTATCTTAAGGATGAATGGAATCAGTTGTAATCTGATCTGAATGGATAAGATATTAATATTATGTTTGTTGATATTAATAGCGATCTGATATGGGATGATTGTTGGGATTATATCAACCTCCAAAATTCTATACTGATCTGCTTATGTATTCTTGCCACGATAATAGTGTCGTCTCTGGTCAATAAAATAAGTTCTTGCAATCCGATTTGCCAATTAGACAAGTGCTAAATGTGAGCAGAGCCAAATAAGATCGGATAAGAACTATTAATACTCTCCTCCCTAGAATGATTGATTTTAATCTCCTTATATATCACCTTATCATCAAATAGTTGCATCTTTTAATATCAAGAGTCATACCCATTCTCTTACAAGAGATCGTACCCTTTCCTTCATAATGATAATCGTTGATTATCATTAAACCGATTTGCTGGCAATTAGAGCAGCATCTTGCCATGTAAAATATCAGTTAGTCCCTTGATTACTTCTTATGTTTGTTGTTTATAATTGTTTTATTGTTTGTGCAATATTGATTGCTTGGTTCGTCAATTAAGGTATTTTCTTGGGTCCGACTAATGGGCTTGTTATTAAATGATGCGCTTAATCTTCCTATCAATGCTTGATGACTCACGCGTATCATTGTATCACTTTTCCTTTGATTGATATATGCGGATAGTAGTTATTCTTAATAACCACCTTAATTAATAATATACACATCGTTCCAATTCATGAGAATTGTTATTGGCGCAAATGTCAATCTGATTTGCTTAAGAGCGGTGCCACTATTTGTCTTCATTCGTATACAATTGGCAATTGCTAATAATTAATGTCAAACATCAAATAATCTTCAATGTTTTGATATAAAACGTTTACGACAAGTGTAGCCTCTCCCATACATGAATAAGGTAGTATATCCACATTCGCTGATATCTTCAGTACCAACCACGATGATATCGGATATAATAGAAAACGGTAAACTACTTGTTGATTTCTCCTATCATTTATGGAAGCTCTTCAAATTAATATCCCTGATTTTTGTATGGTCCATTAGCCTCATATATTGAATTAAACTATCCACCGCATGTATAGTTCTAGATGTAATTTATATTAATGGTTGCATTACATTGTATTGTATTTATAAAAATAAAGATATAATTATATTATATCTATAATTATTGTAATCGGTACAATAATAGTATGTAAATATAATTTAATTATGAAAAAGATAAACATTTACTTTTAATGTGATTAATATATTATTATTATTATTATTTTTATTTATCATTTATATTTATTATTTTAATAATATATTAATATATTAAGAATAGATTATATTATATTATTTTATTCATTAATTTTTTCTTTTATTATTATTCCCTATCGAATTCTTTTATTTGATTTCACCAATGTAATTATAATTAATAATAATATTTTATTATTTATTTTTATATTTTAACTTTGTTATTATTTCATCTCAAAAAGAGGGGACATTACAGTTTGCTAAGTATATAAAGTGGGTGTGCTAAGTATGCCACTCAAGACCACATGGCAATTCACTATTTGTTGCCACTAGAGTGGACACCTTAGAAATCTTGCATATAGGCTTTTGACCAAAAGAAGTCATCTTGCATTGCCACATGTCCACCTTCCTTTTAGGTCAATGTCTTGATTCATTAAGTATCTTTCATAATTAACAACTTGTGTTGATAGTTGACACTTGAAAAACCTATGGCCAGGGGCAATTGAAGGATAGCAAATTTGAGGGCCCATTACCTTTAATTGTTTAGGTACAAAGTAATGCAAAACAAACATTTTATACACATTCAACGTTAGTGAAGGCATGAAATGGTTGCGGACCTTTGTTGAAAATATTGAGTGGATCCACCACCTTTGTTTGTTGAAATTTGCTTGCCGCACTTTACTAGCTCTTAACTTTTCAAATGCATTTGAGTTAGCCACCTAGCTTTCTCTCTTTAACATTGTGGCCCACATTACTGTTGTGACCTTTTCACACCATCACCCCATTGCAAATGGGGACCCCCGCTTTTTGCTTGTAGTTGTAAGGTTTTGGCATTTGAGATGGCAATTCAGAGTTCAGAGGTTGAGTGGTTAAGTGATTAAATTGTTCGGGTTGTAAGTCCAATTAGGAGTATCAAGGTTAAGATTTCATTGGGACAAGTTGAAATGGTTTGAGGGAAAAATTTTAAGTGCATGAATATTTTGGCTAGTCAAATAGTTTGAAATACTCTATAATGCCATATTTTATGCATAAGGGCTTTAAAATCCCTATAAAAATTGATTTTCCATGCTTAAAATATACAAAAACCTTATGAAAATCAAATTTTCCTTACAAAATTGCACTTAGTCCCTATAGAAATAGAATTTCCACTCCAAAATTGCACGTTGTCCCCATGGAAATAGAATTTCCATTGCAAAAATGCACTTAGTCCCTACGGAAATAGAATTTCCATTGCAAAACGGACCAAAGTCTCTATGGAAATAGAGTTTCCACTGCAAAAATGACCAAATTCCCTATGAAGTGTGAGTTTTCACTCCAAAAATGATCAAAATGCTTGTGAAAGATGAATTTCCACTTTAGAAAAATTATGAAAGCCCCTGAGGGAGTTGTTTTTCCACTCTTGGAGAGCAAAACAAGCAAAAACAGAAAAAAAACGAAGTGTTGAGATCATTAGTCCCTCTACGGGTCGTTTTTCCCCTCATGGGCATAAGGAACAAGGACAATTAGTGAAGAGTCCCTATGCATGTCAATTTTCCACTAGTCCCATACTTAGGAAATTTTTTGGGTGTGAAGTAAGGAAAGTCCTTGTAATGATTGAATCTCCACTTGTTCCTATGCATATAGAATTTTCCCCAGTTCCTAAGAGAGACGATTTTCCCCTTTGTGAACAAGAAGATAAGTAAAATTAGAGTCCTTGAGGCATTCGAATTTTCCCTTTGAGGGAGAATTAAGGGAATAAAGGAAATGATGAGAGATTTTAAATGTCCATTTGCAAATCGATTTTCCCTTTGAGGAAATAATGAGAATTAATGAAAAAGTGATGGGTGAAAGTGGTAATAGTCCCCTTACCAATCATCATGGATACTTAGACAAATTCAAGGAGGGAAATATGAAGGATTTTACTTGTCCTCGTGGAGGTCATTTTTCCACCAGCCTCATGAAGTTGAACATCTGAAGACAAAATTTCATGAAAATGCAAGCAATCCTCCTTTAAATAAAAAACCCACCTCTAGAATTGAATGAAAAACAAGAATAAATCTGAAGCAAATAAAAAAATTGAAGGATTGGAGGTGGAAATTGAAAAATCAATGGATTCAATAAAATTGTTAATTTTGCACAAATCCCAAGGGGCTGCGTTCAACTTTGCATTTGTCTCAAAATCAATTCTTAAAATGCAATTTTGATTGCACATTGGCTGTGTGGGGGAGATACAAATCAAGCACCTATTTAAAAAAACGACCTACAGCAGCAAATAAAATACAATAAGGAAGTTGACTTAAGCTTGGAGTCAAAGGAAGAGGAAAGCAAATGATGAGAGATTGCTAAGAGCTTAACTCTAAGGAAAGTGAAGCTGCAGCCATATCAAAGTCAGCTAGCACTGAGAGTGAAGATCTGAAATACCAAAAAGTGGCCTTCAAAATAGCTGTCAACAAGAGAAGTTTGAATGCCACCAAGAAAAGAATGGATGACTAAGAGGGAGGAGGATCGCATGTCCAAAATCTGAAACCCTTAGGACAGCTGTGATTTTGCAAAAGAAAATCAGGGATCACAAAAGACATGTGACAAGGGTATGTATGGAACCAAATCTGAATCAGACTAAAATCTGAGATAATGCAAGTGACTGGAAACAGCTGTAAGTAGCGATTTTCAGATTTTAAGTCTGAATACTTCTAGGAGGAGTTCAATTTGTTTTAGAAATCATTGTTAAATTCCAAGTCGATAATTCTCATCAACTTCATTGCAGGCTGTTAGAAAAGAAAAAATCCGAGTTCAAGGACTGGATTGGAAGGACTGAAGGGCTGAGATGCATGAGTAAAATCTGAAACTCTTCAAAGAAGGGTGATATTCCCTAGAAAATCAAGAAAAATTCTTAAGTCACTTACTCATAGCAGAGGTTATTGCCAAGATTGTACGGATCATTCTCACAAGGTTTTGAGGAAGAATCACCAAGAAGAGGTGTGTTGCAGACTACGTCCTCAGACAACTAGACTATCCTCAGACAACTAGACTAATGGCTTGTAGAAAAAAGTTGTATTTGCACATTTTACCTTCATGCTCTTGTCAAGGACATTTGGTTAATGATAGGGCTGCATTCGTCATGAAATTTGGGTTAATTTCTAAGCTTTTAGACCAAGTTCCGGTCTGTCCTGAGAAAATCATAGTTTGTGCAATAAGTAATGAGGTCTGATCTGTGCATTCAGGGGTGAAATGAGTCAATTTGTTCATGATTTTGAAGTCATAACAGTCAGATTACACCTAGTTGCGAACTTAATCTTCAGACTTAGTCCTCAGAATTTATTTTAAAATCCATGGCTTCAAGATTTTGATTTTTTTAAAAGTTTGGGGCAGTTAAGGATCAATTTTATGCTCATTATTGCCATAGTCCTCAGACATAGTCCTTAATGTTTCAATTTTAAGTTTCATTTGCAGCCATCAAACATAATTCTTCTAAGACTTGGAATCAACTTTAGGGATAAAATCAAAAGGATTAGAAAGGTCTGAAATAATTCCCTTTGTTTAACCATTACAACTTGCTAAATTTGAGCTTTGTACCAGGAATCATGACCGGATAAAATTCAGGGATAGTTGCAAGGAAGTGAACAAAAGAAGGTGGAAGACAAGCTCAAGCTCAAGGCCAAGGATAACAATGGAGGACTAACCTAAAACGATCAAGTTCAAAGAAGGACAACACTTCAAGATAATGCAAAGAAGCAGATGAGGAAAGAAGAGGGATTCAACAATGCAATTACAAAATGGATAATTCCTCAACAAGGCAAAAGTAACTTTATTCAATCAAGGAGACTTAGAGGATTCAAGATCAAACCTTCATCAAGATGGGTCGTGGATAAGTCTGGATTTAAAATACAAGGAGTCCATGGACAAGCTCAAGTTCAAATTCAAGGACATTCATGTGTCCCTATTCAAGTCAACTTTCCACTTGATTAAATACTTGAAGAATAAGGATTATCCTATAGGGAAATCAACTTGTCCCTCCCTATTCACATCAATTTTCCATAAGGATCAAACATGATTCAACTCAAGGACAAGTTGTTAAGGACTCCAATTTGTCCCTATGAGGGTTGATTGTCTCCTCAAGGAATCCCTAGGCATAAAAGGGATCAAGGCTAAAGGGTTTCTAGCCAAGGAGGTAACGGATAAAGGTATCAAGGATGTCCCAAACATTGGGAAAGAAGGACTGACAGTCCCAACCGGTGCTGAGAGGGGAGGGGTGAATCAACACCTGTAAAAACTTCTTTTCCTTAAATCCAATGAAGTAAACTTACAACAGAAAGGCAAACAGATTTAAGCATATAATAACAGCAAGTAAACAATCACACAGTGACAAAAGATTCATCACGTGGAAACTCGGTTAGGGTGAAAACCATGGTGTGAGGAGACCTAACAAATTTTGTACTCTTCTGGAGTACGCCCTGTTAGGAGCCATCTCGGTTAAAGGATTAAAAATGCACTGTAAAATGCGACCCAGTTAAGGGATTTGTTACAATGCAGTCGGTTAGTGCCTGCCTAGTTAAATGACTTTGAACACTTCGAAAGATGTCACCCGGTTAAGGGATTTGATACAAGGGACCTGTTAGAGTCCACCCAAATACTGGGATTTAGCTATTGTAATTGCTAGAGAAGAATAGAAGGATTGACCTTTTGCTAATGGCTTTCCATAGCCTGATAAGATCTCTATTTGTGCTCAACTAAGAAGCATCACCGATTGCTGCAGGTGTGTTCTCCTCTACTGTTGTGCTACTCTGCACAATCTTCTTTCTCACTTCTTTCTTCTTTTCACTCCTGTCTTATTTTCAGCATACAAGTTCACTCTTTTACTCGGTAGAATGAAGGCAACTTCTATTTGCCTTGGGCAGAAGAATATATAGGGTCCTACCCCTAATTGTACTCGTTATGCATGACCTAATTACAAATCCTTATCAGATTCATTACTCAGTGGAGTACCTGTTCATTAAGGAAACATCCGATGCATGCCCTTGCTTTATCTGTCTAATGAAGAAAGCAGTAGTTGCATGTCAAGCAACTTTCCTTCATAGAAGATAACACTTTGTTTTAAAGCCATTGATTTCGGCTTTAAATCCTCCAGACTCTCCTCAAACCGATCGCCAGTTTAACTCAAAGACTTCCGATTTTAGTACAGAAAATCTTGGTCAAAGAGTTGGTTGGAACAAATAGTTGACTATGACTACCTCAGTTTATACCGAAGTCATTAATATATCGGTTGAGTTCTACATGCTGCAAATAGGTAAGTGTCTTTGACCTGTTACTGTCCCTCCCTTGGCTTACCGGTTGCACCGTCCTCGGTAGTATTGTTGACTATTGCTTTATCTGTACTTGTCTACACCGGCTGTAGCTCGGTCCTCAGTTGATGCTGGAATCCTCTTTTCCTTAACTATATATATTGCCCAGTGACTAAGACTTTGTATAGTGACCGGTGGTATTTGCGTACAGTCACAACTGTCTTGAATACTAGCATCATCGGCCAAACCATCCTTCTTTGATATAGATCTCTTTGGATCTTTAGACTTTGTAGAGATGACAAGTCTCTATACTCTTTTGCCAATCAATGACAATAATCGTACCAGTAGTAGGCTTACCGGTGACAATACTTGTACCGGTAGTAGGCTTACCGGTTACCATCACTTAATGCCAACAATCTCCCCCTTTGGCATTGATGGAAAAACCTTGATGGCCAATCACAATATCACTAGGTTACTATGCAAATACCTCATTGCTACTGCTACAGTACTCCATTCCGGTTCTTGCCAAACTAAACTTTCCCCCTTTTTGACAATAATGCCAAAGTCTTAGTCAGAAAGACTACCTTTGTCTACTCTACTCCCCCTATGAGCAGCATTCCTGTTCATCAGTTCAAAAAAGATGAGGTGTAACCCTCTGTTGAAGCACAATGAATTGATGATCACCTTTCCAGGTTTACTGAAGATCATGAAGGGGTATCACCCCTAGTTTACCTCTGAGATACTCAAAAGTATTCTTCGGTAATGGCTTGGTGAAGATATCAGCAATTTGTTCCTTGGTGGGAACATGCTCCAATCTCACCTCCTTGTCTTGTACCAGCTCTCTCAAGTAATGATACTTGATGGCGATGTGCTTTGTCTTGGAGTGCATAACATGGTTCTTGGATATGTTAATTGCACTGGTGCTATCACAATAGATAGCTATCGGTTCAGGTATCTGTTCTTTGATTCCTTCCAACAGTTGTTTGATCCAGATTACCTATGTGCAATTGATTGCTGCAGCAACATATTCAGCCTCTGTAGTAGATTGTGAAATACAATCCTATTTCTTACTTGTCTAGGAAACAAGTCTTCCATTGAGAAAGAATGCACCACCACTTGTGCTCTTTCTGTCATCAATGTTGCCAGCCCAGTCTGCATCAATGTACACTTTTACTTCAAATCCTCCTGTATGTGGAAACCATAATCCATATTCTTCAGTGCCCTTTACATATTTGAAGATTCTCTTTATTGCTATCAGATGTGTCTCTTTGGGATTAGCAGAGAATCTTCCCACTATGCCAACTGCATGTGCAATGTCCGGTCTATTGTGAACAGCATACTGCAATTTTCCTATCATGGACCAATACATAGTTTCATTCACTTCTTTTGCATCATCCTCCTTTGATAACTTGAGGTTGGTTATCATTGGGGTTCCAACCGGTTTAGAGTCTTCAAGTCCAAAAGTCTTAAGAATTTCTTTAATATACTTGGACTGAGATATAAAGATACCTTCTTTCAGCTGATGGACCCGTAATCCAATTAAGAATTTTATTGCGCTTATCATAGACATCTCAAATTCTTTCTTCATCTCTTCAGCGAAGGCTTTGCTCATCTTGTCATCTCCTCCAAAGATGATATCATCCACAAAGATCTCAGCAATCAGATTTCCATCTTTTCCGGTCTTGAGATACATATTGCTATTGTCCCCGGTTCTTGTGAATCCTATGGTCAGAAGATATGAATGTAGCTTTTCATACCATGCCCTTGGAGCTTGCTTAAGTCCATAAAGAGCCTTTTTTAACTTGCAGACCATACCATCATCATGTGTAGATGTGAAGGCTTCTGGTTGTTCAATGTAGACTTATTCTTCCAGAATCCCATTCAAGAAAGCAGACTTGACATCCATTTGATACACTTTAAACTTTTTGTGTGCAGCATAAGCAATAAGAATTCTCACCCCTTCCAGTCTTGCTACCGGTGCAAAGGTTTCTCCATAGTCCTGTCCAGCTTCCTGGGCATATCCTTTGCAGACTAATCTTGCCTTATTTCTTATTACTTTCCCTTCCTCATTCAGCTTATTTCTGTAAACCCACTTGGTCCCTATGACATTCTTGTCCTTTGGTCTTTGCACAAGATCCCATGTGTCATTCTTCTCAATTTGCTCAATTTCTTCCTTCATGGCCTTGACCCAGTTTTCATCTTTTAGAGCTTCCCTTGTTGTTTTGGGCTCTATATAGGAAAGTAAACAGATATTTTCTTTGGCCTTTTTCTTGGTCAAAACATTAGCATGTTTGTCACCAATAATGTTATCAGTAGAGTGATATGTGACATACCTTGGGAGAACCGGGCGTTGTTCTCGGTCAGGCTCTTCTGGTTGAGCAATTTCTTCACGATGATTCTGAACATCTTGTTCACCACCTTGTGCTTCAGGTGCAGTTTCATGAACCGGGTGTCTGTTCACATGGTGTTCTTCGTCTTCAGTAGCTGCTTCATTGAACTCAAAGACGTTTTCTTCACTTTGCTCTTCAAGATTGTCATGATTATTATGGCGGGTCTCCTTAATCGGCTCTGAAGATTCATCAACTTTTACATTGATGCTTTCAATTATCTTGCTTGTTCTCTTGTTCAGACACCGCTATGCCTTACTTTTGGTAGAGTAACCCAAAAATGTTCCTTCATCACTGTTGAGATCAAACTTCCTAGAATACATATCTCTTTTGATGTAACATTTGCTACCAAAGATTTTGAAGTAACCTACATTGGGAGTATGCTTAAACCATAGTTCATAAGGAGTCTTACCAGTTCCCTTTTTTACTTGAACTCGGTTTAGTGTGTAGACAATAGTACTGACAGCTTCTCTCTAGAAGTGATGAGGAAGATCCTTCTAAATAAATAGAGATCTTGCACAGTCAATCAACGTCCTATTTCTTTTTTCTGCAACTCCATTTTGCTGCGGAGTTCTTGGTGCATAAAATTGTCTTTTTATTCCATGTTCCTCACAATAGTGAGTGAACTAAGAGGTGTACTGACCTCCTTTGTCTGACCTCGTGCATTTCAAGCTTTTACCGGTTTTCTTTTCTACTCTGGCCTTGTAGATTTTAAACATGTGGAAGGCCTCTGATTTCTCTCTAAGAAAAAGCGTCCACATCATTCTTGAGAAGTCATCTACAAAGATCATGAAGTACCGGTCTCCATGGTAGCTCTTTGTCTTCATTGGTCCACACAGATCTGTGTGCACAAGGTCTAGAACACTTTCAGTAGTAAACGTCTTACTGTTGAAACTTTCTCCGGTCAGTTTTCCTAACTGACAGTCTTTACAAACCCCATTGATGGGTTTTGTAATCTCAGGGAGTCCTCTAACTGATCTCTTTTTGCCTACTTTGACAATACTGTCAAAGTTTATGTGGCAAAGTCTCTTGTGCCATAGCCAGCTGTTATCTTCCTTGGAGACAAGACACATTTTACTTGATTCTCCTCTGATTGAAGCTATCAAAAAAGCTCCTTCCATTGAGTCTAGGTAGAACAGATTGCCTTTGCTTTGTCTACCGGTCGCAACATGGGTTCCAAATTGACTTTTGACTATACAGGAACCTTGTCTGAATTCCAAATGGAATCCTTTATTGTTCAACTGTCCAACACTCATTAAGTTGTAGTTGAGTCCTTTAACCCAGTACACGTCTTCACAGACAACATTATTGCAGAGAGCAATAGAACCTTTACCTTTGATGGCAAAGGGGACATTGTTTCCAAAAGTAACTGATCTGCTGTCATTGAGCTCTAAGTTGACGAACTTGTTCTTGTCACCGGTCATGTGGTGAGTGCATCCACTGTCAATGATCCAATCACCATGTTGATGAGATCTAGATATGAGTGCTACTTCATTTACAACTTGACTCTCCTCCTTTATTACAACAAATGCAATTTCTGGATCCTCTGAGTCTTCAGACTCATTGTCTGTGACTCCTTCCTCTGCAAGATAGCATTCCTTCTTTGCTTTGCTCTTAAACCGGTCTCTTTTATCTTTATGTTCATTATCAGGACACCTTGCAGCAATATTTCATATCTTGTTGCAAGAGAAGCATTTCAAAGGGAGCTTTCCCTTGTACTTCGCTTTTTCTCTGGGGAATCTCCTAGCGATGAGTGCTTCAAACTCATCTTGCTCCATCTCCTCTGAAGAGCAGATTCTCAACAAGGTTCCCAATCTTACCGGTAGAGCAGTTACCGGTTTCTCTTCCCTTTTTGGTGGAAGAGATTTTGACAGAGGACTTAAAAGTTGCTTCATGAATGGATAAGCTATTATCAAAATTACTTAATTCAAAGGCAGCCAGCTTACCGATTAGGGAGTCTAGGGTGACTTGATCTTTGGTCACCGATTTGAGCTCTTGAATGGCAGAGATCTTGATGGCATACTGAGGTTTAAGAGTTCTCAGTATTTTACTAACCACCTCCTCTTCACTGAGCTTTCCTCCAGCACTTCTGATGGAGTTGATCACCTCTTTGATCCGATTGCTATATTGCTCGATGTTTTCTCCTTCATTCATCCTCATGTCATCATATTTTCTTCTAAGGCTTTCGACCTTGGCTCTTTGAACATTTGGGTCTCCTCCATAGACCGTTTGCAACTTGCCCCACATCTTGAAGGCAGAATCAAGATGTTCAATCTCAGCGTAGACATGATCAGGTAGCGTGCTAGCTATCATATCCATAGCAGCCGTGTCCTCGGTTTTGATCTTTTGTTCATCAGGTGTCAAAGTGCCAGCGGGTTCACTGTAATCGGTGGTAACATGATTCCAGTATTGATCTCCGGTGGTCTTCATGTACAGTTTCATTTTGTTGCACCACAGAGTAAAGTTTTCCTTTGAAAACTTTGGTCTTTCCTTTCTCATCATCTTTCTTTATGCTGTTAAGCGGTAAAGAAAACAAAACTCAGCTCTGATACCAATTGACAGTCCCAACGAGTGCTGAGAGGGGAGGGGTGAATCAGCACTTGTAAAAACTTCTTTTCTTTAAATCCAGTGAAGTAAACTTACAGCAGAAAGGCAAACAGATTTAAGCATATAATAACAGCAAGTAAACAATCACACAGTGACACCAGATTTATCACATGGAAACCCGGTTAGGGTGAAAACCACGGTGTGAGGAGACCTCACAAATTTTGTACTCTTCTGGAGTACGCCCTGTTAGGAGCCTTCCCGGTTAAAGGATTAAAAACACACTGTTAAATGCGACCTGGTAAAGGGATTTGTTACAATGAGGTCGGTTAGTACCTGCCTAGTTAAAGAACTTTGAACACCTCGAAAGATGTCACCCGGTTAAGGGATTTGATACAAGGGACTTGTTAGAGTCCACCCAAATACTGGGATTTAGCTATTGTAATTGCTAGAGAACAATAGAAGGATTGACCTTTTACTAATGGCTTTCCATAGCCTGATAATATCTCTGTTTGTGCTCAACTGAGAAGCATCACCGGTTGCTGTAGGTGTGTTATCCTCTACTGTTGTGCTACTTTGCACAATCTTCTTTCTCACTTCTTCTTTCTTCTTTTCACTCTTATCTTATTTTCAGCATACAGGTTCACTCTTTTACTCGGCAGAATGAAGGCAACTTCTATTTGCCTTGGGCAGAAGAATATATAGGGTCCTGCCCCTAACTGTACTCATTCTGCATGACCTAATTACAGATCCTTATCAAATTCATTACTCAGTGGAGTACCAATTCATTAAGGAAACATCCAATGCATGCCCTTGCTTTATCTGTCTAATGAAGAAAGCAGTAGTTGCGTGTCAAGCAACTTTCCTTCATAGAAGATAACACTTTGTTTTAAAGCCATTGATTTCGTCTTTAAATCCTCCAGACTCTCCTCAAACCGATCACCAATTTAACTCAAAGACTTCCGATTTTAGTCCAAAAAATCTTGGTCAAAGAGTTTGTTGGAATAGATAGTTGACTATGACTACCTCGGTTTATACCGGAGTCATTAATATATCGGTTGAGTTCTACATGCTGCAAATAGGTAAGTGTCTTTGACCTGTTACTGTCCCTCCCTTGGCTTACCGGTTGCACCATCCTCGGTAGTATTGTTGACTATTGCTTTATCTGTACTTGTCTACACCGGTTGTAGCTCGGTCCTTAGTTGATGCTGGAATCCTCTTTTCCTTAACTATATATATTGCCCGGTGACTAAGGCTTTGTATAGTGACCGGTGGTATTTGCGTACAGTCACAACTGTCTTGAATATTGGCATCATTGGCCAAACCATCCTTCTTTGATATAGATCTCTTTGCATCTTTAGACTTTGTAGAGATGACAAGTCTCTTTACTCTTTTGCCAATCAATGACAATACTCATACCGGTAGTAGGCTTACCGGTGACAATACTTGTACCGGTAGTAAGCTTACCGGTTACCATCACTTGATGCCAACAAGGACTTCAGCATACAAGGATGATCAAATTATGCAATGAGGAAGTTGATGGTCCCAACCGGTGCTGAGAGGGGAGGGGTGAATCAGCACCCACTAAAACTTCAAAACAAATTTGATATACTGTAACTAAAACTGTAAGTAGAACAGATTCTAGAACAGAAATAGCTATCACACAATCAAGCAATAAACAACACCAGATTTATCACGTGGAAACCCAAATCGGGAGAAAACCACGGTGTGAGTAAAGTTCACAAATTTTGCACTCTTCTGAAGTACGCCCTGTAAGGAGGCTTCCCTGTTAAAGGATTATGAACGCACGGTTAGATGCGACCCGACTAAGGGATTTAAGAAATAAGGCCCGTTAGAACCTGCCTGGTTAGAGGACTTAGAACACCTAAACAGATGTCACCCGGTTAAGGGATTTAATACAAGGGACTTGTTAATGTCCACTCAAAATACTGGAATTTTTCTATTGCAATTATCAGAAAGCAATAGTGGGTTTGATCTTTTGATGATGACTTTTCCTGATAAGATTGCTGTTCTATTCAACTGAGAATCATCACCGGTCATTGTAGGTATGTTCTCCATGGCTGTTGTGCTTCTTTGCACACTCTACTTTCTTCTCCTCTGTTCACCTTAGTAATGTCTTCAGCGTATAGGTTCACTCTTTTCTTTGCCAGAATGAAGGCAAACAACATTCTTCATAGGCAGAGGAATATATAGGCTTCTTACATGCACGACTTGTTTAAAGTTCATCTTCGGATCCATCACCTAGTGGAGTCTCAGTTCACTGAGAAACATTTCGATGCATGCCATGCTTTTTCCGCTTTATGAAAAAAATGATAGATGCTTGTCAAAAGCTTTCCTTCACAAGAGATATCTTCATGTTTTAATGCCACAACTTTCGGCATTAAAAACTTCAATCGTGCCTTGTACCGATCATCTTGATAACTCAAATTCTATTGGATTTTGTGCACCAAATCCCGGTCAAAGAGTCAAACAACTATTTGTCGACTATGACTTTCCCTTGTTCATCAGTCGTGATGAAATCTTTACTAATCGGTTAATTTCCTTAGGTTGTGCACAGGTAAGAACCTCGACCTTTCACCATCCCTTTTTTCTGGCTGTACCAGTAGAACCCTTTCCTTGGTTCTTGTTGCCAATTACTGGTTGCATCTTACTTTGTGACCGGTTGCTCAGATGATCAGTTAGAGCATTATTTCTATGTGTCACCGGTCTTCCTTTGCTTATTAATGTCAGCTGTCCTTGGTTTCTGATTGAATAACATTGTGGGCCTTCTTAGACATGAATGACAATCACTCTTTGCCAATTAATGACAAAACTAGTTTTCCATATACCGGTTACAGTCCTTACCGGTTATTCTCCCAATGCCAACAATCTCTCCCTTTGGCATTGGCGGCAAAATCATGACAAACCATAGCATTATCGGATCTCCACCGGTCATTATCTCCCCCTTTGACAATAATGCCAAAGGCTAGTCAGAAAGACTACCTTAATGAAATTTGCTCCCCCTACAAGCAATAGTCCTATTCATCAATCCAGTTAAGATGAGGTTGATTCCCCTGTTGAAGCATAATGAATTGATGAACATCTTTGCCTATTTAATGAAGATCAGAAGGGGTATCACCCCTAATTTACCTCTGAGATACTCAAATGTACTCTTCGGTAATGGCTTTGTGAATATGTCAACAACCTGTTCTTTTGTGGTAACATATTCCAATCTTACTTCTTTATTTTGCACTTGCTCTCTCAAATAGTAATACTTTATAGCAATGTGCTTTGTTTTGGAGTGCATGATAGGATTTTTAGATATGTTATTGCACTTGTACTGGCACAGTAAATTGCAATGGGTTCAAGTATCTGTTCTTTGATTCCTTCCAATATCTGTTTGATCTAGATCACTTGTGTGCAATTGATTGCCGCAGCAACATACTCAGCTTTTGTTGTGGACTGTGAAATACAGTTCTGCTTCTTACTTGTCCGTGACACAATCCTTTCTCCAAGAAAGATTGCACCTCCACTTGTGCTCTTTCTGTCATCAATATTACTAGCCCAATCTACATCAGTGAATACCTTTATTTGGAAGCCTCCCTTGTGGGGAAACCATAGGCCATACTCCTCAGTGCCCTTTAGGTATCTGAAAATTCTCTTCATTGCTATTAAGTGTGTCTCTTTTGGATTAGCAGAGAATCTTGATACAATGCCTACAGCATGTGCTATGTCTAGTCTACTATGTACTGGATATTGTAATTTGCCAATCATAGACCGATACAAAGTCTCATTTACTTCTATTGCATCATCTTCCTTTGATAACTTGAGATTAGTTATCATTGGTGTACCAACCAGTCTAGATTCTTCTTGCCCAAAAGATTTAAGAATTTCTTTGACATACTTGGACTGAGAAATAAAAATACCTTCTTTGAGCTGATGGACTTGTAGTCCAATGAAGAATTTTATGGCTCCAATTATGGACATTTCAAACTCTTTCTTCATTTCCTCAACAAAGACTTTGCTCATCTTGTCATCTCCTCCAAAGATGATGTCATCCACAAAAAATTCAGCATTTAGGTTACCTTTTCCAGTCTTGAGATACATATTGTTGTTATCTCCTGTTTTTGTGAATCTTATTGTTAGGAGTTATGAATGCAATCTTTCATACCAAGCCCTTGGGGCTTGTTTTAGCCCATAAAGAGCTTTTTTCAATTTACAGACCATACCACTCTTCTCTATAGATGAGAAGCCTTCTGGTTGTTCTATGTAAACTTCCTCCTCTAATATACCATTCAGGAATGCAGACTTTACATCCATCTAGTATACTTTGAACCTTTTTTAAGTAGCATAATCACGTGGGATTCTTACTCCTTCCAGTCTGGCCACAGGTGCAAAAGTTTCACCATAATCCAGTCTTGCCTCCTGTGCGTATCCTTTACAGACTAACCTTGCTTTGTTCCTTATCACTTTTCCATCTTCATTCAATTTGTTTCTGTGGACCCACTTTGTTCCTTATCACTTTTCCATCTTCATTCATCTTCAGCTATAGTAGTGTTGCTCCAGCGCAGGAGGCAGCTGCTTCCTCTTATGGTATCGATGCATGTATGGAGTCTCCTAGTTGTGATGGTTGAGATCTGGGCGTTACAGCGGAGTCAGTTGATGATGGTTCATGCTCCGCACAGCCTGACGTTGAGTCATGTGTGCAGAGTCAGGTGTCAGCAGTTGAGATTTTAGCAGGAGATGTGGATGCAGATAGTAGAGACATATCTGATGATACTTTTGAGGATGCTATGAGCCGCATTGGGGATGACACCCCTTGTGAGATGTTGGGTGATGATTGCGAGGAGTGTATGAGCTCTGACAACTTTGAGGTTTATGATAGCAGTCGCAGTGTGGAATCAGTGCAAGAGACGGTGGTCTTTTCTTGTATTGAGGATGCGAGCATGGAGCTATCTAGTGATGACACTCATGATGGGAGTGTTGCTGTTGAGTCGGATGACATAGATTCAAGCCACAGTGTAGTTGATTCACATGATGACATTGAGTCATGTATGCCGTCAGAATTAGTTGAGGAGTCACAAATAGACGATGTGGACACTAGCATCACAGATATCTTTGATGTTGAGAGTGAGGATGAAGGGTGTTGTAGTGTTTCTAGGTTTTTATATCTGACTTTGGGTATGGACTTAGTGTTGTCATACGGTGGTGGTGGGTTCCAGGATTCTTTGTTACAGTGACTCATGGATGAGGATGGGGAAGCATATGAGTGTCAAGAGTTTGTTATAGCTAGGGCTTCCACTACTAGAGATGGGGTTACTTCTTCGGTGACTCATGAGGATGATTCTTCCTGCAGCGAGTCATGCTTGATTTATCAGACCTTGGGGGAGGACTCTGCGTTGTTAGTGAGTGAGGATGGATCCAAGGATCTGGATTGTCAGGTGGTTGCAGAGGATGAGGTAGCTGGAGATTGTGTTGAGTTGGATTCAGAAGCAGCTTCCTCGGGTATAGATGAGGATGAGTCCGATGTTTGTACTCAGTTTGTAGATGTGTACTTGGATGAAAGTACACTGAGATATGGTGATCTTGAGGGGAGTTTGTTGGATGCAGCTTCCTTCCATAGTATGGACAGTGCAGTTGAGATTGTACATAGGAGGCCTGTTGTGCAAAGTCATCATGTGACTAGCCAGTTGCGAGTTGGTGAGAGAGATATTACTTCTCTTGAGCATTTTGATGCCGCTCGTCAGCTGTTGGTTGTTTATGATTGGGGTGCTCCTATGACGGATGAGCACAGTGGTGGTTATCTTTCCTTGACAGAGATCCATTCTTTGTGTGAGGCTGTCAGGATTTTGAGACGGGATTATTTACAGATGGTAGCCGACCGAGATCACCTAGTTGAGCGGGGGAGTATAGCATATGAGGCACTGATGGATAGAGAGGAGGTGAGTGAGCTTACTCAGGAGCTCACAGCGACTTCTGAGGCTTTAGAGGGCACTCAGCAGGCTCTTCAAGAGTCGCAGATCCAGTTAGGAGAGGTGACCGTGGAGTTGGAGCATGTACAGTCCATAATAGCCCCAGACCCAGTTTAATTGCACATTGAGGTAGTTGGTGGTGAGTTTGCTTCTACGGTTGGGAATGAGCGACATGATGATGTGGCAAACACATTTGTTCAGGATGTGGATGTAGTAGGTATGGATGACGTAAGAGTATTAGTGGAATCAAGCTCTCATGTTGATTTGCTTCGTTTTGCTGGAAGTGAATTTGTTTCTTCATCTCATATAGCTAATAGCATGGGACAGCTGGCAGTGCTACATATTCAGAGGGATTAGCTGTGCGTTGCGAGGGAGCAAGTTGACGCTACCACATATAATTTCTACTGCACCGAGTCATTCATAGAGTATTTACTTGAGAGTGCAGATGTGCGAGAGGATTCATACAGAGTTTCTAAGGGTACTCTCATCCGAGGCTCTTGTGCTATTCAGAGGTTGGTAGGGAAGATTGTGGAGACTCTATCTACTATGCTTCCCCACAGGGATTTTGAGGTTGGGTTTGCTGAGAGGGTTGCTCAGGATCCTAACCAGCTTGCAGTTATGTGGAGTCAGAGATTGGAGTCATCTCATGATTCCCAGTTGGGTAATGATGAGCCATTGACGGAGATTGGGGCTTTCCACCGGCATTATAGGGTGGGGTATGCTCATCATTTTCCTTTTGACCCACAGGTAGAAGATTTGATCTCACGCAGGTGTAGATCGGCTCCAGTTTCTTACCATCCATTATGGGATGGATTAGCACCATCTTTTGCAGATGGATTTGGCAGTTGCAAGTTAGACTACTTGCAGTATCCACACACGCTGGACTGTTATTCCTAATTGGTTACTGAGAGGGGGGGTGAATCAGTAAATACTTGTTTCTATTACAATTCAACACTTGTTCAATTATTCTTCATTGATAAGAAGAATATAAACAATCATTCATAAGCATAAATAGAAACACGCAAATCAACACAAGATGTATACGTGGAAACCCTTGGTTAGAAGGAAAAAACCACGGTGAGACAGAGCTCACAACTTCACTACTGCAGAAGTAAAGACTCTATTCTAGGAGCTTACAAAGCACTAGTGAAGGTGCTACTCGGTTAAGGGATTTGGTAGAAGATCAGTTAAGATCTTAACTCTGTTAAAGAATTTTTGCAAAGAACCAATTAGGGTTCACCTTGATAGAGAGATTTCAATTTTCTTTGACACCTTATAAAAGCAATGATCTGAATTGACACTGATTGTCTAATTAGATCATACCTATTGATCTCTTTCCCCGGTTTGCCTGGCTGTTGAGTCTTTTTCTGCCTCTTTGCCTTTCACCTCTGGTGACTGCGATCTCTGTGCAGATATCTCTTGTCTGCTCTCTCTATTCAACAACTCTCAACAACTATTTTTCTTGTGTCCTATAACCTGTATTTATACAAGAGTTCACCTTAATGAAACCCTTAACTCATAGAACCGCCAAGCTGTAAACTCAACATTAAATCATGCAACTAGCAAAAAGCTTTGCGTTCCGATCTAGAATTTACCTTGAAAACATCTGTAGAAATAAAGCTAACTCCAGTTAAAAAGCTAACTCCACTTTTGAGCAGTGGATGCTTCGCATATTCCGGTTTTAACTCCAATTGCTCCACAGAATCCAGTGTGGATCTTTATGCAGTTATGACTGGTATACACTCATACCCAGTGCATCCCTGTTTGCAATATATGACCGGTACTATACACTCCGCTTGGTCTATCGGTGCATCTCCTCTGTTTAGTATACCAGTGCATCTCCTTTGTTCCTAGTCTACCGGTGCCGTTGAAGTAATGTGAGTGGACTACCGGTGGGAATGGTGTTTGTGATTTACACTAATGACAACTTAAATTGCTAACAATCTTCCCCTTTGTCATTGGTGGCAAAATCATGCTCAAAACCATACTCACTTATCACAATTTATACCTTGATCTGTAGACTTCTCTTTTCTCTATAGCACACTTCCCCTGTTAAAGTGCTTTAGCTCTTCTTCTGTTTTGGTTCCGTGCCTATTCTGTCCTTGATTAGACTACTACCCTGTGTACTGTACACTTCAGTACTGCTCTCTCCTGATTGCAGACTTCCCCTTGACTGTTGCTTAGCTTTTCTATACTGTTTCTGCTCTGTCCTGGTTCCCATTCCGCTTCCCATTTCTTCTGCTTCTTCTTGCCCTTTTTGCCTGCATATGACAAAGGGTTAAGCTTCACTTAGGATTTCACATTTGGAGCTTGGTGAAGATATCCTTATAGATATTCTTTGCAGAATGAAGAAACGGTGCCCATTGACCGGTTACATATTCAATGTTCTTTTGGGCTGCTTTTAGAGAAACAATGATGTTCTCCATATCCTCCAAACTTTTATAATCTGGTTCAGTGATCAGAATTTCTGTAGAAGTTGCAGTTTGCTGCATGGAGTCAAATGTTTGGGCCAGAAATAACTGAAATCCAATAATGTCTTGGATTCTCTTATTCTCCTCTTCTGCAGTCTTTCTCAGAATTAGAGCTAGAGTTGTCATTTCTCTGCTAAAATTTGTTGCAGACTTATTATTTATGTCAAATTGAGAAGACAAGGCTCTAATGTCTTCTACAGTCTTTGCTAACTTCTCTGTCAGATCTTGCAAGAATGTTTCAAAGTTGGAAGTTCTAATCATCAAACTTCCTGCAACTTGGATCTGTTGTTGAAGAACTCTTAAGTTGGATGACAGAGGTACCTTGATATCTTCAACTTGTTTGTGGAGAATCTCTATTCTCTTCTTCTCATAGTGATGTATAGCTATAGTTTCTGGATCTGTCAGGTCATCACCGATTGCTTGTGCCAAGACTTCCCGCTGATCTATCACAGGTTCATCTTCATCTATGTTAGCATCAAGTACGAAGTTGCACAATATATTCTTGATAGTGGTCAGGACCATGTCTTGTTTTCTCTTGGTCAACTCCTTTAGCTACTTGGTTGACATTTTGTTGATGTCAACCACTGTATCAGTGGCCTTGCTCCTTTTGGCTTCTTTATCCTCAGCAAAAGATTACTTTCTTTTAGAGGAGGAGCTTGGGATATCTGCTTGTTCCTTTTTCTTGGGCTCCTGTTCCGGTTGAGCTTGCTCAGTGTGTACAGGAATTTTTTGTTCCTGTTCCTTATTTTCTTCATCTCCTTGTTGAGCTACATGTTCCGGTTGTGCCTCTTCTTCAGGTAGGTCTTCCTTGGCAGGTGTTTCTTCCTTATTCTGAGCTTCTTCTTTTGGTTGCACTTCAACTTCAGGTGGGGCATCTTGTTCTTGTTGAAAATGAACTTCCAGTGGGATTTCTTCTTTGTGCTGCTCTTCAGCTGTATGTAACTCTCCCATAGGAATATCATTTCCCAGCTCTTGTTCTACTGGGGGAACTACCTGTTTAACATTTATCTGTTCACCAGATGTGAACTCCCTTGCTTGAACATTTTCCTTATCGGTTGCAGGTTCTTCACGAGTAGTGAATTGAACCGGTGGTGCATGTACCTGTTCAGTTTGATCTTGAGGGCCTAAATTCTCAAGTGCACTAAAGTTGTATTGTTGCCAGAAGTCTAGGGTCTCTTTATAGACTTCGTTTTCAAAACCGTTTAGTATCTTGGCAACTCTATACTTGGTGTCCAAGTTCATTGTTGCTTCCTCCAGTAGAAGCTTTATTCCATCTTCACTGAGACCAGGTCTGACCTCTAATAGTATTTCCCTATTTATTCTTGTGTTTGTGCCTAGACCGGTTCTCCATTTGGTCTGAAGCCTAGAATTTAACTCAGGGGGAAATTTGGACCTATAGTCCCTTGGAGTTCTATGAAAATCCATAAAAGTTTCCACTACAGCTATAATTATTGTTTGTTTATCTTCTTCTAGTACATTATACCATTTAGAAGCATTCTCTCCTCCAAAATCCATCACCTCATCAACTATATCATTGGCAGTCATAGCTGGAGTCTTACCTTTAGGAACAGTTGTGCGTGATGAATCACTGCCTTGATCATCGGTGATGTCGACAATGACTGGTTCTGTAGGATTCCTCTCTTTGACCGTTGCTTCCGCTCCAAACACTCCATTTCTTTTTTTGGTGTCAGGGACTGGTGGAACTGTGGTTCTTTGTCGTACTTCCTCTGCTTGCTACTGGGTTTGAAGAAGTTTGGTCCATATGGCTACTCTTTCCTTATGAACCTTGTCAGCTTCTCCTATCAGCATCCGATTGATCCTCCTCTTTGTTAGGAAATATTGCTAATGCAGTTCAGCTTGTTCAGTGGCTTCTTCGAGAGTGAGGTGGTTCAGAACCTCTAGCAGAGCTCGTATCCTCAGCTCCTTTTCTCTGTCCATTGAAGCTTTCCATCTAGCTTCAAGAATATCTAGAAGATCATCAAGCAATGTCGTACGAAGTTCCGCAGGTTGCAAATTAAACTTATGGAGGCAGTACATTATTGCTTCAATTTTCCTTCTATCTTCTTCATTTGCCAGATCGTATCTTCTTTTGACACCACCCATTTTGCCAAGTTCTTTCAATCCTGCCACAAATTCATCAATTGTGGGCTTCCTACTTCTAGGTGGATCCTCCTTCACTGGTTTCCCTAGTTTCTTCTTTCTGATTAAAGGAACAGTGTCTTTAGTCTCTGTTTCCTCGGGATCTTCCTCTTGAGTGCTTGCTACCGGTTGTGCTCTTTTCCTTTGAGCCTTGGGTTGATCTTTGACCGGTTTCTTCTTTGATGTGGGTCTCTTTTTGACATACACTGTAATGTCCCCATTTTTCAGACTTCGGGATTAGCTTGGTTTGATGACCCTCACAAGCTAATCAGGTGATCAGAGGGGTCAGATGGCAGAGCCAGTGTTGGGATTCCATTTTGGGATTCAGTTTATCAGGTTTGCTCTTCATTCGGGTCAATTCGGTCGACTTACTATTTTTAGTAAGTGATATTTTGGGGTTGGCCAGGATTAGCAGGGTGTTTGCACGGAGTGTCAGATGATTTAGGATCGAGCTTCAGGGAATCTCCAGTTTGAGAGACTTACTATTTTTAGAAAGTCTATTTTTAGCAACTGGCTATTTTTGGCAGTGGGTTATTTCCGGCAGGGGAGTTGGCGTTTGGGCTTTGGTGTTGGAAATGAGTTGGTCTCAGTTAGTAGAATTCAGTGGCTTTGTTTTTAAAAGATATTGTTATTAAATTAAAAGTATTTTAATTTAATGACTTAAGTACTTTATAACTTTATTGTTATAAAGTGAAATTAACATTTAAAAGCCTTTTATATTAAAAAAGTGAAATTGTGCTTTTTTCGAAAAAGCTATAAGTACAACTTGAAAAAGCACTTTCATTTACCAAAGGATTATTTGATATTTTGTTGTGAGAGAATTTTGCTTGGCTTTGGAAGCTAGGGTTTGAGCTCGGTCTTCAACTTTTGGAGAGAGTTCTTTTGAGATTTGCCGAGTTTGGTATTCTTCCAGGAGAGAGCTCGTTTTGATTCCAAATTGAATCCAGTGCTGAGGTATACTGGATTTGTATGAAGTTTTATTCTACAGGCAGGAGTTTGTTCTGAAAGTTTTGAATTATCTTCATGCTAGGATTCCAAAAATTGATAGAATTTGCTGTGATCATTCATTGAGCATTTTGGTTAATAAATTGTGGAAGTTTATTCAATTGGTCAAGGGAGATCAAATTATTCCTAGCTGTGCATCAAAGAACTGGTTTGTATTTAATTCTGTGAACTCGGTATTACTCGGCAAGGGCTGTGAGATAGTTTGGTACCTCTTCCTCTGCTAAGACGGCTCTTTCTTGCAGCCGATCCTGGTTCATTCAAGGTGCTGCAAAAGTTCTGAGTGTTTCCTTTCATTTGCGTTGACAGTCTGAAATTCTGCAGGCTGCGTGAAGGTTGACAGGACCAGATTTCCCTCCATTCTCCACGGCTTGCACACATTTGACGTCAGCTTGCTGCATGTGGTCTACAAAGTTAATACAGACCCAGCCACGTTTCATATAGCAGTCACATGACTGTTATAGGGAAGTGTCAAATACATTCTTGGCCATGACGCAGCGTGTCATTGGAGTAGTATTGCATTCATTAAGGTGGTGAATATTGTCAGGTGCCTTAATTTCTATACCTAATAAATGTTTATATATTCTACTTATGAAGAGAATAAAAATTAACAAATGTTATCAAGGAAACTCAATTTGATTGGTTTAGCATATTCAAAATTTGGTGAAAGTATCATTGGAATTTGCTGTTGTTATTTTAATAAAAATTTTGGAAACATTTGTTGTGATTCAATCGTTAAATTTGAAAATTCTGCCAAAGATGTGCAATTGAATTGTGAAAGAGTTAGTTTCGTTATAGAGAGCCAGTTGGGTTCTTCACAGTGGTATCAAAGCAAAGATCTTGCCATCCTGTAAGGGTTATGAAATTAAATAATGGTAGACAGGTTTATACCAGGAGGGTACTATACCCGCAAGGATAGAAATTCACCACCTCCTGAAGATAATGAATAGGGCCCATAGAATGAATAGACAGGAAACAGGGATAATATCGGAAATGATATGGATAGGGAGGCCAAAGATGCCTTCAGACAGATTGCAGATGGTCAGCATCACGTTGCAACTGTATTGTAACAACTTTTAGATACTTTACAGTGCATTGCATTACTAGGTGCTAGAGATAGAGGTGCGCATAGTGTTTCAGTTAGCTCACACAGGTAACGAGCTAAGGATAGGCGAGCTGATGACAGGCGGGATTATGACAGGCGAGATTATAGAGCTGATCATACTGGTACTTACGACAGGCCTCACCATTCGACATTCTTGAGGCCAGAGTTGGATGCAGTCAGTGTTGAGCCAGAGCCTGCACCATTTGTTGATGACATGGTGGTACATTTTGCAGAGTGGGATGCTCTTCCTGAGGGACTAAAAAGAAATTTAAATTTTGACAAATATCTGACGCAGAAGTGCGAGCATTCCAGAGGCAGGCCAGCTCCTGACACGAGGCAGAGACCTAGACAGAATGAATTAAAGCAGGCAACCAACAAGTTGACTTTGGACCACTTCGATGGAAGTGGGAAGACTACAGCCAGAGCATAGGTCCACAAGTTGGACACTTATATTTCACTTCGTCCTATGTCTGAGAAGGACGCTATACGATTTGCTGTGTTACATTTGGATGGGGTTGCTCATGATTGGTGGTATCATGGGTTAGTGTCTCTAGATCGTGATCATATTGTGCAGTATCAGGAGTTCGTAGATAGACTGATAGAGCGGTTTGATAGGAAGGACCTGGAGACCTACATCAGAGAGTTAGCTCAGCTGAGACAGACAGGTGGTCTTGAGGCATTCATCAGCGAGTTTCAGCGTCTATCAGTCATGGTATATGACATCTCCGAGAGGAGTGTCATGTTGTTCAGAGAGGGTTTGTCGGAGCCATACAGAGGTTGGGTCAAGTCTCTGGATCCACCTACACTACGGGATGCTATGAAGAAGGCAAGAAATCTTGAGCCTTCTGTTTCACGGGGCAAGTCTACTCCTAGTCCTACTATTCCTCCTGTAGATGAGGTATCTCCACCAGTTGTTGACAAAAAGAAGCCTGCAGGTGGACTTGATGATGACACGCGAGAGGATTTGAAGAGGAGGCAGCTTTGCTATTGGTGCAAAGAGCCTTATGATAGAGAGCATACTTGTGCTATGTGGCCTAAATGCAGGGCGAATCGCTCTATGTGGGTCTATTTTGGTGAGAGTGAGGCTGAGTCTTCTGATCAGGCTGTTGGTTTTGATACAGAGGAGTAGAGAGTTACTCCAGAGTTTGGTACTGAAGCCAAACTATCTCCGATTGTGTTGTCCACCTCTATGCCACTTCCCTCTGCTTTCAGACTAAAGGGATTAGTGGAAGGACAACCTTGTGTTGCTATGTTGGATACTGGAGCTTCGCACAATTTTATTCATGAGCGACTTGTTAGTCAGTGTGGGCTTCAGGTAGAGGAGTTTGCAGGGTTTGGAGTCAAGGTAGCTGATGGCTACAATTTCACCTGTACCAGGCGCATCTGAGGTCTCTCTTTATTTCTTGGCGATTATGAGTTGATAGCTGATTTCTGTGTTTGATTTGGGGGAGATGGATGTAGTTTTAGGGATGCAGTGGATACAGGAGATTAAGGAGTTCTGCCTCAGTGTCAGCCCGATGCAGATCAGATTTGAGTATTAGGGCATAAAGTATGTGTTGTCGGGCATTTCAGAAGGGAGTCTACGCACTATGTCCTTCTGTGCTGTAGATAGTGTTGATTCATAGAGACATGAGTCTGTCCAGGTAGAGCCGATCACATATAATGTCTCTTCGAGTTTACCGTTTTATGGCTCAGATCAGCAGATGGGTGTTGTTCACTTTGTGAACAACCCTTTATTTGATGTGGATGTCAGCATGGCCTATGACAATCCACTATTTGAGTTTAGTGATGTTACCTTACAGGAGATGTACAATCATGATGATGATGACGTTTGGGATCCGATTTGTGCACCTACTCATCGGGCAGATTATACAGGAGTCCAGTCAAGCCTAGCTGATTAGTTTTCAGGGGTGTACACGGTGAGGAATGCTTGTAGCTTCACATTCGATCCTCACATTCTGGATGTCTATCAGTCACAATTCTTCAGTGCATCCATTCTATGACTGCTATGATGAGTTGATTAGTTCAAAGACTAGGAGTAAGTCCAGTCTGTTGGTTGAGTTACTCCCGTGTGAGTTACTTTTGGTTGAGTTTCTCCCATGTGGCGATCCTGTTGCAGCATCATAAGTTCGAGTGTTGAGTGCAGATTTCCAGTTACTGATGTTGGTACTGTTGATGTTGTTAGCTTCTTCACAGGAGTATGAGGTTGATCGGGACATTATTCATGACCATCCTTGGGATCCAGGTGGATTGTGATGTTGTTTGTTTTTCCTAATTGCTTGAGGAAAAGCAATTTTGGGAAGGGAGGATTGTAATGTCCCCATTTTTCAGACTTCGGGATTAGCTTGGTTTGACGACCCTCGCAGGCTAATCAGGTGATCAGATGTCAGAGCCAGTGTTGGGATTCCATTCTTGGGATTCAGTTTATCAGGTTTGCTCTTCGTTTGGGTCAATTCGGTCGACTTACTATTTTTAGTAAGTGGTATTTTGGGGTTGGCTAGGATTAGCAGGGTGTCTGCACGGAGTGTCAGATGATTCAGGATCGAGCTTCAGGGAATCTCCAGTTTGAGAGACTTACTATTTTTAGTAAGTCTATTTTTAGCAGCTGGCTATTTTTGGTAGTGGGTTATTTCCGACAGGGGAGTTGGCGTTTGGGCTCTGGCGTCGGAAATGAGTTGGTCTCAATTAGCAGAATTCAATAGCTTTGTTTTTTAAAGATATTGTTATTAAATTAAAAGTATTTTAATTTAATGACTTAAGTACTTTTTAACTTTATTGTTATAAAGTGAAATTAACATTTAAAAGCCTTTTATATTAAAAAAGTGAAATTGTGCTTTTTCCGAAAAAGCTATAAGTACAACTCGAAAAAGCACTTTCATTTACCGAAGGATTATTTGATATTTTTTGGTGAGAGAATTTTGCTTGGCTTTGGAAGCTAGGGTTTGAGCTCGGTCTTCAACTTTTGGAGAGAGTTCTTCTGAGATTTGCCGAGTATGGTATTCTTCCAGGAGAGAGCTCGTTCTGATTCCAAATTGAATCCAGTGCTGAGTTATATTGGACTTGTATGAAGTTTTATTCTATAGGCAGGAGTTTGTTCTGAAAGTTTTGAATTATCTTCATGTTGGGATTCCAAAAATTGATAGAATTTGCTGTGATCATTCATTGAGCATTTTGGTTAATAAATTATGGAAGTTTATTCAATTGGTCAAGGGAGATCAAATTATTCCTAGCTGTGCATCAAAGAACCAGTTTGTATTTAATTTTGTGAACTCGGTATTACTCATGCAAGGGCTGTGAGATAGTTTGGTAGCCACGTGAGAAAGTAGGAAGTCACATTACCTCTTCCTCTGCTAATACGACTCTTCCTTGCAGCCGATCCTAGTTCATTCAAGGTGCTGCAAAAGTTCTGAGTGTTTCCTTTCATTTGCGTTGACAGTCTGAAATTCTGCAGGCTGCGTGAAGGTTGACAGGACCAGATTTCCCTCCATTCTCCATGGCTTGCACACATTTGATGTCAGGTTGCTGCAAGGGTCTACAAAGTTAATACAGACCCAGCCACGTTTCATATAGCAGTCACGTGACTGTTACAGAGAATTGTCAAATACATTCTTGGCCATGATGCAACATTTCATTGGAGTAGTATTACATTCATTAAGGTGGTGAATATTGTCAGGTGCCTTAATTTCTATACCTAATAAATGTTTATATATTCTGCTTATGAAGAGAATAAAAATTAACAAATGTTATCAACGAAACTCAATTTGATTGGTTTAGCATATTCAAAATTTGTTGAAAGTATCATTGGAATTTGCTGTTGTTATTTTAATAAAAATTCTGGAAACATTTGTTGTGATTCAATCGTTAAATCTGAAAATTCTGCCAAAGAAGTGCAATTGAACTGTGTAAGAGTTAGTTTCATTATAGAGAGCTAGTTGGGTTCTTCACGTACAAGTTCTTGATTGGTGCCCTTTTCTTCAGATTCTCCTGGATCTCTTCGTGGGTACCGAACTGGTAAACACCGAGATCTAGAGCCGCCTTGGTCAGAGCATCTACATATGCCTTAGGAATCTTTGAGGTGATCTCGTAGCCCAATTCAAGAGCGTACATGGTTCTCGGTTCCACGGCTTGAATTATGCAGTTATCAGTGGTAACCAGAAAGCATACGTCGTCTTTGTATTCGTCAACAATGGTTGACAACACCCTCTTGTATGCATTCGTAGATGAAATGCCTCAAAGTGTTCAGTCATTACTCTACTTAACTGATTTCCCAGTTGGTTGGCCATTTCATTGATTTGATGCATGACCGGTCTATCGCTTCCCCAAGTCACTTTCCCGATACCCGGGAAGCAATTTAAATAGTAGAAATACAGACATACCAACAGGATTCCATACTTCGTGGATTTCTTCTTGACAACTCTAAGCTTCTTCATGTTTTCAAAGATTTGCCCTCGAAGCATCACACATATGTCGTATTGAGCATTATCGTGCATTATCCAGTGTGCGGTGTGAATTGCTCCACCCGGTATGCTATTTAGATTGCTTGATTGGTAAACCTTTTAGCCAATCATAGCAGATGCAAAGCGGACTCCATCATCCTCAATGTCGGTTAGGGTCATAAGTCGACCATCAGATCTTGACTTTGTTAGTTTATTGATGACGGCATTGGAGATAGTCCTTAGGGTTAGTGCTTCCCGTCGGTCACTGTATTCAGTCACTCTATGCAGATCTTCTTTAGTGATCGGATTGCATACACCTTTATTGAGCCAGAAACCCGGTTCATGAAGACGGCTTAGAAGCATTCGAATGCAGTCTTCCCGGAAGATGGTCGGTTAGCATACTCCATTGATAAGTCCAGATGATACCAGCTTTGCATACTTATCAAAAAGTCTCCCTTCTTCACATAACTCGAGGTACTCTCTTTGAATATAAGTTTCGCCCAATTCTTCTTGTTTAGCGTGAATGAACGCCATGACGTCTTCGGTCAAGAGGACTACGTTTGGCACAGACGACAGTGCAACAGCCATGTCGTTTTCCCTATTTTGAACCGCTGCAATGATAGGTCAGTCTACTTGATTTCCCTTGATCAGGTTCACGGTAGAGGATGATGATGCCATTTCTTGATAACCGGTTAACACAGAAAGTCGCTTGATCGGTATTACAAACAGTAGCTCACAATGATCAAAGTGCGAGAATATTACTCAGCACAAGAATTCGTTAATCACAAAGATAGCAAAGTAAAACTAATGAATAATTCTCCTTTCTTTTATAGAGTTAGGGCATAACAGTAATTACCTAACGGTAACTATTATTAAACGGTTACAGGATTAATTGCCTTACCTAACTTTTCTTTCCGTTTTCGCCAACTGGTATTCTTTCTTTTTCAGTTGTGCTTATCCTGGTTGATCAAAGCTTACCTGTTCGGTTGTCCTTGTAGACTGAGTGAGTTTGATTCTCACCCGGGAACGGTAGATGGTCTACCGGTTGCCTCTAAGCCTTTACGGCTCAGTTTGCTGAAGAGATATCCCCATTTGCAGATGATCTTTCCTTTGTCTTCTCCTCAGCAGAGCTCTTTGATTCCTTTTTGAACCAAATCTGCCTTACTGTTTTCCTAGTCTTCTCTTCCTTATTGATCTTCTCACTTGAGGATGAGGTCTTTTCCACCGATTTGACCGATTCTTTCCTTTTGATCATAGACTGGTTCCTGCACTCTTTCGCCAAGTGTCCTACTTTGTTGTAGGAGTAACAGACTATCCCGGTTGCCTTCCATGGATTCACCCTTTTATTGTTGGGTGATCTGCACCAGGAGTCATTGTAATTGTGCGTCCCACAGTTTACATAGTTGGTTGTGCTTTGGTTCTTGTTTCTCTTGGTGAATACTAGTCTTGGGGATCTGAATGCCATTGTCTTTGATCTGCATTCATTAGCTTTGTGTCCATACTTATTGCATTCATAGCAGTAGCCCTTGAAGCTTCCCCTGTTTCCACTGGACACAGTTGTGGGGCTTAACCAACATTCATTAGTCTTGTGGCCATATTTGCAACAGTTTTTGCAGTAACTATTGTTTGGCTTTACCGGTGCATTCCTGCAGTCATTTGTTCTATGACCCGGTTTCCCACAATGATTACAAGAGGTGTTGAAAGTCTTCTTACCTTTTTGTGCCAGTGCCTTCTTCTTATCCTTCTTGCTTGTGTTAGCTCCGGAAGACTCACCAGTCTCTTTGATGTCTTTTCGGTGAATCCAAGACCGGTGTGATCTTTGTGCTTTCTTTAAGCTTTAAGTTGGTCATCAAGCTTGACCTAGCTCTCGTATCTTCTTAGGGTTTCATTTCTTTCTTCAAGTTCTTTCATCTGTTCCTTCAGTTGATACAACTCTAGTGCCAGTCTTTTGCATGCTTTATCCCTATCATGCCACCCCTTTTGCATGTTGGCATTTTCTTGGTTGACAATTTGCATGTCTTCTTGGAGTTGTAGAATGACAAGATCATTTGCCCCTACAGCTTCCTCTGCCTGGTTCCTTGCTTTTTCAGAGGCTGTTAATGACTTGACTGCTGTGTTTCTTTCATCTTCAGCTTTTCTCTTTTTCTCAATCAGTTCAGTCATCCTTAGGGCATTATCTTCTTGCTCCCTCTTAAGGTTGGAGATTTGATCGGTTAGGATCTGGTTCGTCTCCATGAGTTCAGAGACTGCTTCCTCAGCTTCATCAGATCCACTCTGCCCAGAGAGTTCATCAATAGTCTCATTGCTCTCATTCAAGTGCAAAGCTAGCTCCTTCCTTTTTGCAAGTGATCTTCTCAGCCTACTCTCCAAAGAGGCAATGATGCCGTTGGCTTCCTCAAGTTGTTTTTGATATCGATATCTCTCCATGATCTTTTTCTCAAGCGGTTAAGCTTTATATATTAGAGAACTAGCTCTGATACAAATTGTTATTCCTAATCGGTTACTGAGAGGGGGGTGAATCAGTAAATACTTGTTTCTATTACAATTCAACACTTGTTCAATTATTCTTCCTTGATAAGCAGAATATAAACAATCATTCATAAGCATAAATAGAAACACACAGATCAACACAAGATGTATACGTGGAAACCCTTGGTTAGAAAGAAAAAACTACGGTGATACAGAGCTCACAACTTCACTACTGCAGAAATAAAGACGCCCTGTTAGGAGCTTACAAAGCAGTGGTGAAGGTGCTACCCGGTTAAGGGATTTGGTAGAAAATCGGTTAAGATCTTAACTCTATTAGGAGTTGCTTGGTTAGAGGACTTTCAGCATCAACAAAGATGTTTCCCGGTTAAAGGATTTTTACAAAGAACCGATTAGGGTTCACCCTGATAGAGGGATGTCAATTTGTTTTGACACCTTATAAAAGGAATGATCTGAATTGACACTGATTGTCTAATTAGATCATACCTATTGATCTCTTTCCCCGGTTTGCCTGTCTGTTGAGTCTTTTTCTGCCTCTTTTCCTTTCACCTCTGGTGACTGGGATCTCTGTGCAGATATCTCTTCTCTGCTCTCTCTATTCAAGAACTATTTTTCTTGCATCCTATGACCTGTATTTATACAAGAGTTCACCTTAATGAAACCCTTAACTCATAGAACTGCCAAGTTGTAAACTCAACATTAAATCATGCAACTAGCGTAAAGCTTTGCGTTCCGATTTGGAACCTTGAAAACATCCGTAGAAATAAAGCTAATTCCAGTTAAAAAGCTAACTCCACTTCTGAGCGGTGGATGCTCCGCATATTCCGGTTTTAACTTAAACTGCTCCGCAGAATCCGATGCGGATCTTTATGCAGTTATGACCGGTATACACATACCCGGTTCATCCCTATTTGCAATATACGACCGGTACTATGCACTCTGCTTGGTCTATCGGTGCATCTCCTTTGTTTAGTCTACCAGTGCATCTCCTTTGTTCCTAGTCTACCGGTGCAGTTAAAGTAATGTGAGTGGACTACCAGTGAACCTTTACCGGTGGGAATGGTGTTTGTGATTTACACTAATGACAACTTAAATTGCTAATAAGGACAATTTCTTAGAGGTTCGAGTTGGTAACAATGATTTAGGCTTATTTGGTCATTTTCTTCTTCTCAGTGTAGTTGGGTGTGAGGGTCGGTTAGACAGGGACTCGAGTTTTGATAGTGTATGTTTTAGTTGGGTTAAGTTTTGCTGGGTTGTTTTCTGCATCGGCATCTACAGTTGGTCTACACATGTTGTTTTCAATGATGTCAGTTATTCGGGTGTTGAGGGCAGTTTCTTTGATGCTAGTGTCTGTACTGTTGATGTTGGTATTTTCTTCATAGGAATATGGTGAGGATCGAGACATTACTTATGACCATCCTTGGGATCCAGGTGGTCTGTGATGTTGCTTGTTTTTCCTGATTGCTTGAGGACAAGCAATCTTGGGAAGGGAGGATTGTAATGTCCCCATTTTCAGTCTCTTGAGATTAGCTTAGTTTGGCGACCTTTGCAAGCTAATCAAGTGATCAGAGGGGGTCAGTCGGCAGAGGTTGTAGTTGGATTCCATTCTGGAGGTTCTGGCTATGAAGTTTGCTCTTCGTTTGGGACAGATTGGATGACTTATTATTTATAGTAAGTGGTATTTTGTGCATAGCTTGGTTTAGCAGTTCTCCTGCACAGTGTCATCAGGTGTTGCAAGATCGTTTATTAGGGATCTCCAGTTTGAGGGACTTTCTATTTTTAGTAAGTCTATTTTGGGCAGTTGGCTATTTCTGGCAGGACAGTCTGAGCTTGGATGCTATTGTCAGAAGTTCAAAGGATTTTCTCAGTGAGACTTAGTTGCATCACAGTTATAATAAAAGTTATTAAATTAAGTTATGTTAATTTAATAACTTATGGACTTTAATGTTTTAATTTAATGATGTGATGGTGAAGGCTCTTTAGTGAAAAGTGTCATGAAGAAGACTCATTAAAAGTCTTTATATATGCCTTGGAGAAATCGAATTGTTTACCTTATGTCATTTATTGAAAATTGTGAAGTTAAAAAGTTGCCTGGAGAGGACATTCGAAAGTCTTGAGGATGAAATTAGGGTTTGAGCATTTGGCCTTGAGGAAGCAAGCACTTCTCAAGGATTAGCACTTTGAATTGGTGTTCAATCCCAATGAATCGTGCCAGCTGATCGAATCAAAGGATAGTTGCAGGTTTTACATTTTTTCAAAAATCATACGGATTCCTGCCTGAGTCGTACGATAATCTGCCTGGGCCGTACACTGTTGTGGAAGGACAGTGATGGGGTTTGATCTCATATGGCTTTGTTAGTTCTGCAATACGGGCTGTGTTGAGTCTTTGTGAACATTGACATTCACCTGCAGCAACATGTTTGTGATGTGAGGTAGACCGGAGACTCCTCACAATATTTGTCTACAGCAAATTTTGTAGCAGCCGTACCACATAATTAAGGTGCCAGATTTGCTAATGAATGCTTGTAATAGTTTTAATTTGATAGTTGTTCAATTCTGTTATTTCTGTAATCAAATTCAGTGCTGCATTAATGACGTGTTATTTTATCAAGAGGTCAAAATTTGAAATGAATCATTGAAATTCATATTTGTAAATTCATTAATTTCTATAAATGTTCTGAAAGAAATTTAGAAGTGCAATCTAATTTGTGCAAAAGCTAGTTTGTAACTAAAGAGCCAGCTGGGGCTCTTTACATTGACTTCTTCTTGCTCTCTTTGACAATACTGTCAAAGTTTATGTGGCAGAGCCTCTTATCCCACAACCAACTGTTGTCCTCTTTGGTTACAAGATAGATTTTTTTTGTTTATCCTTTTACTGATGCTATGAGGCAAGCTCCTTCCATTGAGTCCAGATAGAACATGTTCCCTTTACTCTGTCTACCGGTAGCAACATGAGCTCCTGATTGGTTCCTGACAACACAAGAACCTTGCCCAAACTCCAACAAGTATCCCTTGTTATTTAATTGAGCGACGTTCATTAGATTGTACTTGAGTCCTACCCTATACACATCCTCACATACGACTTCATTACCTAGTGCAATTGAGCCTTTACCTTTGATAGCACAAGGAGCATTATTACCAAAGGTTACCCATCCACCATCATTGAGCTTTAGGCTGATGAACTTGTTCTTATCACCACTCATGTGGTGAGTGCATTCATTGTCAATGATCTAGTCATCATGCTAATGAGATCTTGAGATAAGTGCCATTTCACTTATCACTTGGCTTTCTTCTTTTATTGCAACAAAGGCAATTTCTTGATCTTCATAGTCTTTAGATTCATTGTCCATGACTCCTTATTCCACAAGGTAGCACTCCTTAGCTTTGTTCTTGAATCGGTTGCTCTTCTCTTTATTTTCATTGTCTGGACATCGTGCAACAATGTGTCCTATCTTATTGCAAGAAAAGCATTTTACTGGAAGTTTACCTTTATATTTGCCTTTTCCTCTTGGAAATCTCCTTGCGATGAGTGCTTCAAACTCATCTTGCTCCATCTCTTCAGAGAGAAGATTTTCAACAAAACTTCCAGTCTTATCGGTAGAACTATAACTGGTTTCTCTTCCTTTCTTGGTGGAAGACGTATTAACAAAAGATTTAAAAGTAGCTTCTTGCATGGGTAAGTTGTTATCAAGATTGTTCAATTCAAATGCAGTCAACTTACCGATTAGGGAGTCAAGAGTGACTTGAGTTGTGGTCACTGATCTGAGCTCTTGTATGGCTGAGATCTTGATAGCATATTGAGGCCTCAACGTTCTCAGTATTTTGCTTATCACATCTTCCTCACTCAGTGTTCCTCCAACGCTTTTGATGGAGTTCATCACTTCTTTGATTTTGTTGCTGTAGTGCTCAATATCTTCTCCTTCATTCATTCTTATATTATCATATTTGCGTCTAAGGCTTTCTACCTTTGCTCTTTGAACATGTGGGTCACCACCATATACTGTTTGTAGCTTAGCCCACATCTTGTGAGTAGTTGTTAGATTTTCAATCTCTGCATAGACATGATCAGGTAGCATGCTTGCTATCATATCCATTGCAACTGTATGCTCTGTGCTAATCTTTTGTTCATCTGATGTCAAGGTACCGGTGGGTTCAATGTAATCATGAATTCCATGAGTCCAATATTGATCTCCGGTGGTTTTCATGTATAGCTTCATTTTGATACACCATAAAGTGAAGTTTTCCTTAGAAAACTTTGGTCCTTCCTTTTTCATCATTTGATCTTTTTCCTGTTGCGATTAAGCGACTTTTGAAAATGAAACTTTGCTTTGATACCAATTGATGGTCCCAACCGGTGCTGAGAGGGGAGGGGTGAATCAACACCCACTAAAACTTCAAAACAAATCACATATACTGTAACTAAAATTGTAAGCAGAATAGATTCTAGAAAAGAAATAGCTATCACACAATCAAGCAATAAACAACACCAGATTTATCACGTGGAAACCCAAATCGGGAGAAAACCATGGTGTGAGTAATGCTCACAAATTTTGCACTCTTCTGAAGTGCACCCTGTAAGGAGCCTTTTCTGTTAAAGGATTACAAACGCATTGTCAGATGCGACTCGGCTAAGAGATTTAAGAAATAAGGCCTATTAGAACCTGCCTGGTTAGAGGGCTTAGAATACCTAAACAGATATCACCCGGTTAAGGGATTTAATACAAGAGACCTGTTAATGTCCACCCAAAATACTGGGTTTTGCTATTGCAATTATTAGAGAGCAATAGAGGGTTTGATCTTTTGATGATGACTTTGCTGAGCCTGATAAGATCACTATTCTATTCAACTGAGAATCATCACCGGTCACTGTAGGTATGTTCTCCTTGGCTGTTGTGCTTCTTTGCACACTCTACTTTCTTCTCCTCTCTTCACCTTAGTAGCTTCTTCAATGTACAAGTTCACTCTTTTCTTTGGCTGAATGAAGGCAAACAATGTTCTTCACAGGCAGAGGAATATATAGACTTCTTGCCCTTTCTTCTTTCTACATGCACGACCTGTTTAAAGTTCACCTTCAGATTCATCACCCATTGGAGTCTTAGTTCACTGAGAAAACATCCGATGCATGCCATGCTTTTTCCACTTTATGAAGGAAATGGCAGATGCGTGTAAAACGCTTTCCTTCACAAGAGATATCTTCATGTTTTAATGCCACAAATTTCGGCATTAAAAACTTCAATTGCGCCTTGTACCGATCATCTTGATAACTCAAAGTCTATTGGATTTTGTGCACCAAATCTTGGTCAAAGAGTCAGACAACTGTTTGCCGACTATGACTTTCCTCGGTTCATCAGTCGTGATGAAATCTTCACCGATTGGTTAATTTTCTTAGGTTGTGCACGGGTAAGAACCTTGACCTGTCACCATCCCTTTTTCTAGCTGTATCGGTAGAACCCTTTCCTCGGTTCCTGTTGTCGGTTACCGGTTGCATCTTGCTTTGTGACTGGTTGCTCAGATGATCAGTTAGAGCATTATTTCTATGTGTCATCGGTCTTCCTTCGCTTATTAATGTCAGCTGTCCTTGGTTTCTGATTGAATAACATTGTGGGCCTTCTTAGACATGACTGGCAATCACTCTTTGCCAATCAATGACAAAACCAGTTTTCTATATACCGGTTACATTCCTTACCAGTTATTCTCCTAATGGCAACAGAAGTGTCTACAAAGGAGAAAGATTGTCATCATCAAACATCTAAGGACATGAAAGTTTACAAGTCTATGATCAACATGGAGAAACTAATCAAGGCAAGGAAGTCGGGATATCAGGATCAAGTTTAGGGACAAGATCAATCTAGAGAATTCCCATGAGGATAAAGATGACTAGGAATCCTAAGCAATGAGGGGGAATTGGTTCAAACACATGAAGTTCAAAGGAGGTTTAACCACTCCAAGAGGATGGAGGACAAGTTCCATCAAAGATAAGGAATGAATGAGGAGGGTGCACTAGGACAAGAACGAACTGGAGATGCAAAGTACAAAGGGTTGAGGACTTCTGCAATGCAACATAGGAACATGAACAAGGACATAGGGACAAGTTTAAGGTTGAGAGAAAGAAATAATTCAAGGACAAGATTCTCATCAAGAGAGTGATCTTGATGATGATCAAGTCATACAAGGAAATGGATTGAAGAAGATTTAATATACCAAGGAAGATGTCAATGTGTTCAAGGGATTGGCCAAAGGATCAAGTCTGAAGATGAGGAAGACAAAGAATCCCAAACAATGAAGGTGGAAATACAAAGGATTCAAGTACTACAAAGTCAGGACATCCAAAAGAAAGAATTCCAAGAACAATGAAGAATTCCTAAGGATAAGGAAGTGGAATTAAAATAAAGATTGCAAGAGAAAGAGGCATGCATGTTCATAATAATGAGTTGTTGGATGACTAAGCGACTTCCTATTGTCTCTCCCACTTTTGAATTTCCCATTGGCCCACAAGGTGGTGCCTCATTATCATGGATGAGCATTTAATGTTTGTAGCAACCGTAATTAGGGTTTTCATTGAGTAAATTCGAGCCATTGATTCTGATTTAATCTAGGTTGTTCATTGTAATTGAGGCTCCTATATAAACCCCACTCCTATCATTTGTAAAAGGGAGAGACTTGTTGAAATTGTCGCCATAATACTATCAAAATTATTCCCTTTTCATTGTTGGTTTTCATGGTGAATGTTGTGACATTTGGAGTATTGCATGGTTTCCACATTTTCTCATTTAGAGTAGGATTTAATGTCATGTTGAGTAGAAATATAAGTAGTTGAATGGAAGATCTTGTTCAATGGTGATTAATGGTGAAAGTTATTGTCCATACTTTTTGGTACTTGTTCATTGTAAGTAACAGTGCAAGGTTAGTTTGGGCCTAAATCGTAAGTGTTTAACTTCTATTGGAAATGTTCATCTAGATTGCGCCTTCATAAGGTATTTGAATGAGCATTGACAATGTGAAAACCATTCTCACATCTTTAGAAGATAACACCCTCCTATGCCTAGTTAATACGGCGAAGCAAGGACTAGCTAGAGCTCACCCCATCATCAACATTGTCTTACATTCTTAGAGCTAGCTTAGCTTTCTAAACCCCATCCCTTTGCAGTTTACTTGGCTGGAAGTGGTTGAAGTAGTTGATGTCCATTGAATGAATAGCGTAAGTTCCTTTGTGATAACTAACGTATCACATCATTATAACTGAGTGAAAGTCCATAGATAGAAGGAACCTTGGGGTTTTCTCATTTGATCACACAATGCATGTACATTGTTTAGCATATGAACATATTATTCAAGAGAGAGTTAGAGATTTGGTGTTTCATTTGGAATATTGAGCATTCGATTCTGTATGTTATAGTGGCATAAAACTCACATTAACAATTACTATCCCTGCAGCCCATATAAACCTTGTGCCCTAAAATAAAATCTTTTGAGCACATATATTAAAACAAGGCCCCTAGATGATCCCACAACACCTATCATCTATGACGGCATGGTAGTCCTCCACTAGTCCATGACTCCATATGATATGGACCCATATGAATCACCCATATGATTTCCTTATTAAATTGTGTTCAAGAGTTGTCTCTTCCAAGTGTGTTTATGCTGTTATGGCCACTTTATGGCTTACCCGAAATTGCCAAGGTTCGGTTAGTGTATTCTTGGTGCTCTCTTCTTATCTTGATAATGGATCACAGAGTGCGATCTGAAATGTTGATGCAAAAGTTGAAAACACAATCAATTCCAGAAACAACAGTTACTATATGATGGATTGTGGAAAACTTATATCGTTAATTCTTGGTGCTACTGATTGAGCTTGTAGTTTGTAACTTATGATGTTTACGTTTATCTCTATTGTTTCTCAAGTACTTTGTTCTAGTGTCTAGAGGTCTAAAAGGTTGTTTTTTGCATGAAGAATGCTCTCCGTAATCAATAAACTCTTTGGGATGTCGATTCCTGTTCTCCTTGTTTCAAGGACATTGTCACTGTTAGTGCTGTCATGCTTACTATCTAGTTCAATTTCTCCAGCACTATTAGGATCTTCTTCATCCTCGTATCCAGAAGTTCAGATATAGAATAGAGGTTTCTCACATCTCCTTCATTGTCTTACACCACTTCTACATATGATCTATGTTCCTGTTCTCCTAGTGGGATATGAACAACTTCGCTATCATCTGTAAATGAAATCTCCTCCTTCCGGGAGTTTACAATGCCATTTGAATGAACAAGCCACCTTAGACCTGGTAGGGCTCTAAATGTATTAAAAGGTTCTTTCATTCAACAACCTCAAAATCAGCCAACTGTTTTATTCCCTTCACATTAACTTCTACATTCTTCCATGTTCCCACACTCTCCAGTTTGGATCCATCAACTAGACTTATATTCCTCAAAGTTTTCACAAGTTTGGGCTTTCTTAATTTCTCCTAAGTGGCTGATGGGATAATATTCAAGTCTTCTCCAAGGTTGATCATTACATGAGTTCCTAGTATTTTAGATGGACATTGATCAATAGTGGACCATTCTTCCAATTCTAGTCTTCTGATAACTAATTTACTTGCTTATTTTTATTCCAATATTCACCCCATTGCTTAAAATTAAAGGGATGCTAGATCTTTCAACATTTTAACTTCCTCCTCGATGAAACATGCAACCTCATCTCATTGTTGTTGTATAATTGTCAGTTTGGCTTGCTTAACAATCTTTTCATGCTGATTCTTGGTGGGCTGGAATTAATCCAATTCTTCTTTTCCTCCTTATTCTTCCGGGCTATACTCATCATAATCTTTCTCTAATATCTCCTGTTTATTTTTACCAGTATCAAGTCCGTATTTTGTTAAGACATTGCCTTTCTTCTTACTTTTGGATTTCTTTTTCCTTGTAATTTCTACTATTAGCTCCTTGCTAGAACTTTCATCGATTGAAGTATCCAATGACCATACATCGTTCTATGACAACCTTTTATTCCTTCTTGTGGTATTTTTTGGATGACTCTTGTTCCTCTATGCAGTTCATCACTCCGGGACAGATGATTGGCATTTTGGAAAAGCTCTCTAGCATTTTCACATCATGGGAGTCTTATCCACAAAATGCATAGTTTTCTTTCTTTTCTGCCTAAAATTCTTAGGTGAATGGCCTACCTTTCCACAATTAAAACTCTTGCGTCATCCCTTCTATTATTCCTTCCTCTTCTTCCTTCTCTGTAATTTGATTGTTTTTTGTTTCCTGGGTACCCTTCTTCCCAATTAGTGTTCATAGCACATGCATTTTGGTTGTCTTGCCATGGTGGTGTCTGGCCCGACATCATTCCTCTAATCTTGGTTGCAACTATGACTATAAAAGCCTCGACTGCATTGTTTTGCACCATCTGGACTAGAGGTTTATTGTCGGGACAGTCCTTTGTTAAATGAATGTTCCATTCCTTACAAATTGCATAGTACATAGAATCCAGATGTAGCCCTCTCTCTTATAGTATGCACACCAAATCTCCTTGTGCTTCTTGGGCTCTCTCACCAAAATTTCTTGTTGAAATACTAATTTCTGTACTTTTATTTGTAGAATCTCCAGTGCTTCTACAGTCTTATCCTTTTCTGGCTTTCTCCGTGTCTGTGCCTCTATCTGGTAGGCCATGCGTGTTGACGGTAGCGTCGGGAGGACGAACCTGAAAACATATGATCGTCTCAAGTGATGCATTGCATCAGTTGAGACAATGGTCGATTATCTATTGAGTTGTTAAGAGTTCAATAAACCGCGCTTCATAAGAACCGATTACTAAACAATCGGTTATGTATATATTACATCAACTAAACAAAGTGATAAGGCACGATCTAATTAACGTTGACAAGTTTGTGGTTTACTATAAACGAAGAGGTGCAAGTTAATAGGCACGAAGAGGTGCATGCTATGAATGGATGCAATCCATTCATCCACACAGGTATAAGATGACAATCTATGTGTCTTCCAAAGACACCAAAAAAAGATAATAACACAAATACATATCGATTACAGAAGACATTAAAGTTATTGCGACATATATTATAGAGGATAATACATAGATCTCAAACCACAATATTATTGCAGAGAATAAAATATACATATCACAGAAGACATTGATACTCATCGAAGACAATATACCTATCGCAGAGGATAGTATTTATATCGTAGAAGACAATAAACATATTGTAGAACATATACCGAAGAAATACATATTGGAGATTATATGAATATGATGTCTATCATGTAGGTTGATAGCAAGGCGGCTATAATATCTCTGGCAGATTGATATATCCTTGAAGATCAATATTGACAAGCATATCAAGTCACATATATATTGCAGATCAATTATATTGATACTGTCAAGTTATAATCAGACCTTGAACATTTTTGATAAATATTATCAAAGATTATTTTCTTAGTTTTTCATCTTCAATGTTGAAGGTTTTCCCAGGGTAATTCTGTGTATTTTGTGTTAATTAATTTAAAATCTGCATTCCTTAGTAATCTGATCATAAAAGCAATATGGTATCAGAGCTGGTTTGAAAAAGATCGTCATCAAATTTATTTAGCAGTGTAAGTTTTTATTCTTCTCTCATCTTCAAGGTGCAATATCAAGACACGAAAATGGTGTTCGGGCTCAAGGTCAAAGATAGACTTGAAGGTGCCTCAAGCTTCACTTCATGGAAGTTTAGAATGCTTATTGCACTTGAAGAAAATGATCTTCTTCAGTTTGTGGAGAAAAATTTAGCTGAACCAGATGATCAAGTGGAGAAACTTCAATTCAAGAAGAATGCCATTAAAGCAAAGAAGCTCTTGACTGACTCCGTAAAGGATCACTTAGTGCCTATCATTTCCAAAATGACAAATGCAAGGGACATGTTCAAAACCTTGGAAATTCTATATGAGATCAACAACACAAGTAGGGCTCTTGCATTGAGGCAACTTCATCAAGTCAAAATGGCGAAAGAAGAATTAGTCATATCTTTCTTCACGAAGATCTTAGAGCTAAGGGATCAACTAAGTGCCATTAGGGATCAAGTTATGAATAAAGATCTTGTCATGCTAGCACTTAATGGTCTCCCTCAAACTTGGGAACCTTTTATCCAAGGTATTAGTGCAAGATCTAAACTACCTAAGTTTGATCGCCTCGGGACCGATTGCATTCAAGAAGAATCTAGGCTGATTGCAAGGGGAATTGTCAAAGGCTCTCAAAATGAAGACACTCATGTTCTTGCCACTCAAACTATGAAGAAGAAAGGGATAAATTGGAGAAAAGGCAACTTCAAGAGGAAGAGAGATTAAAGATTAGACTCTGTACCTAATTCTAAAAAGATGAAGAAATATCTCTCCCACATTCAGTGCTTTAGAGGTGACAAGTTTGGTCACTATGTAGGAGATTGTTTTTCAAAGCCTAAGCAACAAGTGGCAAACATTAATGAAGTCTCAAGGGAAACGAAAGACAACTCAAATGGATTCCTCTTCATATCTGCCCTATCAAGTAGTGTTCCCACAGATAGTAACACCTGGCTAATTGATAGTCGAGCTTCTCGGCACATCACAAGCTATCAAGAACAACTTTCGGATTTGGTGGAAAAGGAGTCTAGCCTTTAAGTGATCATTGGAGATGATGCACACTATTCAATGAAAGGATTTGGTGCTAAATCACTCAACCTAGAATCTGGGATTTCCCTTCATCTAAGAAATGTCTTATTCGTGCTAGGAATCAAGAGGAATCTCATATCTATTTCAGCTTTGGAAGATGACGGTTATGAAGTAGCATTTTTAGAAGGGAGAGTTCTTGTATGGCCAAAGAAGTCCAGCATCGAGTTTGCACGTGTGATTTGGAATCGATATGAGAGTTTGTACAAGCCATCCATATGTCTAGCTCAAGCTCTTCTACATGACTATTCTAGTTCCAATGAACTATGGCATAGAAGACTTGGGCATCTGTTAGCCAATTTAAGTTGTCATTAGTGAAGATTGATGCAAACACCATTCCCACCGGTATAAGGTACACCGATAGTTCACTCACTTTACTTTATAGGCACCGGTAGACTAAAACAGAGTATATACACTGACAGACTAAACAGAGGAGATGCACCGGTAGACCGAACAAAGTACATAGTTCCGATCTTATAAGTGCATACAGGGGATGAATCAGGTATAAGATGGATAGCGGTCAACAACACGTGAATGCGGAGCTGTTTAAGTTAAAACCGGAATATACAGAGCATACACCATTTAGAACTGGAGTTCGCTTCTTAATAGGAGTTAGTTTTATTTCTACATGGATGTTTCAAGGTAAACTCAAGATCAGAATGTTGCATGATTTAAGGACGAGTTTGCAGCCTGGCGGTTCTATGAGATAGGGTTTCATTAAGATGAATTTTGCATAAATATAGGTCATAGGATGCAAGAAAATAGTCGTTGAATATATAGAGTAGGAGAGAGATCTTCTGAGAGAAGAGCTATAGTCACAGAGGTGAAAGGCAGAAAGCATCAACAGCCAGGCAAAATAGGAAGATCAACAATTATGATCTAATTAGACAAGAAGTGTCAATTAAGATCATTGCTTTTATACTGTGAAAGCATTTTCAAATCCATTTATCAGGGTGAACCCTAACAGGTTCTTTGTATAAATCCTTTACCCGGATAGCATCTTGATTGATGTTGAAAGTCTTTTAACAAGGCAGCTCCTAATAGAGTCAAGATCTTAACCAGTTTTCTACCAAATCCCTTTACCGGGTAGCAATCTTGCAAGTGTTTTGTAAGCTCTTAACCAGGCACCTTTATTACTACAGTAGTAGAGTTGTGAGCTCTGTCTCACCGTGGTTTTTTCCCTTCTAACCGAGGGTTTCCACCTTCATATAATGTGTTGATCTAAGCATTTCTATTTCTGTGTCTGAATGGTTATTTACATTCTATTTATCTTGCAAGAATCTTTATATATGTTTTAATTGGAAATAGAAATAGTATTTACTGACTCACCGGCGCTCTCAGTAACCGGTTAGGAATAACAATTCTTATCAGAGCCAAGATCTCTAAGATATAAAGCTTAACTTCTTGAGAAAAAGATCATGGAGGGTTACAGGTATCAGAAACAACTTGAGGAAGCCAACGACATCATTGCCTCTCTGGAGAATAGGCTGAGAAGATCTCTTGCTAAAAGAAAGGAGTTGGCTCTGCAATTGAGTGAGAGCAATGAAACAATTGATGAACTCTCTGGGCAAAGTGGATAAGATGAAGCTGAGGAGGCAGTCTCTGAGCTCATGGAGAGGAACCAGATCGTAACCGATCAGATCTCCAACCTAAAGAGAGAGCAGGAAGATAATGCCCTAAGAATGACTGAACTGATTGAGAAAAAGAGGAAAGCTGAAGAAGCTGTAAGGGAAAGTGATCTTGTTGTTCTACAACTTCAAGAAGACATGCAAATAGTCACTCAAGAGAATGCCAACATGCAAAAGATTGGAGCCAACACAAACAAGAAGGAAAAGAAGAAACTGGTAGAACAAAAGAGTAAAAAGACCTTCAACTCCTCTTGCAATCATTGTGGGAAACCGGGGCATAAAACAAATAACTGCAGAAATGCACGGTAAAGCCAACCAACAGTTACTGCAAAAACTGTTGCAAGAATAGCCACAAGACCATTGAATGTTGGTCTCGTCCCATGAGTGCTTCTAGTGGAAGCAGGGTAAGCTTCAAGGGGTATTCCTACGCATGCAACAAGTTTGGACACAAAGTTGATGAATGCAGATCCAAAACAATGGCATTTAGATCCCCACAGAGACCGGTATTCCCCAAAAGAATCAAGAACCGGAGCACAACCAATTGTGCTAACTGTGCATGAACAGTCATAATGACTCCTGGTGCAAATCATCTAACAAGAGAAGGGTAAATCCATGGAAAGCAACCGGGATAGTCTGTTACACCTGCAACAGAGTAGGACACCTAGCTAAAGACTGCAGGAACCTGTCAATGAACAAAAGAAACGGATCGGTCAAAATGGTGGTGAAGACCTTGCCTTGCAATAAGAACAATGGAGGAAAGGAGACCGAGAAGGAAGTAAAGAAGATTTGGTTCAGAAGGAATCAAAGAGCTCCGCTGAGGAGAAGACAGAGGGAAGATCATCATCAGTCGATGGTGATATATCTTCAGCAAATTGAGCCTACAGGGCTTAGAGGGAACCGGTAGCTCATCTACTATTCCCAGCAGAATTGGTGAGTATCAAACTCACTCAGTCTGCAAGAAAGGCCGGACAGATATGCGTTGATCAACCGGGGTTTGCTCAACTGAAAAAGCTTGAATACCGGTTGGCAAAAAAGGAAAGAAAGGGTAGGTATGGTGATTAATGCTATAGTCGTTAATCAAATAGTTACCGTTTGGTAATTACCGTTATGCCCTAAATCTATATAAAGAGAGGAAGATTATTCATTTTCTTTTACTTTGCGATTTGTGATTTACAATCTTTTATGCTTGAGTAATATTCTCGTGCCTTGATCAACGATAAGATTTCTCTGAAAGACCGATCAAGCTATTTACTGTGTTAACCGGTTGATAACAATGTCAGCTTCTTCATCTGTCGCCAAGTTGATTCAAGGGAATCAAATCAACCGACCTGTCTACGACATAATGGTGGTTCAAAACAGGGCAAACGATATGTTTGGTGCACTATCATCCGTGCTTGATGGTGTTCCCATGACGGAAGACGTGACCGCTTTCATTCACGCCAAGTACGAAGAATTGGGGAGACCTTCATCTAGAGAGAGTACCTCTCGCTATGTGAGGACGGAAAGCTACCAAATAGATACTCGAAGCTGATGTCATCCGCTCTCATCAATAGAGTCTACTATCCAACTATCTTCCGATTGGATTGGATTCAACCGGTTCTCAGTTATGTGCACGATCCAGGGTTTTGGCTTGCGAAAGGAGCATGTACACAAATTACCAAGGACTTGCATCGAGTGACTGGGTACAGTTAGGAAGGGGAAGTACTAACCCTAAGAACCATCTCCAATGCTGTGGTCACAAAACTGACAAAGTCAAAATTTGATGGTCAACTTATGACTGTAAACAACATTGAAGACGAAGGAGTTTGGTTCGCAGTTGCTATAATAGGCTACACGATCTATCAATCCAGCAACCTAAACAACATACCGGGTGGAGTCATTCATGCCGCTAACCGGATAATGCATGACAACGCCAAGTACGATCTCTGCGGAATGCTTCAAGGTCAAATATTGAAAAATATGAAGAAGCTCGGCATTGTAAAGAAGAAATCCCTAAAGTTTGGCACCCTACTGGTATGCCTTTACTTTTACCATTCTAACTTCTTTTCGGGAATAGGAAAGGTGACTTGGGCAACTGACCGGTTTGTTATGATGCAGATAAGTGATATGGCCAATCAACTGGGAAACTAGTTCGGTAAAGTAATGATCGAGTACTTTGTGGCATTTCAACTGAGAATGCACGCTAGAGAAAGGGTTCCGTCAACAATTGTTGACTCGTACAAAGATGATGTATGTTTTCTAGTCTCCACTGATCACTGCATCATTCAAGCAGTGGAACCAAGAACCGGGTATGCTCCTGAACTGGGTTACGAGATCACCTCCAAGACAGCAAATGCATATGTTGATGCCCTACAAGAAGTTGACCTAGATCTATTTGCTTTTTGGTTTGGTACCTATGAAGAGATTCAGGAGAATCTGAGGAAAAGGGCACCAATCAAGAATGTCTATGTCAAAAGGATCCCCACACCAAAGAAGAAAATGGTGACTGAACAACCCAAGGCTCAAAGGAAGAAAACAAAACTGGCACCCAGTACTCAAGGAGAACTGGAGGAAACAAAAACTGAAGAAACAGTTCCTCTAGTCAAAAAGAAGAAAACTGGTAAATCGGTAAAGGAAGATGCACCAATAGCCAGAAAGCCCACAATTGATGAATTTGTGGTAGGATTGAAAGAATCTGGTGGAATGGGATCAATCTACACAAGATATCAATTGGCCAATGAAGAAGATAGGAGAAAAATAGAAGTAGTAATTCACTGTATCTACAAATTCAACCTCTCTCCTACTGAAATTCATAAGGTTGTACTTGATGATCTCCACAAAATTCTTGAAGGTAGATGGAAAACTTCAATGGACAAAGAAAAGGAGCTCAGGATTCAAGCTCTACTTGAGGTTCAGAACCATCTTACTCTAGACGAGGCCACTCACCAAGCCAAACTGCATAAGCAAAATTTCCTGACAAAGAGGAGGATCGGTCAAATGCTTATTGGAGAAGTTGAGATGGTCCACAAGGAAGGAGTAACAATATGAACCAAATTTTTTCAGACCCAAAAATAGTTAGAAGAAGCACACTAAAGGACCATTGAGACACCAGTCACTGATACCGGAAAAGGAAAATGAGTACTTGGAGCAGAAGTGCCGGTTAAATAGAAGAATCCTACCGGACCAGTCATCGTTGACATCATTGATGATAAAGGTAGTGATCAAACTCGCCCAACCATTCTTGTCTCTCCAGAAAAAGGTAAGACTCGCACCATGACTGTTAATGATATAGTTGATGAGGTGATGGATTTTGGAGAAGTAGATAATACAGCTAGATGGTATAGTGTGCTAGGAGAGGAAGATAAACAGGCAGTAATAGTAGCTCTAGTGGAAACATTTATGGATCACAACAGAACTCCAAGGGACTATAGGTCCAAGTTTCCCCCTGAACTTAACACAAGACTAATGACAAAATGGAGAACCAGTTTAGGCACCAATACTGGAATTTCTAAGGAGACATTGTCACTGGTCAGACTTGGTCTTAGTGAAGAGTCAATCAAACTACTGTTAGAGGAAGCATCAATGAACTTGGATACCAAGCATAGAGTTGCTAAGATACTCAATGGGTATGAAAACGAAGTCTATAAAGAGACTCTAGATTTCTGGCAACAATATGGCTTCAGTGCTCTCAAGGCAACAGGTCCGCAAGATCAACCCAAACCAGCACGGGTACCACTGGTTCAATTCACTACTCGTGAAAAACCCACCACCGGTGAACAAGTGAACCTGGAACAGGGAGCTCTACCAGAGGAACAAGTGCTAGGAAACGATATACCTATGGGTGAGTTACATAGAGCCGAAGAACAAGAAATAGAGGAAGCCCCTGCAATAGAGAAAATGGAACAGGATCCACAACAGGAAGCAGAGGTACTACCGGAAGGGAAAGTACAAAATGAGGAAGAAGTACTAGCAGCAGAAGTCCTACCAGAAGAGGAGGCACAATCGGAAAATGTGGCATTACCGGAAGAGTTAGTCCAACCGTAAAATGATGACAAACAAGAACAACAGAATGAATAGGAACAAGCGCTACCAGTACAGGAGCCTAGACACAAGGAACAGGTAGATGTTCCAAGCTCGTCCTAATCCAAGAGGAAGCTATCTTTTGCAGTTGACATAGAAGCCAAAAGGAGTAAGGCTACCAAGACTGTGGTTGACATTAGCAAAATGTCAACAAGGCAGCTAAAAGAGTTAACTAAAAGGAAACAGGACACGATCCTAACAAGTTTCAAAAATATCCTGAGCAATTTTGTACCGGATGCTGACATTGATGAAGATGAACCTGTAATAGATCAATTGGAGATATTAGCACAAGCAATTGGAGAAGATCTAACGGATCCAGAGACAGTAGCCATTGATCACTATGAGAAGAAGAGAATAGAAATTCTCCACAAACAGGTTGACGAAATAAAGGTCACAGTATCTACCAACTTAAGGATACTTCAACAACAGTTACAAGTTGCAACAAGTTTGATGACAAGGACTTCAAATTTTGATACCTTTATTCAAGATCTCACTGAAAAGTCATCCAAGACTTCAGCAGATATAAGAGCTCTGTCTTCCCAGTTTGACATAAAGAACAAGTCTGCAACAAATTTCAGTAGGGAAATGACAAGTCTAGCTCTCATACTAAGAAAGACCTCTGAAGAAAAGACCAAGAGAATCCAAGATATTATTGGATTTCAATTATTTCTGGCCCCAACATTTGATTCAATGCAACAGACAGCAACAAATGCTGAAAAGCTGATCAGTGAACCGGATTACAAAACTGTAGAGGACATGGAAAATATTATTCTCTCTAAAAGCAACACAGAAAAATATAGAATATGTAACTGGTCAATGGAATCCTTTTCTTCATTCAGCGAAGAAAATTTACAAGGATATCTTCACCAAGCTACATATGTAGAAAACTAAATGAAGCTTAACCCTTTGTCTTATGGAGGCAAAAAGGGGAAGATATTGAAGAAAAAGAGAACAAAAAAGAAAAGAAGCTACAGAGGTTAGAGAACGGAAAAGAAAAGAAGAAGACGAAGGTCAGAAGGTCGAAGAAGAAGACACTTACAGACAAGGGAAGTCTACAGACAATAGAGATGAAGCTAAAAGCTAAAGTCTACAAACCAAGGAATTACCTGTGATGAGTGTGTAATGGTTTTGTGACCAATGACGAAGGGGAAGATTGTTAGCCAATTTAGGTTGTCATTAGTGAAGATTGATGAAAACGCCATTCCCATTGGTATAAGGTACACTGATAGTTCACTCACTTTACTTTATAGGCATCGGTAGACTAAAACAGAGTATATACACCGGTAGACTAAACAGAGGAGATGCACCGGTAGACCGAACAAAGTACATAGTACCGGTCTTATAAGTGCATACAGGGGATGAACCGGGTATAAGATGGATACCGGTCAACAATACGTGAATGTGGAGCTGTTTAAGTTAAAACCGGAATATACGGAGCATCCACCGTTTAGAACTGGAGTTAGCTTTTTAACAGGAGTTAGTTTTATTTCTACACGGATGTTTCAAGGTAAACTCAAGATTAGAACCAAAGCTTTCTCTTTGTTGCATGATTTAAGGATGAGTTTACAGCCTGGCAGTTCTATGAGTTAGGGTTTCATTAAGATGAATTTTGCATAAATACAGGTCATAGGATGCAAGAAAATAATTGTTGAATATACAGAGCAGGAGAGAGATATCTTCTGAGAGAAGAGCTACAGTCACAAAGGTGAAAGATAGAAAGCATCAACAGCCAGGCAGAACAGGAAGATCAACAGGTATGATCTAATCAGACAAAGAGTGTCAATTAAGATCATTTCTTTTATACTGTGAAAACATATTAAATCTCTTTATCAGGGTGAACCCTAACAGGTTCTTTGTATAAATCTTTTAACCGGGTAGCATCTTGATTGATGTTGAAAGTCCTTTAACAAGGCGGCTCCTAATAGAGTCAAGATCTTAACCGGTCGTCTACCAAATCCCTTTACTGGGTAGCACTCTTGCAAGTGCTTTGTAAGCTCTTAACCAGGCACCTTTATTACTGCAGTAGTGGAGTTGTGAGCTCTGTCTCACCGTGGTTTTTTCCCTTCTAACCAAAGGTTCCCATGTACATATGATGTGTTGATCTGAGAATTTCTATTTGTGTGTGTGAATGGTTATTTACATTCTGTTTATCTTGCAAGAATCTTTATATAAGTTTTAATTGGAAATAGAAATAGCATTTACTGATTCACCCCTCCTCTCAGTAACCGGTTAGGAATAACATCTACATTACAAGGCTCTTCCATCATTAGAGAAGATGTTAAAGGAATTTCTAAACTTAGTCATGTATATGATGGTACTTGTAAAGGTTGTGCTATGGGTAAAAATACTAAGTGTCCATTTCATAGTAGTGAAAGTAGGTCAAAAGAAATATTAGAACTTGTACATTCTGATTTATGTGGTCCAATGTCGATGGGATCCTTAAGTGGATTTTTTTATTATGTGATTTCATAGATGATTACTCTAAGAAGACTTGGATTTATTTCTTAAGGTCTAAAGAGTCAAATGAAGTCCTATGCAGATTGAAAGAGTTTAAAGAACTAGTAGAAAACTTGTCTGGAAAGAGAAGAAGGTCTGATAATGGAGGTGAATACACTTCTGGTAGCTTTCGTGATTTCTCTATTGAGGCAAGAATCAAGAGGGAGTTTTGTGTCCCTTACAATCCACAACAAAATGGGGTTGCAGAAAGAAAGAACAAATCTATTATTGAAGTTGTGAAAGCCATGATCCATGATCAAGACCTTCAAACTTTCTTATGTGCAGAAGCTTCCAAAACGGCAGTCGATGTTCAAAATAGATGTCCTCATCGAATATTGAAGATTATGACTCCAGAGAAGCCTTTTCAGGAGTTAAGCTTGATGTTAGTCATTTAAGAATCTTTGGTTGTCTAGTGTATGTTCATGTACCTAAAGACAAAAGAACCAAGTTGGAACCTTTTGGCAAGAAAGGGATATTTGTGGGTTACAGTGAAAACTCTAAAGCCTATAGGATTTACATTCCCAGTAAGAAACAAATAGAGGTAAGAAGAGACGTTACATTTGAGGAAGATATTGCTTTTAAAAAATCTAAAGGTTCATGCATGGAAATAGATGAGTCCAAGAGACTCCTCAAGACATGGACATTGATGACACTCCTGAGATTCAGTTGGAGTCCATAGAACCTGAAGAGAATGATGATTCAATTGAGCCTTTGAATCCTATTAATGGGCCTAGAGATATTATTGTGAATAAAAAGAGACCTCTCGGGGCAAGGAAAACTATGTAGGAGGTAGAACAATTTGTAGCTCCTAGAGGCATTTGTAGAGAAAGTAAAAGACCACATAGATTCTCTAGTTATGTTGCATTGATGTGTAATATTATTGAGACTGAACCTTCCAGTGTTGAGGAAGCCTCAAATCAGCAAGTATAAAAAGATGCTATGGATGAAGAATATCAATCCATTATTAAGAATGATGTTTTGGATATTGTACCTAGACCTGAAGGGAAATCATTTGTATCTTCCGAATGACTATTTAAGCTTAAGCATGCAGGTGATGGGAGCATTGAGAAATACAAGGCTAGATTTGTAGCATGTGGTTTGTCTCAGAAAGAAGGAATAGACTATGAAGAAACATTTTCTCCTGTTGCTTGATATACTTCCATCAGGACCATCATTGCCAATGCATCGACTAAGAGATGAAAGCTACATCAGATAGATGTGAAGACACCTTTTCTCAATGGTGTCATTGAAGAAGAGGTCTACATTGAGCAACTTGAAGTCTTTGTGATTCATGAGAAAGAGTCTCATGTATGCAAATTAAAGAAAGCTTTATATGGTCTTAAATAGGCTCCTCAAGCATGGTATGAAAGAATAAATCGATACTTGATGAGTCTGGGATTCTGCAAGAATGATGCTGATCTGAATCTTTACTTCAAGGTAGTCAATGGCGAAGCCTTAATCTTGGTTCTATATGTTGATGACTTATTTCTTACTAGGGAAGAACATCTCATCTCTAGATGCAAGGAGTTGACTTCAGAATTTGAGATGAGGATCTAGGACCCATGCATTTCTTTCTAGGTTTGGAAGGATGGAAGAGGCCTGATGGGATCATCCCAAGTCAAGGAAAATACACCATTGACATCTTAAAGAGAGATTTGGAATGTTAGATTGCAAATCTATGTCTACACCGATGGAAACTAACTTGAAGAAGTTAAGTGAATCAGTAGCTAGTTTAGACCTTGCAAACCCTACTATGTACATACAGTTGATTGGATCCTTGATGTATCTATTTAAAACCAGACCAGATATTTGCTATGCAGTGAGCGCACTTAGTCAGTTCATGTGTGAACTCAAACAAATACATCTCGTTACAACCAAGCATATCTTGAGATACTTGCATGGCACAGTTGGATATGGCTTGAAGTATTCTTCCAGTGTGGACTTTAGACTTGCAGGGCTATACAAATTCTGATTGGGCAGGGAGTGTTATTGATTGGAAGAGCACCTCTAGTTGTTGTTTCAGTTTGGGATCTGCTATGATTTCCTGGTGCAGTAGGAAACAATCACGTGTTTCTCAAAGTGCTTCAGAAGCTGAATATGTTGCAGCTAGTGTAGAAGTACAAGAAGCAGTGTGGCTTCGGAAGCTTCTTGCAAGATTGGTTTGACAGTCATTGGATCTTACAGCTATTCATTGTAATAAACGGAGTTGTGTGAAGCTTTCTGTCAATTGTGTGTTTCATGATAGAGCAAAGCATGTAGAGATCAAATATCACTATATTAAATATATGGTGCAAAGAAATGCTATTCAGTTGAAGTACATTAGCACTGATGATCAGACGGCCGATATTCTCACCAAGCCCCTTGCCAGAGAAAAGTTTGTGCATTTTAGAGACAAGCTTGGAGTTGTGGACAATGAAGCCCTTGCTGAGAGGGAGTCTCAGCATTAGTGATTCCTTAAGATGTACTATAATGCATTCTTCACTATGAGGGAGAAGTTTGAGGTGCAAGCCCTTATTAATGCATTCTTCTCTGTGAAAGAGGAGTTTGAGGTGAAAGCCCCTATTCCACCCTCTAGGAGTAGCCATGGTGGATGTCATGTGAGAGAATCGATGACTTAGCACTTGTGTTCATTCACCCCTTGGGAGTGGCTATGGTGAACGTCATGATGAGATAATGATATCACGTTGATTGATTCCGTGATGGGCACTTGTGCTCATTTATATTTCCATTCATGGGAATAACCATGATGTACCCACCCTCTAGGAGTAGCCTTGGTGGAGGTCATGTGAGTGACTCCATGACTAAACACTTGTTTTGATTCACCCTGTGCGAGTAGCCATGGTGAACGTCATAATGAGATGACTACAGACTACATCACGTTGAGTGATTCTGTGACGAACACTTGTGTTTGTTTGCATTTCCATTCATGGGAGTAGCCATTGTGGAGCCACCCTCTAGGAGTAGCCATGGTGGACATTACTCTCTAACTCATATATCTAAGAAGATCCTCCCTAGCTAAGAGGGAGTGTTGAAGGTAGCGTCAGGAGGACAAACCCAAAGAGATCTGATTGTCTCAAGTGATGCACTGCATCACTTGAGACAATGATCAATTATCTATTGACTTGTTAAGAGTTCAATAAACTGTGCTTCATAAGAACCGATTACTAAACAATCAGTTATGTATATATTACATCAACTAAACAAAGTGATAAGGCACGATCTGATTGACGTTGACAAGTCTGTGGTTTACTATAAACGAAGAGGTTCAAGTTAATGGGCACAAAGAGGTGCAAGCTATGAATGGATGCGATACATTCATCCGCACAGGTATAAGACGAAAATCTACGTGTCTTCCAAAGATACCAAAAATAGATAATAACACAAATACATATCGATTACAAAAGACATTAGAGTTATCGTGGCATATATTAAACTTGAGATAATACATAGATTGCAAACCACAATATTATTGTAGATAATAAAATATACATATCGCAGAAGACATTGATACTCATCGAAGAGAATATACCTATTGTAGAGGGTAGTATTTATATCGTAGAAGACAATAAACATATTGCAAAACATATACCAAAGAAATACATATTGGAGATTATATGAATACGACATCCATCATATAGGTTGATAGCAAGGCGGCTATAATATCTCTAGCAGATGGATATATCCTTGAAGATCAATATTGACAAGCATATCAAGTCACATATATATTGCAGATCAATTATATTGATACTGTCAAGTTGTAATCAAACATTGAACATTTTTGATAAATATTATCAAAGATTATTTGCAGGGGTTTTCGCCTTCAAGGTTGAAGGTTTTCCCAGGGTACTGTGCATTTTGTGTTAATTAATTTAAAATCTGCATTCCTTACTAATTTGATCATAAAAACAACAATGTGATTGAGTCATGCATCTTTGGGAATGCCTCCTTTCCAGGCATTGTATGGTAGACCTTGCAGGACCCCACTGAGTTGGGATAGGATCGAGGACAGAGTTTCTATTGGTCCTGAGTTAGTTCGAGTTATGGAGCAGCAGGTCACCCTGATTAGGCAGCGTCTCTTAGAGGCTCAGGATAGACAGAAAAAATATGCAGATGCGAAGAGAATAGACCGAGCCTACCTTGTGGGAGACAGAGTCTTCTTGAGAGTGCGACCGCACAAGAGTCTAATCCGTTTTGGAAAAGGCTCTAAGCTCGCACCTCATTTTGTTGGTCCATTTGAGATCCTAGAGAGGATAGGGCCCGTTGCTTATCGACTAGCCTTGCCACCTAGCCTGTCACGCATCCATGATGTGTTTCATGTATCAGTATTGCGGAAATATATCTATGACGAGTCTCATATTATTGACTGGGATGCCTTGCAGGTGGAGTTAGATGGCCAGCTAGCACTAGAGCCCATTCGCATTTTGGCTCGTCGGACGTTGGTACTTCGAGGCAGAACGCTGGACCAGGTTAGGGTCCAGTGGGATTGCTATGATGAGGTTACAGCCTCATGGGAGGATGCAGCTCAGATGAGGGCCCAGTATCCGCACCTCTTCGATGAACTCCAGGAGGATGTTCATGCCTAGAGGGGGTGGATGTGAGGCCCACCTTCGGCCCACATAGTGATCCTGTTTTATAGATTTTAGCCTATCATTTTGATTATGTTACTTTTAGAGATACTTGGACTTTGTCGAGGTTGTTCACCTGATTCATTATAGCCTCGTCGTTGAACTCATTAACCCGCATCTGGTGTGTGTAAACTTATCACTTTTAAAAAAATTTGTTGGTTGTGTTTTGACCCAACTTTTGGGCATCACAATTTTGTGTTAATTAATTTAAAATCTGCATTCCTTACTAATTTGATCATAAAAACAACAATGTGATTGAGTCAGTGTAAGAATAAATACTCGATCATCTAGGCCCACTCTAACATCTTTTTGTCATTTGGAAATAAACGATTGTATCTTCTGATTTTCTGGCAAAGGATCTTGTGATTTCCTCGATGCCTCTTTGAATCTCTTATCATCATTGTTAATTCATTCAGTTTCTCCTTGCATTAGATTTCTGATTTTACTGAAACTCTTTGTAGGGACTTCCAAAGTGGCAAAATTGATTCAAAGCGCTGCTTAACTTCTTCCCAAGTAGTGTCATGAGGTGGATAGTGCTTCATGTCCCAATCAAGTTCCTTTTTGCTTAATGATGCTACAAAATCTAACAATTTATACTTGTCTTCTTCTCCTTGCAAACTTACGTTGAATGATTCCAATAAGAATAAATGCTCTAGGGCTTTTGTTGCATCTTGTCAAAATACAAGGATCTTAATGCTTTCATTTTCTTTGATTTGTGTTCTAGTTTTGGACTTCGTTCCAGTTTGGTTTCTTGTTCCAGCTTCTTCTTTGATTTCGGTGTGCTTGGTTTGGTCTCCTTCTACACAATACTGGATGGTTTTGTTTCTTTTCTTATGTCAAAAATTCTTCTACCAGTGTTTCACTCCACAGTCTATCTTGCTCTTTTTCTTTCTTCTCTTCTCTCTTGCTTCTCTTGCTTCTATTGTTTTTGCTGTGGTAACTCTTGTACCAAAAATTTTCTACTTTTAGACCATAATGGGGATGGGTCTTGGTCCGAGGGCTATGACTTTTCCCAACAACATTTCAACCTTTGATTTGTAAACGACATTTGATAATTTATTGAACCAACTTTTTCAGTCAATTATAAATTAAGTTCCTTTTCTTTATCTTCTTTTCTTAACTTGCTTATGCTCTTATTAATTAATTTTTCTAAATAATCATCATTTAGAGACATGACCTTGACTTTGTTGTCATTTCCATCCTTCTTCGGTGTCTTTCTTCTCTTTGCACTATTTGTCTTTTTTTCTTCTCCATTTGGCCTTGCCATTGCTCCTTTTCTTTCTAGGTCAATTTGTTCCTTGATCTCTCTTGAATTCCTCTTATCTCCTTTGGAGATAGGTGTTTTTGATTTTGTATTACATTAATCCTTTATCTTATCCTATGGTTGTTATACAATAACTTTCTTAATAGTCACATATTTTCATAGTCTCTCCACACTTTTTCTCCATTTCCATTTCCCATCCCCTTAGTGCCTAAACCCCTCTTATAGTGCAAACATCAAGATGATAGATTTGTCGTTTATCATATTTTCTTCAATAATTTTCTTTGTTTCTTGATCTGGTATAAGGTTTGCAATTTCAAAATTTTCCTCACAAAATGAAAGAGAACTAGGGTTTTGGCAATAGAACCAATATTAGCAAGAAATCTAAAGGATATAGTCCAAAGTTTGTACCCTAAGGATACTTGATGTTGTAGTCTTTGTACCCTAGACTCAGTCCTATTGAAGCAAACAAGCGATTCAATCTAGATCTAAGACTAGTAGAAAATTATAATAATACCATACACAACAATATAGATCAGAACTCAAAATGTATTTTGTTTTTATTATATCCAATTATACATTACATATATCTTCTTTTACTCATATATTCTCCTTATCCTATTCACCAATTCACCATACTAGTAGTGAATGGATCTCAGTATATAACAATATTTACAAAATGGAACATGGCCCTTAGATGGTATGCCTAGATTGCATGCTACATTCTGAATCTCATATTCTAGAGACTTCCTTTGCTGAGATATGACAACTTCTCTAGATTTGTAATGTCCCCTTTTTGGATTATATCAGACACTACGTGAATTATGAAAATCTTCTTGTACTTTTAATGTCAGTTATGCAATGAACACAATAACATAGATTATGATTGGTAATTCTCAATGCAATAGCAATGAATAATTACAATATGAATGAGTGGTAATTCCTGTTGGCATTAACCCATAAGGATGTAATCAGTAGATTGCAAAGAGGTGTTGTCATTGATGTCTAGGGATGCAAACATTGTTCAATCAGGAATAGTTGACAATAATAGATTGGTACACAGCTGCATTGTACAAGAGAGATTGGTTAGGAGACCGGTGACACATATTGAGCAAGGAGTACTGTTACTATGACCGATAAAATTCTAACCTATCATCGGAGCAACTGGCAACCAAGGAAGGTAACCGGAGCATCCAGAATTGTGACCGATAAAGTATATAACCGGATTCAAGGACTCCAACCGGTATAGACAGAGCAAGGGGGAGTGACAAGTGATGGCATTGACCTGTACACTACCTAAGGATAAAAACCGATCATCTCTGGTCAGTGAGATTTCATCGAGACTGCTGAACCGGCGTAAGTCATAGTTGACCAACACTATGTGACTCTTCGATCGAGATTTGTTGCCCAAAATCCGAAAGACTTTGTGTTGTAAAGAAGATCGGTGCAAGGCACAATTGAAGGATTTAATGCCGACAATTAAGGCATTAAAACATAGAGAAATCTCAAGAAAGGAAAGTATGTGACACGCATCTATCGTTTCCTTTTTAAAACAGAAAAAGCACATGGCATGCATCTGATGTTGCCTTCGTGAACTGAGATTGAACTGGATGATGGATCCAAAAGAGATCTTTGTGGAGGTCGCGCATGCAAAAAGCGGAAAGGGCATGAAGACTATTTATTTTTCGGCCTTTGAAGAATATCTTTTGACTTCATTCTACCAAGAAGAAAAACAGTGAACCTATACGCTGAGAGAAGCTACGAAAAAGGTGAAAAGAAGAAGAGAAGAGTGTGCAAGGAAGCACAACAATCTGTGGAGAGCATACCTGTGGTGCTTGGTGATGACTCTCAGTTGATAAACACAGCGATCTTATCAGGCTCAGTAAAGCCATTTCAAGAAGATGAAACCCTCTATTGCTCTCTAACAATTGCAATAGCAAAATCCCAGTATTTGGGTGGACATTAACAGGTCCCTTGTATTAAATCCCTTAACCGAATGACATCTATGTAGATGTTTTAAGGCCTTTAACAGGCCTTATTTCTTAAATCCCTTAACTGGGTCGCATCTAACAGTGCGTTTGTAATCTTTTAACAAGGAAGACTCCTAACAGGGCGCACTTCAGAAGAGTGCAAAATTTGTTAGGTCTCCTCCATACCATGGTTTTCTCGCGATTTGGGTTTCCACGTGATATATCTAGTGTTGTCTATTGCTTTAATTTTATGATAGCTATTTCTGTGATAGAATTTGTTCTTTTTACAGTTTTAGTTAAATTATATCAGATTGATTTTTAAGTTTTAGTGGGTGCTGATTCACCCCTCCCCTCTCAGCACCGGTTGGGACCATCAATTGGTATCAGAGCCAAGTACCTTTTCTAAGCTGTTTAACCACAACAAGGAAAAGATCTAATGATGAGAAAGGAAGGACCCAAGTTTTCTAAGGAAAACTTCACTTTATGGTGCAGCAGAATGAAGCTGTACATGAAAACCACCGGAGATCAATACCAAACTCATGTAATCAATGATTACATCAAACCCACCGGTAGCTTGATAGCTGATCAACAAAAGATCAATAGCGAACACATAGCTGCAATGGATATGATAGCAAGTACACTACCTGACCATGTATATTCAGAGATTGAAGATCTGACTACTACTTGCAAAATGTGGGCAAAGCTACAAACTGTGTATGGAGGTGACACATGTTCAAAGAGAAAAGGTAGAAAGCCTTAGAGGCAAATATGATGACACAAGGATGAACGAAGGAGAAGACATTGAGCACTACAACAATAGAATAAAAGAAGTGATGAACTCCATCAAAAGCGCAGGAGGAACATTGAGTGAGCAAGATGTGGTAAGCAAGATACTGAGGACGCTAAGGCCACAATATGCTATCAAGATCTCAGCCATACAAGAGCTTAGATCAGTGAGCGCATCTCAAGTCACTCTTGACTCTCTTATGGGTAAGTTGACTACTTTTGAATTAAACAATTATGATAACAACTTACCCATGTTAGATGTTGCTTTTAAGTCCTCTGTGAATATTTCTTCCACCAAGAAAGGAAGAGATACCGGTAATAGTTCTACCGGTAAGTCTGGAAATTTTATTGAAAATCTACTCTCAGAAGAACTAGAGCAGGATGAGTTTGAAGCACTCATTGCAAGGAGATTTCCAAGAGGAAAAGGGAAGTACAAAGGGAAATTTCCTTTAAAGTGTTTTTCTTGCAATAAGATAGGATACATTGCTGCAAGGTGTCCAAAAAATGAAAATAAAGAAAAGATCAACTGTTTCAAAATCAAAGGAAAGGAGTGCTACCTTGCTGAGGAAGATGTCACAGACAATGAATTTGAAGAAATAGGAGATGATGAAATTGCCTTTGTTGCAATAAAAGAAGAAAGCACAGTGATAAGTGAAATGAAACTTATCTCAAGATCTTATCAATGTGATGACTGGATCATTGACAGTGGATGCACTCACCACATGACTAGTGACAAGAACAAGTTCATAATCCTGAAGCTTAATGATGGTGGATCGGTGACTTTTGGTAACAATACTCCCTGTGCAATCAGACGCAAAGGCTCAATAGCACTTAGCAATGAAGCTGTATGCAAAGATGTGTACTGGATTGAAGGACTTATGTACAATCTAATGAGTGTAGCTCCATTAAACAACAAAGGATACATGTTGGAGTTTGGGCAAGGTTCTTGTATTGTCAAGAATCAATTAGGAGCTCATGTTGCCACCAGTAGATAGAGTAAAGGGAACTTGTTCTACCTAAACTCAACCGAGGGGGCTTGGCTCATTGCTACGACAAAAGGGGAGAAAGAGAAAATTTGTCACACGACAAAAGAGGACAATAGCTGGCTATGGCAGAAAAGGCTCTGCCACATAAACTTTGATAGTATTATTAAAGTAAGCAAGAAGAAGTCAGTTAGAGGGCTTCCTGATATTACAAAGCCTGGCAGGGCTATGTGCAAAGAATGTCAGTTAGGCAAACTGATAGGTACAAGCTTCAGCAGTAAGTCTTTTTCTGCTAAAAAAGTGTTGGATTTTGTTCGCACAGACTTGTGTGGACCTATGAGGACAAAGAGCTACTATGGAGACAGGTATTTTATGCTCTTTGTAGATGATTTTTCAAGGATAAAAATCAAAGGCCTTTCACATGTTCAAAATCTACAAGGCCCGAGTGGAGAAGGAGATCGGTAAAAGCTTGAAATGTCTAAGGACAGATAGAGGAGATGAGTACACCTCTCAAAAGTTCACTCACTACTGTGAGGAACAAGGGATAAAAAGGCAGATGTCTACACCGAGAACCCCTCAACAGAGTGGAGTCACTAAAAGAAGAAACATGGCTCTGATAGACTATGCTAGAACTCTGATGATTCAGAAGGATCTTCCCAATCACTTCTAGAGAAAAGCAATCAACACCGTTGTGTATACACTAAACCGGGTTCAAGTTAAGAAAGGAACCGGTAAGACTTCATACGAGTTGTGGTTTGGTTATACCCCAAGTGTAAGCTATTTTAGAGTTTTTGGTAGCAATTGTTACATCAAAAGAGATGTGTACTCTGGCAAGTTTGAGCCAAAGAGTGATGTAGGCATATTTTTGGGTTACTCTACCAAAAAGCCTACCGGTGTCTGAATAAGAGGATAGGAAAAAGTGGAAAGTGTCAATGTAAAGATAGATAAATATTCAGAACCGAGGGAAAAGAACAAGCATGATGAATTAGACATTCACTAGGATCATGATGTTAATAATCATTTGGAATTCAGTGAAATGATTCCTGCTGATGAAGAAGAACAAGTAAACTGACCCTTGGAACAGGGTAATGTGCCTGAGCCAGGAAGGGATCGAAACATAAGACTGTTTGAGGAAGATGACAGTCCCAACCGGTGCTGAGAGGGGAGGGGTGAATCAGCACTTGTAAAATTCTTTCCTTTTTCTTTAATCCAGTGAAGTAAACTTACAGCACAAAAGCAAGCAGTTCTAAGAAAATAAAATAGTAAGTGAACAAACACAAAGTGACACTAGATTTATCACGTGGAAACCTGGTTAGGGTGAAAACCACAGTGTGAGGAGACCTCACAATATTTGTACTCTTCTGAAGTACGCCCTGTTAAGAGCCTACCCGGTTAAGGGATAAAAACGTACTTGCTAGGTGCAATCCGGTCAAGGGATTTGTTACAATAAGGTCTATTAAGACCTGCCCGGTTAAAGGACTTCAAACACCTTGAAAGATGTCACCTGGTTAAAAGATTTTGATACAAGGGACCTGTTAGAGTCCACCCAAATATTGGGATTTATCTATTGTAGTTTGCTAAAAAACAATAGAATCAAGATCTTTACAGACGGCTCTGCTTAGCCAGATGTGATCTCTATTTGTGCTCGATTGAGAATCATCACCGGTTAACACAGGTGTATTCTCAACTATTGTTGTGCTGCCTTGCACAACCTATTATTTCTCTTTCTCGATTTTCTCTAACCCTTGCTTCTATAGCATATAGGTTCACTCTTTTTTTTTCTTGGCAGAATGAAGGCAACTCTTATTCTTGACAGGCATAAGAATATATAGAGTTATGTTGTTTTGACTGCGCCTAAAATGCACGACCTAAACTTGAGATCCTTTGATTACATCACTCAGCTAAGTATTGGTTCGCTAAGAAAACATCCGATACATTCTCTAGCTTTATTCGCTTTATGAAGAAAACAATAGTTGCGTGCTAGGCAACTTTCCTTCATAGGAGATAACTCCTTGATTTAAAGCCACTGAATCCAGCTTTAAATCCTTCAGTCACGCCTCAAAAGCCATTGATTCCGGCTTTAACTCCTTTAATTGTGCCACAAGCTGATCAACGAGACAACTCAAGGTCAACCGGATTTACTGCAATAAATCCTGATAGGCTGGAACAGATAGTTGACAGTTGACTATGACTTCCTCGTTTCATACCGGAGTTTTGTAATATATTGGTTGAGTTCTCTTTCATGTCTTACCAGTTGCATTTGTGTGGACTACCGGTTACACTGTCCCGGTTGTGTTGTAGACACTTAGTATGATTATTGCTTTTTTGACTATTCTTGTCTATACCGGTTGAAGTTCGGTCCTTGGTTGATACTAGGATACTCTCTTCCCTGATTGAGTGCATTGTCCGATTGCTGATGCTTAGTGTAGTGACCGGTTTCAATGAAACTATAATTACTCTTTTCTTGTAGCTATGGTAGGTGCCAAACCAGCCTCTCTTGATGTTAGTTCCTTAAAGCTTCAACCTTTATAGAGATGACAAATCTCTATCCTCTTTTGCCAATCAATGACAACACCCAGACCGGTAGAGAGCTTACCGGTTACTGATGGCAACAGAAGATGAACAGGAAATTGTTCATGATCTTGCTGGAGATCTTGCTCAACTAGAAAATGAAGACCGGGACCACCGACCGGTTCTGCCAAGGTATGTCACATATCACTCCACTGATAACATTATTGGTGACAAACATGCTAATATTCTGACCAGAAGAAAGGCTAGAGAAAGCATCTGCTTACTTTCCAGTATAGAGCACAAAACTACCAGAGAAGCTTTGGAGGATGATAATTGGGTCAAGGCGATGGAAGAGGAGCTTGAGCAAATTGAAAAGAATAAAATATGGACTCTTGTTCCCAGACCATGGGACAAGAAAGTCATAGGGACCAAGTGGGTGTACAGAAACAAGCTAAATGAAGAAGGAAAGGTGGTAAGGAACAAGGCAAGGCTAGTATGCAAAGGATATGCACAGGAGGCAGGACTAGATTATGGAGAAACCTTTGCACCTGTGGCAAGACTAGGAGTAAGAATTGTACTTGCTTATGCCGCTCATAAAAGGTTCAACGTATACCAAATGGATGTAAAGTCTGCATTTTTGAATGGTATATTGGAGGAGGAAGTGTACATAGAACAGCCGGAAGGGTTCTCATCCACAGAGAAAATTGGTATAATTTGTAAATTGAAGAAGACACTCTATGGGCTGAAACAAGCTGCAAGGGCTTGGTATGAAAGGTTACATTTATACCTCCTGACCATAGGATTCACAAAAATAGGAGATAACAATAATATGTATCTCAAGACTGGTAAAGAAGGAAACCTGATTGCTGAAATATTTGTGGATGATATCATCTTTGGAGGAGATGACAAGATGAACAAAGACTTTGCTGAGGAGATGAAGAAAGAATTTGAAATGTCCATGGTTGGAGCTATAAAATTCTTCATTGGTTTGCAGGTTCATCAGCTAAAAGAAGGTATTTTTATTTCTCAGTCCAGGTATGTTAAAGAAATTCTTAAATCATTTGGGCTAGAAGAATCTAGACTGGTTGGCACAGCAATGATAACTAACTGCAAGTTATCAAAGGAGGATGATGCTAAAGAAGTTAATGGGACATTGTATCAGTCAATGATTGGCAAGTTACAGTATGTTGTACATAGCAGACCTGATATTGCACATGCAGTAGGCATTGTAGCCAGATTTTCTACTAACCCAAAAGAGACACATTTAATAACAGCGAAGAGAATCTTCAAATACTTAAAGGGTACTGAGGAATATGGTCTATGGTTTCCTCACAAAGGAGGTTTCGAGATAAAAGTGTTCACTGATGCAAATTGGCCTGGTAACATTGATGATAGAATGAGCACAAATGGAGGTGCATTCTTTCTAGGAGAAAGGATTGTGTCATGGACGAGTAAGAAGGGGAACTGCATTTCACAGTCTACAGCAAAAGCTGAATATGTTGCTACAACAATTAATTGCACATAGGTGATCTGGATAAAACAGATATTGGAAGGAATCCAAGAACAGGTACTTGAACCGATTGCAATTTACCGTGACAACACAAGTGCAATAAATATATCTAAGATCCTGTCATGCACTAAAAAACAAAGCTTATTGCTATAAAGTATCACTATCTGAGAGAGCAGGTGCAAGATAAAGAAGTAAAATTGGAATATGTTCCCACAAAAGAACAGGTTGCTGACATATTCACAAAGCCTTTACCGAAAAGTACCTTTGAGTATCTCAAAGGTAAATTAGGGGTAGTGCCCCTTCTTGGTCTTCAGTAAAAGGACTCAGACTCATCAATCCATTGAATTCAACAGAGTACTCAGCCTCATCTTAATAGGATTGGTGACAAAGGACTACTGCTCGAAGGGGGAGTAGTTTTAAAAAAAATAGGTAGTTACTTGACTAGCCTTTGGCATTATTGTCAAAGGGGGAGATTATGACCAGTGAAGGATGTGGACCGGTCAGGCGCGTTTGCCATCAATGTCAAAGGGGGAGATTGTTGGCATTAACCGGTAAGGATGTAACCAGTAAATGGCAAAGAGGTGTTGTCATTGATGTCTAGGGATGCAAACATTGTTCAATCAGGAACAGTTGACAATAATAGGTTAGTACACAACTGCAGTGTACAAGAGAGACTAGTTAGGAGACTAGTGACACATATTGAGCAAGAAGGAGTACTGTTACTATGTCTGATAAAGTTCTAACCAATCATTGGAGCAACCGGTAACCAAGGAAGGTAACCAGAGCATCCAGAACTGTGACTGATAAAGTATATAACCAGATTCAAGGACTCAAACCGGTATAGACAGAGAAAGGGGGAGTGACAGGTGATGGCATTGACCTATACACTACCTAAAGATAAAAACCGATCATCTCTGATTAGTGAGATATCATCGAGACTGCTGAACCGGTGTAAGTCACTGTTGACCAACACTTATGTGACTCTTCAACCGAGATTTGTTGCACAAAATCCGAAAGACTTTGTGTTATAAAGAAGATTGGTGCAAGGCACAATTGAAGGATTTAATTCTGACAATTAAGGCATTAAAACATGGAGAAATATCAAGAAAAGGAAAGTATGTGGCATGCATCTATCATTTCCTTTTTAAAACAAAAAAAGCACATGGCATGCATCTGATGTTGCCTCCGTGAATTGAGACTCGACTGGATGATGGATCCAAAGGAGATCTTTGTGGAGGTCGCGCATGCAAAAAGTGAAAAGAGCAAGAAGACTTTATTCTTCAGCCTGTGAAGAATATCTTTTGCCTTCATTCTACCAAGAAAAAAAAGAGTGAACTTGTACACTGAGAGAAGCTACGGAAAAGGTGAAAATAAGAAGAGAAGAGTGTGCAAGGAAGCACAACACTTTGTGGATAGCATACCTGTGGTGCTTAGTGATGACTCTCAATTGATAAACGCAGCGATCTTATCAAGCTCAGTAAAGCCATTTCAAGAAGATCAAACCCTCTATTGCTCTCTAACAATTGCAGTAGGAAAATCCCATTATTTGGGTGGACATTAACAGGTCCCTTGTATTAAATCCTTTAATTGGGTGACATCTATGTAGATGTTTGAAGTCCTTTAACAAGGCAAGCTTTAACAGGTCTTATTTCTTAAATCCCTTAAGGGTCGCACCTAACAGTGCGTTTGTAATCCTTTAACAGGGAAGGCTCCTAACAGGGCGCACTTCAGAAGAGTGCAAAATTTGTGAGGTCCTCACACTGTGGTTTTCTCCCGATTTGGGTTTCCACATGATATATCTGATGTTGTCTATTGCTTTAATTTTGTGATAGGTATTTCTGTGATAGAATATGTTCTGCTTACAGTTTTAGTTACATTATATATGATTAGTTTTTAAGTTTGAGTGGGTGCTGATTCACCCCTCCCCTCTCAGCACTAGTTGGGACCATCAATTCCAAATGCAATATTGTAACTCAAGAATGCAGTTACGATACAATGGATGTTTCTGATATGACAATATATAATGTGCACGATACCTTACATGGATGTATCTGATCTTCAAATGTAATGTATGCTGCAATTTACAGGATAACAAATGATCTCAGACAGAGATATGCTGTCTCTGATATTCTAGAACTATATATGTAATCGTCTCTTATATACAAGCCGTCTTTGATATATATATATGTGCTATATGCTCAATAGATGTCGTCTCTGATATTTGATTATAATGCCTGCACTAGCAGTTGTTATCGGAACCTTCTATGTTCTATAGTCGAGCGATTCCACAAAGGGAAAATAGAAGTTATAGAATATCCATTCTTTTCTAATTCTTAGTGAGCTGATTGGCTTGTGTATATATATATATGTGTGTGTGTGTGTGTGTGTGTGCTTTGCATCATGAAAGGGTGCAGTTGTCTTCAAAGGGTATGTCTATTGTTAACCATATCTCCTAATAGATGAACCTTTATGTAACAAGGTGAATTGATCCCCTTTACTTAATCATTGTTGTGTTTCTTAACCATAACCATTGACCAATAGAGTGTTACGGGTCCCTCTTATTATATGATTATCTTAAACATATTTTAGCCACTGCTTTGATATATTAATGGTTAACTTTCTAGTTTCTGAAGGAGTCAATATAATCTTCTATTGTTGGTTCTTCATTGCTTCTTAATCATACATATCGACTTACGCGTCACTGTCGTTTTGGAGAAGATGATGTCGATATAGTCTTCCCGATTCACGTAGTTGTTATTGTTACTCAATTCATGAGCCAAATAACGATGCGATTAATATTTCTACTAGTCGATGGGGTTGCCATTAACAGACAAATTGAGTGGTCGATGTCACATAACGCATACTTGCTCCTTTGCAATATCGTGTTTCTTATTACTCAATATTCCTCATATTAATGACAACGTTTGAGACTTCCCTATATCATATGTATTTCTATCTTGATGATTCCACCCATGTATACCTTAGATCGATGCCATCACAAATCGCATATTCTTCATTAAAAGTGCTCAATCATTTACTCATATTATCAACATGATCAAGATTAGGGTCTTCATCGATTCACACGCAGCTGGTTCTTTCCTTCATCAACATTCTTAATCATCGTTGGTGTACTTAATGGTTTGACCAGTCTTCTCCAAGTGTATTCTTGGTTGACGGTGAGGTGGATGACTTATCCGCTAATATACTTAGCTCATCAATAATGGCTCCAATACTTTAGTCACGTCAAGGTGTCGAAAGCCAATGTCAGTGGTCCTCATGTTTTACATATAACATATTATTCACTGCATAGTTGATATTGCTAAGGATGTATATATTGTGGAATGAGGATATAAGTTTCAATCTTTAATTAAAACTTATATAACCGTATATTAATCTGTTAGTCTTAAATTGGGGATATTACACCACTGATTGTGATCCTCTTCCTGTAGCAGCTCTCTTTTCATGATGAACATAACCTTGTCCTTTGTAGCTGCCTTAAAATCATTTCCCTATGCTTCTCCATCTTTCTCTAATGGTATAACATGTCATTATTTTGAGTTCATTGCTGTCTTGAAATATTAAATATTGATTTTATGACAGCTCTTTTGAAGTGCTAGCAACATTGTACTCAATGTATGGACTGTACTTTTACTTTATTTTGCTGTATACCAGCTTGATGCTACTGTCCCAATTTAGTTGATTTGCTATCCTGTAGCATGCTGGGCTCTACCCTTGTGGGAACCACATTTTTCCCCATGTGCTATACGATAAACATCCGCAACTGTATGAAGAAAACAAGTTAGAAAATAGATGTACTTTTTTGCATATGACCTCTGATGGATTTATTTCTTGTTGAATGCATATCGAGACTACTTTGTATTTCAATAGGTAAATGATATGTAGAGATAGTAACTTGTCATTGCTTAGATCTTTTGATCTAACTCATTTCTTATGACCTATGCAGGAACAGGGAGCACTAAGGTGCTATGAAGCTAGAAGGACAAACACTTCAGACAGGTAGCAAGACGACTTTGAACTAGTCATACGGGCAATGACTGGTTACCCTCCTACATGCACATTTTCTTATTCATATACAAATTTCTTTTAATTTATATTGAATAAGCAAGAAATCAGTCTATCTCATGACTTGTGTGAGACATCATGTACACTTTACATTCAGTAAAGATTACTTTTCTCTCAAAATGTCTTGCACTTTCTTATAATAGAAATCAGTATGATGCAATGCAATAATGTTATCCTATGTTCATTTTCTTTATGCATATGTATGTGTTTCAGCAGAAATAAAAATGCACCTCAAATCATTTTAAAACATGACAGCACTTTTGATTGAGCTTGGTACCGAAAATCGGTAACAGTACTATAGTATTTATGTTCTTTGTTAAGTGTTGGTTTTCTCCTTGATGCATAAACCAAGAATGTCTTAATCAAGTTTTTCACACTCACCAAGAATGTCCTCTACCAAATATTGCTTGGACCAATCTCAACATTCACCAAGAATGCTCTCTACCAAGCATGACCGACATTCACCAAGAATGCCCTCTAGCAAGCATGGCTAACATTCGCCATAAATGCCCTCTACCAAGCATGATCAACATTCACCAAGAATGCCCTCTACCAAGCATGGCCGACATTCACCAAGAATGCCCTCTACCAAGAATGGCTTGGATCAATCTCAACATTCACTAAGAATGCCATCTGCCAAGCACAACTTGGGTAAATCTCGACATTCACTAAGAACGCCTTCTGCCAAGCACGACTTGGATCAATCGCAACGTTCACTAAGAGTTCCCTCTACCAAGTATAACTTGGATCATTCTCCTTAGGAACCTCCTTTTTTTCCAAGTTTTGAACAAACTTTGTAATTGTTGTTCTTGAAGAGACATCTCCCTTATAAATCACGTGCTATGTTAATCATTAACAATTCATAATTGTCTTCTATTATTCTTAATCATACTCTTGTATGAGTCTAAGTTTATATTAATCTTTCCTTTATGAAGTTGCTTCTTTAACCATATAGATCTGTAATTGCCCTTACTTTCACTTTTGATGCATCTAATTGCAAATCGTATTTTCTTCATTGCTGATCGTTTCAACTACTTTGATGATTGTTGTTTACTCTTTCTATGTTGGGATGGAGGCTCCCTTTTTTGTATATTTGTCCACATTCTTCTCCATTTGTACCTCATATATCTCTTGATTCTGAAGAGTGAGTGATCTGTATCTTTGTTTCCTATTCCATGCCCTTATTTTATCTTATACGCTGCAGGATGGCAGGATTATGCTCTGATACCACGGTAATGTCCCTTGTCTGGTCTTATGAGGTTTGGGACTGATTTCTTTAAATTCTAAGTTTAAGAGATTTCTTTCTATCTAATGCTTGTACTCAATACTTCTGTTTTCTAAATTGATTTTCAAACTGATTTAAATGCTTGATGGTCTATTCTTCTATGATATACATTTATATCAAGGGTCTAACATATCAACCGATTAGATCACCAATTTGGTACTTGAAATGACAATGCCCAACCAATATATAGTCTCTTTCAATCTGCCCCACTAATTTAATTCATAATTTGCTTCTCCAATTAAAATCTGCCTATAATTCTGATTTATATGAATTTCTAAAATGGTTTATATGCTCAATTAGGCTTTGTAATTCTGCTAGAATCTTTCTCCTAGATGCGCTTTTGAAAGGTCTTCTATAATATCCTGTGAAGAGCCCAACTGGCTCTCTATTGCAAATTGGCTCTTTTAATTTAATTGCAATTTATTTTTTATTTTTTTTCCAAAGCATATACGAATTTGATAATTTTTCCCATAGCATTAAAATCATTACAGCAATAAGAAACAATCTCTAAGAGTTCACCAGCATAAACAATAGCCAAGGTAATGATTCAACAATAAACATTTCATTCACCATTAATATTTTAAGCATAGATATTTATTATAAATGGCACCTTAAACATTTAGCAGCACTCCAAGGGTGAATGCAGCCTTGTATGGAAGGAAATGAAGCTGAAAACTCTAGGTGAGTCACTGCCCTTGCCTGCCCATATGCAAATCAACCTTTAATCACTACTTCACTTCTAATAAAGTTCACGCAGCAGCCCAAAAATTGAACGCAGCGCCCAGCATAGTAATCTTCAGCCACCACATTCAAATGCAAACCCAAATACAATGTCAAGGTCTCTATATAATGCTGGTTATCATCAGATTTGGTAACGTAGCTTCCAAGATAAATAACACAGCTTCAACATACAATCACAGCTCCTTGTACAGTCCACAGCCTCTGCTAATGATTTACGGCAGTCATAATTCCTTGCAGACAAATATAACAACTCTCAATTTGGTGATGAATGATTAATCCAACCACAAGAATTCCCTGAAAGAGCTCTCTCCAATAATGAAGACCAAGCCCAAACTGCTTCTCAATAACAATAAACACAGTAGAGAAGCAAACTCAAATTGCTTTACCTCAGCAGCAAATAGGTGCAATACACCTCTTAGAAAATCAGACCCTTATACCTCAGCAAGGATTTAGAAATCAGAAAACTTAGAAACTCCTCAAAGGCAAACCAAACAAATAAATATTCAAGCGTCCTTTCTCCAATGAAATGAGTTCATATTTATAATGCTTTGTTGATAAAAGTTTCCAAAAGAACTCAACTTTTGAAATTGTGAAAGTTTCCCAAACGATCTCCACTCAACACAACTCCCTTTTAACAACTTCCTTTAAAACATTATTATAATAAGATATCATTATAATAATGTGACTTGGGTTTAATAATCAATTAAATAATGGCCCCTTCCAATGATGACTTGACCCTCAACTTAAGTGAAATTATAAAGTTAGATTATAACCTTATAATAAGCCATTTAATAATTTAATAATAATTTGGCCACTAAAAATGTAATAACTCCCAAAATACTCATCATTTAAATATGTCGTCTGAAGTAGGAGTTATACATATTATTTCTCCATGTGACCAAATGCACTTTCCAAAAATAGAAAGGGTCCATCTCAATCAACACCCAACTTACCACAAATAGTAAGTACACAAATCTAAGCCCAAATGAAGTCCAATCTGAGCCAAACGAAGACCAACTTGTAGCTTATTGAATTGTGGAGAAGACAAGACCCTCCCAAGCCAAGCCACTGCCTCAGAAGACCCTCTATCCACAATAATTAGCCTACAAGGATCAAAATGATAGGCTAATCCTTGAAACACCAATGTTGACAAAATTGGGGACATTACATATCCCTTGAGGAATATTGCCTAGTCTAATTACCTTTTTCTAGCTAAGTTATTTTGTGAGACAATGTTAGTTGCCTATGGGGTCGGTTAGCACACAGTAATAACCTTCAACTGAAATCACATAAATTTATTTAAGTAACAATAACATGAGTAAACAAGTAGCAGTAAAGAGATACAAATGCAATGTCATAAAAGATAAAGCTTTCATTCCATATTATGTCTGTACAACCAACAACACACAACTAGTTCCATCTGGCTACAAATAGGCTTGACGGTTGGTTAAGTCCGCCAACCGTTAGCAACTGACACCTTTTTGGAACCAAAGTCTTATTACAACCCCCCATAACTAACCAAACCAAGATTACTTCCTAATTGCCGTCTACAACATACACCGCCCAAAAGTTGTCTTCCAGACGACACAAGCCAAAAAAACTTAACTAGAAAATAAATTACTAAGAGGGATGAGGGGACGTCCCTCGAGCTGGGGAGGCAACTGGGGTAGAATCCTATTGCAGGTGGCGAAGGTGCTTGTTGGCTGCTACCTCCAGTTGCCTGGCTTCCCTGACCATATTTGCTGCTTCCATTTGTTGTTTCTTGACCCTCTCGAGCTCCGTGTTCTTCCCTGCTAAGTACTTTTGAAGGGCCTCCACTTCTTTTTCTTTTCCTGCCAACTGAGAGTCCTTTTCACTCAACTGCCCCCAAAGCTGAACTGCTACTTCCTCCAAAGTTACCACCCGAGAGTGTTCTTGTGTCAAGTGTGTTCGACTCTTTTGTGCTAACTCGGCATAAGGCTTCTTTGCTGCTCAAGTTGTTGATTCAGTTTCCCCTTCGCCGTGTTGACTCTTCCAATGCAATGGTGATATGATTGTGGCGCTGGAGTAACTCCCTGAAGCATATCTCAATGTCGCAGATGGTATTAAGAGCTCCTTGATGGCGATCACCTATTGTTGGTGGAGGAGGTTGCCACGCAGCCAACATCTCATTCGTTTCCACCTATGGCCATCCTTTTACAGTAAAACACTTGGTGAATTCCTAGTGGCAATCCTCCTTCATGAACTTGAGAAGTCTCTCTACCGTGTGTACCTACTACCACCACTGTATTTGGACTGACCCTTATTTCCCTCACTGCAGCTCCCATCCGGGCCATGAATTTTGCCATCTCTTCCATCTAGCATCCATCTCTCAAGAGTACTTGTGAGGTCACCAGGGTCCAATGTCTCTATTTGCAACACAATCTCTTGTACCTCTTCTCCCTCAGCCAATGGTGTGCTATGTGAGTCCCTTCGATCTCTAGATGACGCTCTTCCAATGTTTAATGGAGTTATACCAATGTTGCGTGATATACACCAGATTGATGAATGCTAGTTACCAATGATATTATCAATGATTGCAAGATTCAATAATGATAGCACTTCAGATACCAGAGCCCACGATACCAGAAGTTGAATTAATGCCAAAGATGCAAATAGATTTCGCAGATGTATACAAAGACGGTGTTTTAGAATTGCCAAATCCGAAACAAACAAAGCACAACAGATTTGGCGCACAGTGAAATATCAGAGTGATATTTCCAACAGTAGACTAGGGTGGCTGTGAACCACCAAAACTGCAATAAACCAAATAGGGAGGATCTTTCACCTCAGAAATGGTGGACAACAAAACTCCCACTAGAGTTCGGAAAGACAAATAAAATATTCCAAGATGCATACTAACAACTACCTACCTGCCGGTCATAAACACCCCTTCGGAGAAACTTCCGAGGGTTTACAAAAGAATGCCGACATGGCAAACACCTACAGACAATAATAATAAAAATGGGTCCCTTTATTAATTAATTAAAGGTCAATAATATATTTTAAATTGGGACCAATTAATTTAATTAATTTATTCTCTATCAATTTGGGGACATTACAATACGGCTCACTTTTCAAAGAAAATAAAACACAGAATAATTTTTTAGATAACTTTCACTAGCTTATAGATAAACTTAAAATAACACAAGATCTCAAAAATCCATTCTTCACATCAAAATATTAGAAAACCAACAAGTTGGAATAACTTGCACAAAGAGAATTGGAAAGTAGAAACACATTAAAATATTATCTTTGCATTTTCTGAAATTTCCACACCATAATCGTCAACTAGAAATAAAAAATCTTCACAATTTGAAAACACCACAAACCTACAACCAAAATTTGGGACCCAAACCCAAATAGTAAGAAATTTGATGCATTCAGCAATCTAGTGATCTCTACTTGAAATCACTCAAAGGGCTTGGAAGGTTTTCGTCTCTAAAATAATCTTTGCCAAAAGGGTTTTATTTCTTCAGGTGGGAATGGAAGAACTCACATTCATTCTATGGAGATAAAATTCATATAATGAGCAAGATGTCATTTTCTTTAGACAAAACCTCCTTTTATAACTTTTTCAGGGAATTTGGTATTTTATTTTTTATTTTACACTTTCCCTCAAATTTATAAAATGATAGTGTCATTTTCACTTATTTTTAGGACCTTAGGCCTACTTTCACTTTAGAATTCACTTTTAATCACTTTTTTTCAATAATGAAATATATCGTCATGTAAATTTATTTTTCAACAAGTTAAATTTTTAATTAATTTATTTAATCATTTCCCTAATTTTGAAAAATTGGACATGATGTTCATGGGTTAGCATTTCAAAACTAATTAGTAGGATAGTTTTACAATAGCTTAACATGTAGCATGATTCTACATCTCAGTTAAAGGGACATTGAATTCAATGGTTCTCTTCTTTTGACTTAAGGAATGCACTTTGAAATCATTTCTCTTTAATGCATAGTCTGGATAATTTTCTTCTCTTTTCTTTTAACATGAGAAAATAATTTATTGAAGCAACTAAACGATTCCCAGTATGATAATTCTAAATCCTTTGATTACTTCTGACATATTTGGTCTCCATTTGTTCTACCATGGAGCTTATGGTCCAAATATTTCTCATCTAGGTATTGCTATTAGGTCATACAAGATTAAGGAGAAAATGACTGTGCTACAGTATTGAAACCAATTTGATCGTAGTAATATATATGACTATAATTATGGTTTCAGATATCTTCAATAAACCTTGTAAGAGACCATCATGCCCTTCTGTTTTAAGAAGTCGATATCTTTGAGATACTAGTGCTGAGGAGAAAGAAGTGCAAAAGAAAAGTTTGCTACTGTAATAACTACCCTGTCATATATTGAGCTACCAGCGTAGCTGCTCATTATAATATTTTGAGCTGGTTCGGTAGCTGGTTCGCTATTCATTACTATGCTCTTCTCAGTCATAAATTGCAAACATCCAAGTATATTTTTCAGTTCATGGGACCATTAGCTTTCTATCTAGTGAAACATTTGATTTCCCTATTCCATGTTGTAGATTCTTTAGTGAATGTAAACAATCTCAGTTTGGCGGACTCAAATGTCTCTACATCAGTTTCAGTAAAAGAGGCAAAAGAATTTCTGTCAATAAGCTTAGTGAGGTTCATGAGAGTTTTAGCATGTTGAACTTAGTATTCTCTTTCCAAAAACATATTTCCAACAATGTTTATTTTATTTATAACGTTTAAGCTAGTCCACATTCTGTATGCAGGATTTAATAAAGATTTACAAGAGAGGCGGTCTTGAGTCTGTTCAAAGTCACCAGCAGTGGATCACAACAATTCCATCTTCTCCTGATGTGATATCCATGTCCTTTGTCCCTATAACACACCTCCTAGCAGGAGTTTCAGGCACTGGATTTCTAAGCCATGCGATTAATTTATACCTCCGATGTAAGTATTTATTATTTACTATCCCTGCACCACAAAATGATTAGTGCTAAAGAGTTACCAGCTGAAAATAATAAATAGTTTTGTTTCTTTTCTTTTTGTAGATGAATGTTACAGTCATCCCTTGGGTGCCATTGTTATTGCAAAGTTGTCAGTGTAACATGAATTGACATAATGTCGTATAAGCTAACCTCCTAAGACTGGATCACAACCCTCAGGCTATAATTGTTAGCTTCTTATTGTGTTTAACATGAAAATCTTGGTTGATTTATTATGTTACTAGAACTTTAGGATTAAAATTTCATGGAGTTTGAGTCCAAATCACATGGAACATTTTGTTGGGTGTTTGAGGGAAGTGTGTTGAATATAGCAATTGTTGGGTACATGATAGACTTGTTGAATCCTGAGGCAATCCAGAATTGTAAGGCCCAAGGGCTTGTTGCTAAGTCTTGGCAAGTTTGATCAGCCTTGTTGATCAGCCCATTTTTATGTATTTTTTATGTTTTTGTACCTCTCTTTTCTCTCTCCTCTTCCCTTCTCCCATCCTCCTTTAATTGTCTTCTAGATCTGCAATCTACCATCTTATGTTCTTCTTGCTCTCTGGCATCCTGATGATGGATCATGTAGTATGATCCGAAACGTTGATGATAAAAAACTCTACACAATCGAATCCAGAAACTGATATAGTATACAGCCTTGTTGAGTCTGGCAGACTCACTAGACTCGTTGAGCCCTGATGGGATGGCTCAACCAGCGAAATCACTTGGAAAACATTTTTTAAAAAAAGAAGAAAAACCAAAACCTAACACCCTCAAAGTACATACCCTATAGAAAAATCATTTGAGGTTGTTGAAAAGCAGCTCATAGATACAAAATTTTGATCCTTCATTTATTTGTGAAGTAGCAGAATGCTTCACATTCTTATCATCACACAGCAAGAGCCATTGACTTCTGCTAGTGATCATTTTGCTTTAGTATTTCGTGGAACACCAGCAAGCATTTCAAGAATCACAGACTATGTGGAAATTATATCTTGAAGATATGAATGCACATTGAGTATCTTTTCCATTACATCACGGGGCAGTGCTGAGTATCTTTTGCATGAATGGACACTGAGTATCTTTTCCGTTATGTCATGTGAAAATCAGCTGTGTGTTATTTTTATAAGACCATAGGTAGGTCAATGGTTGTAATATGATCCAAAATGTAGGAGGATGAGAGCAGGTTCATTCCAGCTGGAGAGATCATTGATGTTAGATGGGATCACCAAACACATTGACACCTCCACTCTATTGGTTGTTACTTGAGTTTGCATTCTTTTACAGTGTATCATATATATTATAAGCAGAATCAAAAAGTGATAGGAGGGCTATTCAAGTGCATTGCGACATTTTTTTCTTGACACTGAGTATCTTTTCCATTATGTCATGTGAAAATCAGCCATGTGTTATTTTTATAAGACCATAGTTAGGTCAATGGAGGTAATATGATCCAAAATGTAGGAGGATGAGAGCAGGTTCATTCCAGCTGGAGAGATCATTGATGTTAGATGGGATCACCAAACACATTGACACCTCCACTCTATTGGTTGTTACTTGAGTTTGCATTCTTTTATAGTGTATCATATATATTATAAGCAGAATCAAAAAGTGATAGGAGGGCTATTCAAGTGCATTGCGACATTTTTTTCTTGATGTATAGGAAAGATGGAGAGCCATGATGGAGTTTCCGTCATATAAGTAGGCAAAGGGCTTGTTCTCTGCCATTTGCACAATCCATTCAAGGAAGATGGTACACTGGGTATTAATATCAAATTAATAATTTGCAATTAGTCTTCATCTATAGCCTTTTTGCTTATCAAAAAAACTGAAACTCATTTGCTTCTCAAAAAACTGAAATTCATTTTGACTTATTAACAAATTATTCTTAACTAATTCAATATCAATGCAATGGTGGGACTACTATAGCCAACACAACAACTCACTTCAATTGATGGGAATGCATTTTCTAAGCAAGTCATGCAATTCTTTTTGCTTGTGAGCATTCTTGGAGTGTATTTGAACATATACTTTGTGTAATGTCCCCATTTTCATGAGCATCATAGTTTGAGGGATTAGCCTATTATTGTGTCTCTCTTAGGCTAATTATTGTGGATAGAGGGTCTTTTGAGGCAGAGGCTTGGTTAATGGAGGTTCTTGTCTTCTCCAGAATTCAGTATGTTCCAGTTTGGTCTTCGTTTGGCTCAGACTGGACTTTGTTTGGTTTCATGTACTTTCTATTTATAGTAAATATGAGGTTGATAGAGGTGTGCCCTTTTTATTTTTAGTAAGACATTCATATGGACAGAGGATGCAGTGGTTGACTCCCTGGCTCAGACGGCTCGTCAAAATAATGAGTATTTAATGAGATATTAATATTTTAAGGGCCTTTAATGATGTTTAATTATTGAAGTTATATTATGAAGTTATAATTTGACTTTATAATAAAGTGGGGCCATGTTGAGGGTAATGAATAAGTAATACTCATTGATTTTAAGTGTGCTTTATTAATGATATATTATAAAGTGAACTTATTATTATAAAAGAAAATATCAAAATCTAAGTTACTGGTTCAGGTTCGGGTACATGAACCCGGTTTGTGGGTTCGAGGAATTTTTTTTTCATTATGGTTCATAGGGGTTCATGTGTATATATATATATAAATATATATATGTGCATTAATAAGAGAAATATACAAAAGGGTAAAATAGTAAAACTAAATCATTTCATAGTATGATGCTTCATCATTGATCAATGCTAAATGCCAAAGATAAACATTAAAACATGATTTTAATGAAAATCATTACATTAAATTACTGAATTAAAATATAGTTCGTGAAAGTGTGAAAGTTGTAAGATGATTCAATGTTTAATGACATAATATTCATCAATAATCAAAGTTTTCATCAATCATCAAATGGATTGTCAAAAAAATCATTGTCTATAGGATTTTCCGCAACTGCAAGTAGATCCTCTTTATCACCCAAACCGGTTTCGCTAGCACTAGTTGCACCAAGTGCCATGTCATCATCTTCATCCACATCAAGCATAGTGGCTCTAGCAAGATCCTAAATGGTCAAATCCAAGTCAGCGGACTCGGGTGCTACATCCCGCAGCTTCTTTGCCCCCCTTTTGTATTTCAGATCCTTGTGTGACACGAGGCGCAAATTGGTGTGAATAAACACCAAGTCTTCATCTTTTTTGGCAGCCAACCGGTTACGCTTCACTAAGTGGATAAAGGAGTATGTACTCCAATTCCGCTCAGCGGTAGAAAAGCTTGCAACTTGGAGAGAAAACAAACAAAATAAAAAATAAAAAATACAAGATAAATTCAAGAATGTTGTGTTGAATTCTACCATGCAAGGGACAAAAAACAAAAGAAAGAAAAATTGAAAACTTACTTGTGAGACGATCTTAATGGCAAGAGGTTGGAGGTACATAAAATCCTGACCATGCATGTACCACCATGTAATCGCATCCATTTTGCTTTGGTCATTGATAGCAGCAGGGAGAATCTTTTCCTGAGATCAACAATCCAAATTCTCTCCTAACAACTTCCCCCACCTCTGGATCAAGAAAGAGTCTGGTAAGTGTCGCCTTGTACCTATTAGCAACCTCAGCATCTCTATATGGTGGTACTCTACAAGGAATAGCGAGTATCGGTGTACTATAGTATCTGGGAGAGAGAGCATAGGTGAGGAGGTAAAGAGGTGTGGTCATTTTGTTCCGGCGTTGGAGAACAATTGCTTCCACCTTTTTATAAAAGGTGTCCTCAGGATCATTCTCATTTCTTTGTATCACCTAGGATATCAAATGATGTTCGTGTAAGTTATCTTAATGTAAGTTATGTCAATTAAAAATTTAGATATCTCTCAATAAACAATGATAGAGGAATGTATTATAAATTTATAACTTACCACTTTTTCTTCTCCAACATTGTATCCATGGAATCATAGACATCCCCGAGGCATGGTTCATCGGTGTCAACAAAGCGAAGCATTGAAATGATTGGCTTGGTGAATTCCAAAACATACTCTACACGACCCCACCAATCATCATCCAGTTTCATTGCCTTCACTTTTTGGGCCCTTGCTGTATTGGACTGCTTCCAAATGCCCCATTGGTTGCTAATAACCATCTGTGACAATGCCTCCTTTACCTTCACAAGTTGTCTCAAGACAATTGTGTGAGAGGCAAAACGAGTTTCAGCCACCTACGAATATGTTAATAGTAATTTAGTAACACATTTAAAATAGGTAAACAACACAAAAAATATTTAATTCAATTATGCAAAACATGACATAATGATAAAATGATAAATGAAACTAAATAAATTAAATTTTAAAATTTACCTTCAATAATTCACCTTCGGAGAAATTTCTGAAAATTGCTCGTGACATATGATGGTTTGTCACAAACATTTGAATCTCCTCACCCTCAAATTTTTTTCACCCATTTTACTTGGGTGCCAATTTTTTGCATCACCAAATTAAGACAATGCTCCTCTACCAAAGCACTTGCATCCTTGCAAACTTTTGCATTGTCCGTGATTACTTGGACAACATTATCAAGACCCATTGCCTCTATGGAATCAATGAGAATCCGGGAAATAAACTCTGCATCTTTTACTTCCCCCTCATAGTCAACCACCTTCAAAAACATTTCCCCCTTGCCTTGGGGGACACAACAATAACATTGATCAAGGGACGGTTTTCGCAATCTTTCCATCCATCAGAGACAATAGACACACTTGTTTGAACGCAAGAATCTCTAATTGGTTTTTATTGGGCCTCTACATTTTTCTTCTCTTTATGCAATAAGGTGGTGCACACCTTTTCAAATCCAGGACCTTGGTAACCAGAAGGTGCATTATTTATTGCCGTCACCATCTCCTTTCAATAGGGTGACCTCACTAAGTTGAATAGAAGACCATTCACATAGAGGCAATGTGTAATTTTTTCATCAGCAATATCTCTTGCCCAATTTTGAAATGCTTGATCTAGTGGGCCTCTCTTATGGGTGGTGACTTGTCGTTCATCTACATCTTCATCCTCTCTAGAAGGGATAGGCAAGAAAGGATGTCTAGAGGCTGTTTGAGTGGGGTGGTTGTGGTATTGGTTTTTTTTTCCGGAAGTATAACCACTTTGTTTTCCCTTCGCAACTAATTTAGCTTCATCTTCTTGTTCTTTAATGAATGCTGCTATTTGTCTAGGTGGAATCCCCTTCTTATCTCCCCCTGGTGGACCCTCACACATTAATTCCTTTACCCCTAGGGCCCATAAAATGAAGTTTTACTTGGTAGTAGGAGCTTCTATATTCTGAGTTGCAAAAACTGCATTTCCATACAAATCCCCCATCTCCAGGACATTGAGTAATTCTTGTAGTGTATTTCCATAGAGGAGACCCTTTATCAATTTTAAAATTTTGAGACCCACCCACTAAGCTTTGACTACTCATTGTTGCAATCTATAACAAAAATGGAAGAAAAAAAACTTCAAAACTTCTACAAATACTTGAATTTTTCTTATAAATTTTCAATAACTTGAAACAATCTATCAAAAAACTAAAGAGTATGGTTGAAATGCATACCTTAAACACTCAAATCTACTCTTTGGAAGGTATTTGCAACTCCACAATCGATCTCCTTTGAATACAATCACCTCACTTCAAACTTGCAAGATAGAGAGAGCAAAATGAGAGAGCCAAATGAGAAAGTTCTTGAGTGTGTAAACTGAGGAGCCAATATGGTAGTGCAAAAGGACTTCCATCACGATGAGCCAATAGGAAACTCTTTTCTCCAACCACTTGATGAATTGTGAAAGGACCTCACCAGAGAGAATCAAATTTACCATGCATTCCCTTCGGTTCTCGCCTTTTATCCCAAAGTAGGACATGATCACCAACTTGGAATTCCCTCTGCTTAGCTTTTTTATCAAAAAGCTTCTTGACTTGCTACTAATGTGCTGTAAGTCGATCCACCACTTGTGTTCTTTGCTCTTCCAGCTGGTGTAGGAAGATGATTCTTTTATCCAAAGAACTCTCATAAGTTCTTCAATGGTCTTAGCCAACTTAAGAGCTGGAAGCTCCAAAGTTATGGGAATTTCTGAATTTAAACCATAAAGGAGCTGAAATGGTGACATGCCAATAGCTCTTTGGGTGTAATCCTATTTGCCCACAAAGCATCACACAAAGCCTTGTGCCAGGACCTTTGGTTTTCATCCACAAGCTTGCGAATGATAGTAACTAGATTTTTGTTACTTGATTCAGCCTGACCATTCCCCTGCGGATAATAGTTAGATGAATGTGAAAGAGTAATACCATGTTCAAAACAAAACTAAGTGATCTCTGATGAGGACAAAACTGAAGCAGTCTGTCACAATTTTATTAGGTACCCCAAAGCAAGAAATTATATTCTCCTTCAAAAATGAATATACTACTGATGATGCATTCTTTACTGGAATTGCTTCCACTCATTTAGTCAAATAATCAGTTGCAGTCAAAACATATGTATGCTCCGCACTGGATACTGGATTGATAGTACCAATGAAATCAAGGCCCCATTGTTGAAATGGTTCCTCAATCAATACTGGCTTTAAAGGTAATGTAGCGAGCTTTTGCTTTCTTACGAACTGCTGACAACGATCACACTTGTGTACCCAACTATATGCATCTTGAAAAAGAGTTGGCCAGTAGTATCTTGCTCGCAAAATCTTATGAGTAGTCACAGGTGCTGAAAAATGCCCACCACATGACAAATCATGAAATGATTCTAACAATCTATCTTGTTGTGCTTTATCCACACAACGAAGAAATATGCCATCAATGGTACGTTTATACAATCCACTATCCCAAAGAACAAAGTGAGCAACCCTCAACTTTAAACTTCTTCATTGCTTATAAGTCAAATGTGTCGGACACTCGCCATATGTGAGAAAGTATGCGATGTCAAAAAACCATTCATCAGTTGTACTTACAAACAAGACTCTAGGTAAATCCTCAGGAGTCTGTCATGTCCCCTCTTTAGTGCCATGTCATTTTTCAGTGGATTTGCCTATCATGGACTCTCGTAGGCAGATGGTTTTGGTGAGAGAGACATTCTGATGATTATTTGGGGATTGGATGGTCTTATTTGCTCTTAGAGAGATGGTGTTTATCATATTTTTATTATAATGTGTTATGTGGGGCCAAAATGTTATAATTTTGAGTTGAGTTGCACTTTTTATTTTATAAAGTTACTTTTTATATAAAAGTGCATTATAAAGGGATTTTATAAGAATATTTTATGGATACTTCTAGAAGTTCTAGTGGCTTCTTAGAAAAGTAAATAAATAGAGTGCTTGGCCTCTCATTTTGGATCCCATGACTTGAGTTTACACTACTTTTCTCTTTGATCATTTGTGGCACCATCTTGGTCTACAGATTGTCATTTGATCTTTAGGAACGGAGTTTCTTAAGGATTTGCATAACTGAGGAGGTGAAATATCCTTTGAAGGGTTGCACTTTGGAAGTGGTATTCAGCCATTTCAAGTTGAGCTTATTTGGAGTCCTCAGACTTACCTGAGGGTTTGAGTTTTGGTTGCAAGAGGAAAAAAGCAATCCGAAAAAAGCAGTCCGAAAAAGCAAAGCAAAAAAGCAAATCCGAAAAAAGCAGTCCGAAAAAGCAAAGCAAAAAAGTAGATCCAAAAAAGCAAAGCGAAAAAGCAAATCCGAAAAAGCAAAGTGAAAAAGTAGATCCGAAAAAGCAGAGCGAAAAAGCAGTCCGAAAAATTATTGCAACCATCTACAATCAGGTTCCTCACTTCTCATTTGGCATTTGGCATATTTTCTTTGAAATGTATGTTTTCAGCTGAGTACAAAATATAGCTTTAGCACTTTACTATTTTACATTGTACTTGTCTTTGTTTGCCATTTGGCATTATTGGTATCAAAGGAAGGCTAGGATTTTGCAAGTGAAAGGGCATTGTAATTTTCAGTCTATCTATATTGCAAACCTAGGGTTTGATGATAATATTATTGGCTGAAATATGTATGGCATTGTTGCAAATTGTTGATATATGAATGGCATATGGTTTTGAGCAATTTCCTATATCATTGATAGTGTTTTAGATGGTATTTGGTTGCTATCTATTATTTTGAAATTTTGGGACAGCGAACTCATATATTGCAAAATAATTTTCAATCTACATTTGAGTTGCATTTTTGAGGGGTTTTTAGTGGCCTATTGGTAAGGGTCATTACAGTGGTATCAGAGCTGTTTTCTTGCCATCCTGTTGGGTAAGAGCTGTCTTGTATGAGTGATCAGCACTCTGCTTTATCCAGAATGGATAGGTATAGTACAGAGTCTTAAAGGACACGATCCTGGACAGCTGATGGACAAAGTAGGAAGATCCAGAGTCGGAACAGTAGAAAGGATGGTTATTTAGACATTCGAGATGAACTAAAGAAAATAAGCCATGACATGTCTGAACAATTGGTTAAGTGTCACCGTATGATGAATGACATGCTGTCCGACCCAACTAAGGTGGATAAGTTGACTAGATTTCTATTTGGCAGATCTTCTTACAGGGAAGATGACACAATTACCAAGAACTTGCATGAGGAGTTCGAGAAATTAGCTTGCAGCCAGGCAGAGGTTTCAGTTCCTATTCAGCCACAGGAAGAAGTGGTGAAGGATATTACGCTGATGGATATTAACTGTCAACTTGATACTCAAGTTGAGACAGTTGTATACAAGTTGCCAGAGGGTGATGTCACAGGTACTCAGGATGGTTTGGTTACGACAGGCAGTGACTACAGTGTAGAGGGTTCAGATGATGATTTTGAGGATGTTGTTGCGCACAATGGTGAGATACCTGGTAGAGATGAGCAGACATTGAGTATTCATGACTTTGCTGAGAGGGAGTACCAGGCACATTTGGATGCTTCGTCACATGATGTTGAGGCTGGTAGTACTTCGCATGATTTGTCCAGCCAGCTGAAGGTGAGCAAAAACAGTATTGTGACTTCATTATCTCATTATGACAGGATGCGGGATATGATAGAGGATCACATTCAAATGATTCAATTACAGGGCAGACATAAGGGAGTTCAGGGAGAGTCTTCTTGTGTTGACTTACAGGCGATTAGGGAAGGAATGGGAACGATGAAGTTAAGTTATTTACATCTTCTATCAGGTCGTGACCATCTTCTTAGCCTTGCTGGAGACTATTCAGATGCCTTGAGGAGGAAGGAGGAGGAAGTTGACAGGCTTTCTCGCAAGCTTGAGGACACTCGAGCTTCTTTGGTGAATACTCCATTGGCATTACAAGACTTGGAGAGACATGGGGATGAGCATGGCGTGGAGTTGAGTTTGGTTTCATCTTGCACACTTGATACTCAGCTTTTTGCGGCAGATGGATCATATGTGGTCGTTGATAATTCATCTTGCATCCACATCCAGGATACAGGGACAGTGTCAGACAGGTATGTGGAGTTAGTTGGTATTAGTCATATTACTCAGGTAAGGAGTTTGCTTGAGTTACCAGCTTATTCTAGTTTACGGATAAGGACTCGAGATTGTTATATTGGCGTTTGGGATTTAGTTGACTAGAGATCTTTATCACTTTTTGGTAGCAGTGATTGTTTGGGTGCTATCATGGATTTGATTAGCAGATTGCATGGTGTTGTCCTTTCTTGTGCCAGCAGTTTGTCCGATATTAGTATTAGTTTTTATACACCAGTGTTGGGCCTTGTTCATATATCCAGTCAACCATTTTTGCTGGAATGTGTTGATGATCTTTCATATTTGGCAGTGTTTACAGATGAGTCCCAGGATCATATTGGCATTGATGACATCTAGGAGGATGCAGTGGGCAGTTGTGAGGACTTAGTTTCCTTGGCAGTTTCTTTTGGTACAGAGGAGTTGGACAGCAGTGCTACAGTTTTTGATACTCCGTATGTTGATATGAGCTTTGGAGTTGATTCACAGGATATGGATGGTAATACTGTAGAGACCAGTAACCTTGAGGATACTCCTTTGGACAGTGCGTCAGAGGAGGATTGTAGGAGACAGTCTAGCCAGCGCCATCATGTGTCTAGTCAGCTGAGAGTTAATGAGCGAGACATTGCTATCGCTTGCTAGCATTTCGATGCTGCTCGTCAGTTGTTAGCAGTTTATGGATGGTGTTCTCCTACTAGTGATGAGCAGGGAGGCAGTTATCTTTCCTTGACAGAGATCCACCCTTTATGGGAGGCTATACGGATTCTGAGACAAAATTATAGGCAGTTGGTAGCCGACATATTATCTTATGGGGTGGGGTAGTACGACGTACGATGCATTATTGGCCAAGGAAGATGAGGTGAGTGAGCTTACTCAGCAGCTCGAGGTGACTTCTAAGATTCTTGAGAGTACACAGTTGGCTTTCGAGGAGTCACAGTTTCATTTGGCTGAGGTGACCATGGAGTTAGAGCGACTGCAGTCTTTACCAGATTCTGTACAGTCACAGGTTGTGGTGTCTGGTGATCCGAGGATGTCCATGGTCGAGATTGTCAGACAGTGGAGATGGGGATGCATCCATCCTCGATACTAGCATTGGCATATCGGGTTCGTTTCCACTAGAATCAAGTTCAGTTGAGTTGGGTGCTGCAGCAGATTGTTGTGGTATGCTTGACATGGTGGTGGTCTCTACTACTAATGGCATGGAGACTGGTGATGTATCAGAGATCATGTGTGATGTTGGTGAGCCGGCAGTTGGCATGGCTCCTGCTAGTGATACTACTCCCTTGGCGGTGCCTTTGGAGGTAGTAGGCAGTTCCAGCTTGGTTAGTGATCGGTTGCAGTTAGTTTCATCTGGGTTGCAGTCTGAGTCACTAACTGAAATTGGCACATCTTATCGGCATTACACTGTGAGGTATGTTCACCAGTTTACCTTTGATGACCATGTTGATGAGATGATGATACGTAGATGTACTTTGGTCCTTAGTGCTTGTCATTAGTTATGGGATGGTTTGACGCCACGGGATGAGAGTTGTGATGGGCATGACATGGCGATAGGTTCTGCGGTTGACAGCTTGATAATACATGACTTAGAGCAGGAGTTTGGGAGTGATGCTTCAGCGGTTGTTATTGATTCTACTCCTTTGGCTATGACATCTCCTGACTTAGTTGGTGATCAGCCGCAGTGGGTTGTATCACCTGTGCATGGTGAGCTGTTGACTGAGGTTGGTTCTTATTATCAGCATTATACTGCAGGGTATGTACATCAGTTTGCTTTTGATCCTTGTGTTGAGGAGTTGATGGCAGGCAGATGTGGTTTGGGTTCTATTTCTTGCTGTTTATCTCGTGATGTCTTTTCGCCATCAGCGGTGCATGGGAGTTATGGTTATGAGACAGTGGCTGGTGATCTGTAGAGTTGTGTTGACTGCAGGAGTTGTACAGTGTGTGGATTCTCCATACTTGGTATAGTTCAATTTGGGAGTGTTCACCATTGTTACAAAGTTGGATTGTACATTCCGCATAGGCCAGTGGGATGCGTTGATGGTATTTACTGTGTTGGCAGTTTGAGTTGTCCACTTTACTTGGGTTCTGATGTTTTGAGAGTTTGTGTCTCGTGGGTTCCTGACTGTGGCAGTTGTGATTTTGGAGTTTGGTTGAGCTGTATTTGTCAGTTTGATTATGTATTCCTCTTGGTTATATTGCAGAGGATATTGCAGGAGCCTGCGTTGATTGACAGCAGTACAGTTCATGACTACATTTGGGACATGACTACTAATGTCATGTCCCCTCTTTAGTGACATGTCATTTTTCAGTGGATTTGCCTATCATGGACTCTCGTAGGCAGATGGTTTTGGTGAGAGAGTCATTCTGATGATTATTTGGGGATTGGATGGTCTTATTTGCTCTTGGAGAGATGGTGTTTATCATATTTTTATTATAATGTGTTATGTGGGGCCAAAATGTTATAATTTTGAGTTGAGTTGCATTTTTTATTTTATAAAGTTACTTTTTATATAAAAGTGCATTATAAAGGGATTTTATAAGAATATTTTATGGATACTTCTAGAAGTTCTAGTGGCTTCTTAGAAAAGTAAATAAATAGAGTGCTTGGCCTCTCATTTTGGATCCCATGACTTGAGTTTACACTACTTTTCTCTTTGAGCATTTGTGGCGCCATCTTGGTCTACAAATTGTCATTTGATCTTTAGGAACGGAGTTTCTTAAGGATTTGCATAATTGAGGAGGTGAAATATCCTTTGAAGGGTTGCACTTTGGAAGTGGTATTCAGCCATTTCAAGTTGAGCTTATTTGGAGTCCTTAGACTTACCTGAGGGTTTGAGTTTTGGTTGCAAGAGGAAAAAAGCAGTCCAAAAAAGCAAAGCGAAAAAGCAGATCCGAAAAAACAAAGCAAAAAAGTAGATCCAAAAAAGGAAAGCGAAAAAGCAGATCCGAAAAAGCAAAGTGAAAAAGCAGATCTGAAAAAGCAGAGCGAAAAAGCAGTCTGAAAAATTATTGCAGCCATCTACAATCAGGTTCCTCACTTCTCATTTGGCATTTGGCATATTTTCTTTGAAATGTATGTTTTCAGCTGAGTACAAAATATAGCTTCAGCACTTTACTATTTTACATTGTACTTGTCTTTGTTTGCCATTTGGCATTATTGGTATCAAAGGAAGGCTAGGATTTTGCAAGTGAAAGGCCATTGTAATTTTCAGTCTATCTATATTGCAAACCTAGGGTTTGATGATAATATTATTGGCTGAAATATGTATGGCATTGTTGCAAATTGTTGATGTACGAATGGCATATGGTTTTGAGCAATTTCCTACATCATTGATAGTGTTTTAGATGGTATTTGGTTGCTATCTATTATTCTGAAATTTTGGGACAGCAAACTCATATATTGCAAAATAATTTTCAATCGACATTTGAGTTGCATTTTTGAGGGGTTTTTAGTGGCCTATTGGTAAGGGTCATTACAGAGTCGGTTCCTCAGGTTCATTTTCAGCCATAAGCTGACAAAAACCTTTACCACACACTAACTTAGTTGGTTTGATGTCAATATCATATTCCTAGATCTTGGCAATCCAATTGTGTCTCTTTGTTCCAAACTCTTGCTGCGTCAAAATTGACTTGACAGTTGTATCAGGAACCAGAACTACAATATGTGAGTTGAGAATGTAAAATCTAAAGTACTTGACTGCCTTTACAACTGCAAAAGCATTTTTCTCCATCAGTGAATACTTCAACTCATGTGACTTAAGAGGACAACTCATGAATGCGATAGTAGATTCTATATCTTCGGCATTCTTTTGCATGAGAATAGCTGACATGGTGTGTTCGGAAGCATAACTATACATGATAAATTCTTTGGTATAGTCTGGACAAACTAACACTAGTACTTGAGCAATTGCTTCTTTAATTTCTTTGAAAGCAACCTTTCCTTCAGCACTCCAACGAAATACTGACACTCCTTTCATCATATTTGAAATATGACGAGTCTTTTCTGCGAAGTCTCGAACAAACCTTCGTAAGAAATTCACCTTTCCAAAGAAAGAATGAATGACAATTTTTCTTGTAGGTAATGACAAACTTTAAATAGACTTGACCCGTTCAGGATCAATCTTTATCCCTTCCTTGGACACAAAATTACCAAGAAGTTTACCTTCTGTAACCCCCAAAATTGACTTTTTAGGAATGAGAGAAATTTTGTGCCGACGACACCTCTCCAATAGTTGACGTAGATGATATACATGATCTTGCCTTTTTTTGGAGAAAATAGTAAGATCATCAAGGTAAACCACAATGAATTTGTCCTTGATGTCACAAAACGCTAGATCCATAGCACGTTGGAAAGTAGCGCCTGCATTGATTAATCCAAAGGGCATCTTGTTGTAAGCAAAAGTACCCCACGGAGTTGTAAATGCAGTTTTGTACTGATCATCTTCATTGACTTCAATTTGATTGTAGCCAAAAAATCCATCAAGCATGGATAACATTTGAGACCAATCACCGTTTGCAAAACATGGTCCATGATTGGCAAAGAATAATTATCCTTCAAGGATGCTTGATTCAAATTACGGAAATCCACATAGATGCGGATTTCACCATTCTTTTTTCGTACTGGGACGATATTAGCCACCCATGTAGAATGCTGGATTGGGAAGATTATTCTAGCATCTAGCATCTTCTAGATCTTTGCCAGAATAGTGCCAGAAATTTTGGGATTATACTGCCGCTGCTTTTGCCTGAAACAAGTGGTTTCCACTTTGAGAGGAATATCATGTTGCAACACTTTAGGACGAAAAGCCTTCAAATCATCATATGAGTATGCCAAAACATCAATATACTCACGGAAAAGATCAATAAATTGATCTCGTTCTTCAGGTGTGCAGCATTTACCAATGTTTACAAATTTGGGATCAACCTCTGACCCTAGATTATATTTCTCAAACTCCATAGCAGAACTAGGTCCAGCTTCCTGTTGATTTTTGACATAACGATCATGTTTATCAAACAATCGCTCTAGAGAAACCAAGCCACAGGGAATTTTATTTCCTTTCAGCTAAATGAACTCTTCACTAGTATCAGGATCTTTTTCAGAGATATTCTCCCGAGGAGGTGAACTACTACCTTCAAAATACAGTTCTTCAAAATTTTCCCCTGTCTCCAGAAAATTGATAATCTGGTTATCATCATTGAAAACTTGCCAGTGCTCAGTGTTATCAGGAACACTTAGGTGAAAAACTAACTGAATAGAATATCTATCTTGTTCAAAACTCTTATGAGGAATAAAGAGTGTTGCCGAGGCGGCAAGAGAATCAGTGTTATCATTAAATTCTCTTGGAACCATAGAAATATTAAAGGCATCAAGACCTTCAATATAATCCCATACCAAGTTTCAGTAATGCTTGAGTCTTTCATTCCTTGTTTGGTACTGATTTCGGACTTGACATACCACAAGTTCAGCATCTCCCTGTGCATGCAAATTACAAATCCCCTTATTCAAAGCAGCATCAATACCCAATATCAAAGCTTCATATTTAGCGGTATTAGTGGTATTATCAAACTGTAGTTTGAAAGAATATGGAAAAAACTTGCCTTGTGGAGAAATTAAAACAACTCCAGCACCAGAACCAGTTGATGCACAACTGCCATCAAACTCTAATGTCCATACTTCATTTGAACTTGAAGTACTCACATCATCAAATGAAAAAGAAGAACTTATATCATCATTTACTTCCATTGCTTCTCCATCAATCATAGATGTTACAGGAACATGATCAGCTACTTGATCCTCAATTGCATCCACAAATCTATCATTATCAGAAACACATGACAACATAGATGCATCCGAAGGCCAATCCTCAACAAATTCTGAAATATCATCAATATGGAGGTAATAATTACCCATTCCGGCTGACTCAAATAAAATTTGAGCATGAGGATCATCAGACTTGACAACAACATATTTAGTTTCCCTTTCAGGAAGTAGTTTCTGCATGTTGCCCTTCAAAGGTATTTGCACTTCAGACATGTCCATGTTAAGTTCACCATCCACATCCTCACAGAAGTTTCGACCAAGCAACATACCATAGGAAGCAGGAACATCAGCGACCAAAACAGTCATCTTGATTTTCCTTTCAAGGAAAGATACAAATGCAAATTGAGCATCCTTAATTTGCCCCTAAAGAGGCACTTGTTTATTCTCCATGGAATAACAATTTCCAAAAGTCTTTATCAAGGTAAGACCTAAGGCTTCAGCTACTTTAGCTGGCATAACATTATCAGACACTTCGGAATCAATAACACAATTACTTAACTTGAAACCATTAATAAGCAAGGAAATGTAGAAATGCTCTATTTTTCCTAAAACAGATGAGGGAATGGTAACTAAGTTATTGGACAAATTTCTAGGTTCCGGGGCAACCTGAGCTTGGGTGGGTTGTGATTCTTTGACAAAGTTATTCAGTCTTTCCAGTTGATCTAGATAAGTTTGTAGGTATTCAACCTCTGACATCTAGATCTTAGTCTTCTTAGCATGATCTATAATATCAAATGCTTGAAATGAACTGGCTAGAGAAGAGGAAAAAGCTTCAGCTTAACGTTTTAGATTAGACACACTGGGTCTTGGTATACTAGAAGAAATACCAGGAGCATTGGTCGTACTTACTTGATCTTTAGCTGCATCTTTGGAAAGAGTAGGCAATGGTGTTCCTCTTTTGGCAAGAGTGACAGGTGTTTGTATATCAACACTTGCTTTGGCAGCTTCATCTCTTTGTCTAGCTAGCTGTGTTTGGGAACGTGTCATAACTGCATAAGAATGACCAAAACTTTCTTCAGGATCTTGATCTTCATAGTAAACATACCCTATGTTAGAGTCGCCAACTGCTCCGTCACTTTCATTGTATAGGCCAGCATTATCCTCCACTTGATAATCTTCTGATAAAGTACCAGATTGATCATTCTCAAAGTATCCCATAACTTGACTAACATGGGGAGCTTCTAGTGCAAGCCTCTCTGGAGGAGGAGGAAGCTTTGCTTGATTCTTTGCTGCATAATTGTGAGCAGTATTAGGGAATGTTCTTCGGGGAACATCTTTGTATGGAGCATTGAAAGAATTCTGAGAAATTTGCTTTATCAATGAAAATAACTCATTTGCTGGTTTTTGTACCATAGGATCCGTACTTCCTGAAGAAGCATCATTTGAATTTCCCTAAGAATGATCCCTTCGTATCTTACCAGCCATGATAAGATCATCTTCAATTTCAATTGCCAGAGTTTGAGCATTTGCTAGACTAGTAGGAACAACCCTCCTTAGCAAGAAACTAACCTTTGGAAGTTGGGTGTTAATGAAGAAACATTTGAGATTTTCAGCAGTAGGTTGGGAAGAAGTTGGAATACCATTGGCCAACTTGTTGAATTTTGCAATAAACTATCGCATTCCCTCTTGTGCATCTTTCTTCATTTGAGTGAGCTGAGCAAGCAATGCATGCTCATCTTCTGCAGGCTTGAAACGTTCTTCAAATTTGGTCTTTAAAGAATCCCAATCAATGATTGATCCTGTAGCCAAATTATAAAACCAATCCGCAGCAATACCTTGCAAAGTTTCAATGAAAAGCCTTACAGAGACATCCTGATACTCCACACCAAGCACGCCACATGCAATGTAAAATGCCTTAATATGCTCATCAAGATGTTGTTTGCCATAACCATAGAATTTGGGAAAATTCTTTCGTGAGCCTTGTGGTAATGGGTGTATCGGTGAAGTAAGATTCAAAGGACCGAAAGACATTCCCCATGAACCCGTAGAAGCCATCTTTTGAAAATTAAATGGAACTAATGGTTTCTGGAAGAAAAGTGAAGTTTCACTTGGAACAGGACTCCTTTTCTTGAAGGTGGATAACTCGTAGTTCGTTCAAGAGGAGTTTCCTTGGTAAGCAAATCAAGCTTAGCCTTTTGAGACCAACTTAGAGAAGCACCTTTTGAATCTTCTCCTTTAGAATGACGTTCAAATACACGAAAGTCCTCCAGTGTGAACAACTAAATTTAGAACAATGGGAAGAATAATAACTTCAAATGAAAGCGTGAGGCTTCCGAATGTGTTCGATATCCCCAGCAGAGTCGCCAAAAACTATTGGCTAAAATTTTTGTAAGCTACTAGAACTACACTTTACAAAATTGTGACTTTAGGCAACGGTATAATGAGATAAATCTCTCCACTTAGCAATAGGGGAGGCTCCCTTCTTACCGTAGGTGGCTTCAATAGGATTTCGACTGAAATCAAATAAAGGGTGATTCTTTCAACCTTTTCCTCTTTTTCAAGAAAAGATTCACAAGTAAAAACAACTTATTAATTCTACAAGGATTTCCTACTGCTACGATAATACTGGTGACTTAGCAATTGACGTAAGAACAACTCCTAAGGCAGCAGTTAAAAATATATTTGGTGGATTAAGACAAGGGCCCAAAGTCTCTTGGGATTAATCCTATTTGAAGATAACAAGAACTAATAGTGAGGCTCAAAGTCTCTCACTATCGATTATGAAATTAAAAGAAAAAACACTCAAAATTGAAGGTCAAAGTCTTCAGTTCTCAATATTTACAGCCACTATTAACTATAGCAATCCTCCTATAGCTCAAAGTCTCTCAAAAGGTGAACTGAACCTCCAATGATTTACACAAGTGAAGCTATGAAATGAATTCAAGAACAATTAAACAATGTACCATAAGAAAACATCATTCAATCCCAAGATTTGCAACACAAAGTTTGGAAAATCTTGTTACTTTTATTCACTTTTGAAAATTTGTACAATGAAACACAAAGTTTTCACCACACAAGTTCTCGAGTATAGTTTTCTTGTTTCAAACACAAGATGAAAATATTTACAATAAGCTATCTCCTTTATATAGGAAAATAGGAGAGAGAAAAGTAGAGAGAAAAAGGGAAACCCTTAACCACTTTGATTTATTCAACAACCTATTAACTACTTTGACTTATTCAATGTTACAAGGCTTAAAGCACTTGCAACATGATTACATAATACTGGTATATAGGAATATGTTTTCTTGTAATTACAATCATCACATGTAATCTGTCAAACAAATGCTAATAAAACAAAGAAAAAGTGTCCCAAACACTTAGGGAATCAGCATCAGAGGGTATTTGCATAAACCTCGAACTTGCAAAGAGACTCATGTATAATAGTTGGATCAGGTGCACCCGTATGTTGAGCAATCACAATAACCTTGTGTAAAACATGTGACTCAATATAGCTGGTTACTTGACTTTGGAGCTGATTAAAGGACATTTTATATTCCATGAATCAGTCAAGAATGGTGAGACTGAAATCATCTGAATCCAGGTGAAGGCGAATCATTTCTGAAAACCTTGTCAACACAACTCCTTCAACCAACTTGCCATCTTCTGAGAAAACTTCACAAGACAATTTATTGAACTCTTTTTCCATTTGACATTCTTGTTCATTCCATGAGTTCAATGCTGATTGCAAATCTATGTCCAATTTACTCAAGACTCTTTCCTTATTGATCATTAAATCAAGAGACTCAAAATATGTGTTAACAGAAGAAATGATTTCAAACTGACACAACCTTTTGAGATTGAACTCCTGCATGGTCCTCCAGACATTTAAATCTTCATTCAGAACTTTCAACTGCTGATGAAAGGATGAAATAAGTTCGCTTATTTCATTGACAGTCATGCGTATATGCCTCAAGACCTTGTATGAGTCCTCAATCACCTGCATCCCTTGCGTTTCTATTTGTTCACACCACTCATCAACTGCTTTCGCCTTATTTTGACACTTCTCATAATCGTCAGGGCCTGATACTGAAATAGGAGTAGCATTCTGAGAATTGTTCATCATTCCAATGGTTTCAAGGAGGCGTGCATTTTCTTCTTTCAACCTGTTTTTCTTCTCCCGCAGCTTATCATTCCTCTCTGTGAGTTGTTTAACAACATCCTGAGCATCTTGTTGGCAACTCAAACGTGTCTTCTTACCAAGCTCTACCCTTGTGAATTTATAATCAGAGAACTCCCCCTCTTCTGTAGGCCTATCAATCAAAGGCTCAGCAATTTCAGCATACTTGGCATTGTCTTCCACCACGATCCTTGACACTGTTATGGCCTTCTTGTTCTTTGGAGCTTTTGGCTTGGAAACTTGTTTGAGATTAAAACCCTCCAATGGAATCTCTTCCTTCTTCCTTTTTTGACTTATGGCACTTAGCCAAGAAGGCTAAGAAAATGAAGAAGATGACGTTGTTGCAGATGTAATGGCTAGAGTGGTAACCAAATTCGCCTGTGCAACAGTAGCCACAAGAGGGGGAGCCTCTGTTAAGATTTCCATAGGAGTGGAGCTGCTGTGAGTAACCTCAAACATGAACTGCTCCAACTGCACTGAAGTAGTATCAAGAACCGTCATAGAAGAGATGGCCATATGAGGAATAGTCATGGAGTATGCATCAAACACACTCTTAAAGCTGTGTTAAGTGTCCTCAGATATAACAATAGGAGCAACTGATGAGAAAGGCAAGGCAGGTGTCACCATGATTGACTCCATAGGAGGAATCTGCTCCGTAGAAAATACATTTGCAGCTGTACCCAAAGGTGAATCAGGCGACTCATCTGACACAAGTGCAGAATCAGGAATCGCTGTGGTAACTAAAGTATACACAGGAGGAGGTACAACAGGTGAAGATATCTTAGGTGAATTAGGCATCTCATCATCACTGGATACCACTTGAACCTTTTCAAGTTCTGTGTTTTTAACTTCAAGAACTCTCCCAGTGTCCTTACCTCCCTTGATAGTAAGCTTAGGAATGGTAGACATGATAGGAATGATAGGATTAGCCGCTGAAGATGTGTCATCTTTAGTTCTACCTTTAATCTCTGATCTCCTAACAATCGGGCCACCATGATCAAAATCTTTTCCTGATCTTATTTTGATACTTTTCAAACCTCTTCTTTTCAACCAAATGTTGGTAATTGCAAGAACAGATTGAAAACGGTCCCATACGGAAACACTCTCTTTACCTGACCAAGATGGAGACAAAACAGGTAAACTCTCAACATGATTGCGAGTGTAATCAGGATCAAGAATGTCACCATCATTTTCAACCCCAACAGGAATGTCTGCAAGGTTGAAGTCAACAATCTGTTTAGTAGTCAGGAGACAGTAATCCATCCTCTGTATATCTACCTCAGTACGAAAATCAATCCATATGTCTTCTAGTCGATACACATGCACAAACTGCCTCCTCATCTTATCATTAAGCCCTCGCCAATCAAAATGACTCCTAGCCATGAATTTCTTCAAAGTGATCATTTGAAACTCATACTCCATGTTCTTGGCTTTTGGCACTGTGTCAATGGAGTATCCTCCGATTTTTAGTGGGTTTCGTAAGGAAATCCCCACACCTGGCTTGTGTAATGTGTTTTGATGCATTTGGACAGCCATGAGTTGCCTAGCCAACTCCATGAGAATGATCTAATATGTTGGATACCTTGGGAGTGTATGAGTTTCAACTTTGAAGTAGCCCACCCACATGTATGCGTAATTAGGAAACTGGAGAAAGAGGCAACCATACTCATTCACTTTGACCCACGCCTCAACAGATACATGACAGTCCCAACCGGTGCTGAGAGGGGAGGGGTGAATCAGCACCTCTAAAAATTCTCTTTAACTCTAGTAAAGTGTACTTATAACTGTGAACCAGACAGATTCAAACATGTAATAACAATAAGCAAACAATCACACAGTGACACCAGATTTATCACGTGAAAACCCGATTAGGGTAAAAACTACGGTGTGAGGAGACCTCACAAATTTTGTACTCTTCTGGAGTACGCCCTGTAAGGAGCCTTCCCGGTTAAAGGATCAAAACGCACTGTTAGATGCGACCCAATTAATGGATTTGTTACAATAAGGTCGGTTAGTGCCTGCCTAGTTATAGGACTTTGAACACTTTGAAAGATGTCACCTGGTTACGGGATTTAATACAAGAGACCTGTTAGAGTCCACCCAAATACTGAGATTTTAACTATTGTAATTGCTAGAAAACAATAGATGGATTGACCTTTTACAAATGGCTATGCATAGTCTGATAAGATCTTTGTTTGTGCTCAACTGAGAAGCATCACCGGTCACCGCAGGTGTGTTCTCCTCTACTATTGTGCTTCTCTGCACAATCTTCTTTCTCTCTTCTTCAAACTTCTTACCCTGACTTCTACAGCTTACAGGTTCACTTTTTTTCTCGACAGAATGAAGGCAACTTCTATTCACCTCAGGCAGAAGAATATATAGAGCCCCAGCCCTAATTGTGCTCATCATGTGTGACCTAATTACAAATCCTTCTCGGATTCATCACTAAGTGGAGTACTAGTTCACTTAGGAAACATCCGATGCATGCCCTTGATTTATCTGTTGTAAAAAGAAAACAATAGATGCGTGTCAAGCATCTTTCCTCTACAAGAGATAATACCTTGTTTTAAAGCCACAGATTCCGGCTTTAAAACCTCCAAATGCGCCCCAAACCAATCACCAGTTTAACTCAAGGACCTTTGGATTTATTCCAAAAAATTTCAGTCAAGGAGTTGGTTGGAACAGATAGTTGACTATGACTTCCTCGATTCATATCGGAGTCATTACTAGATCGGTAGAGATTCTCATGCTGTGAACAGGTAAGGGTCTTTGACCTGTTGTTGTCTCTTCCTTGGCTTGCCGGTTGCACCTTCCTCGGTTGTGTTGTTGACACCGGTTAGCTGTTGCTCTCTCTGTAGTTGGCTACACCGGTTGTAGCCAGATCTTCGGTTGAAGGTGGAATCCTCCGTTACTTGACTGTTTACTTTACCCGGTTGCTGATGCTTTGTATAGTGACCGGTGTTTATATGTTGACATCATCTGCCAAACCATCCTTCCTTCATATAGATCTCCTTGGATCTTAAGACTTAATAGAGATGACAAAACTCTATCTTCTTTTGCCAATCAATGACAATACTTATACTTGTACCGGTAGAAGGCTTACCGGTTACCATCACATAATGCCAACAATCTCCCCCTTTGACATTGATGGCAAAACCTTGATGGGCAATCACAATATTGTGTCACTGCTTCTGCTACAATCTGTTCACCGAATATTGCCAAACTCTCCCCCTTTTTGACAATAATGCCAAAGGCTAGTCAAAAAGACTATTTTTTTCTAATCTGCTCCCCCTATGAGCAGCAGCCCTTTTCATCAGCCCAGAAAAGATGAGGTGTAACCCTCTATTGAAGCATAATGATCTGATGATCACCTTGTCAGGTTTACTGAATATCTTGAAGGGGTATTACCCCTAGTTTACCTCTGAGATACTCAAAAGTACTCTTTGGTAATGGTTTTGTAAAGATATCAGCAATTTGTTCCTTGGTGGGAACATTCTCCAATCTCACCTCTTTGTCTTGTACCAACTCTCTCAAGTAGTGATACTTGATGGAAATGTGTTTTGTCTTGGAGTGCATAACAAGGTTCTTAGATATGTTAATTGCACTGGTGCTATCACAATAGATAGCTATCGGTTCAGGTATCTGTTCTTTGATTCCTTCCAACAATTGTTTGATCCAGATTACCTGTGTGCAATTGATTGCTGCAACAACATATTCAGCCTCTGCAGTAGGTTGTGAAATGCAATTTTGTTTCTTGCTTGTCCAAGAAACAATTCTTCCACCAAGAAAGAATGCACCACCACTTGTACTCTTTCTGTCATCAATGTTGTCTGCCCAGTCTGCACCAGTGTATACTTTTACCTCAAATCCTCCCTTATGTGGAAACCATAAACCAAATTCCTCAGTTCCCTTTAAATACCTGAAGATTCTTTTTACTGCTATCAGATGTGTCTCTTTGGGATTAACAGAGAATCTTGCCACTATGCCAACCGCATGTGCAATGTCTGGTCTATTGTGAACAGCATACTACAGTTTTCCTATCATGGACCGATACATTGTTTCATTCACTTCTTTTGCATCATCCTCCTTTGATAACTTGAAGTTAGTTATCATTGGGGTTCCAACCGGTTTAGAATCTTCAAGTCCAAAAGTCTTAAGCATTTCTTTTATATACTTGGACTGAGATATGAAAATACCTTCTTCTAGCTGATGGACTTGTAGTCCAATGAAGAATTTTATGGCGTCTATCATAGACATCTCAAATTCTTTCTTCATCTCTTCAGCGAAAGCTTTGCTCATCCTGTCATCTCCTCCAAAAATGATGTCATCCACAAAGATCTCAGCAATCAAATTTCTATCTTTTCTGGTCTTGAGATACATATTGTTGTTGTCCCCAATTCTTGTGAATCCTATGGTCAGAAGGTATGAATGCAACCTCTCATACCAAGCCCTTGGAGCTTGCTTAAGCCCATAAAGAGCCTTTTTTAGTTTACAGACCAGACCACTATCTTGTGCAAATGTGAAGCCTTCCGGTTGTTCAATGTAGACCTCTTCTTCCAGTATTCTGTTCAGGAATGCAGACTTGACATCCATCTGATATACTTTGAATCTTTTGTGAGCAGCATAGGCGAGAAGAATTCTTACTCCTTCCAATCTGGCCACTGGTGCAAAAGTTTCTCCATAGTCCAGTCCAGCTTCCTGGGCATAACCTTTGCATACCAGTCTTGCCTTATTTCTTATTACTTTCCCATCCTCATTCAACTTGTTCCTGTAGACCCACTTGGTCCCTATGACATTCTTGTCCTTTGGTCTTGGCACAAGCTCCCATGTATCATTTTTTTCAACTTGCTCAATTTCTTCCTCCATGGCCTTCACCCAATTGTCATCTTCTAGAGCTTCCCTGGTGGATTTGGGCTCTATACAGGAAAGTAAACAAATATTCTCTCTGGCCTTTTTCCTGGTTAAAATATTTGCATGTTTGTCACCAATTATATTGTCAGTGGAATGATATGTGACATACCTTGGAAGAACTAGTCTCTGTTCCTGGTCTGGTTTTTCTGGTTGAACATTTTCTTCATCATGGTTCTGAGCATCATCTTGTTCACCATCCTGCGTTAACCTATTGGCTTCAAGTACAATCTCCTACTCAAGATGTCTGTCCATGTGTATTTCTCCTTCATCTTCAGTTGTTGCTTCATTGAACTCAAAGGCATTTCCTTCATTTAGACCTTTAAGGCTATCATGATCATCATGACCGGTCTTCTTATTCGGTTCTAAAGATTCATCAACTTTTACATTGATGCTTTCAATTATCTTGCCTGTTCTCTTGTTCAGACACCGATAGGCCTTACTTTTGGTAGAGTAACCCAAAAATGTTCCTTCATCACTCTTGTGATCAAATTTCCCAGAGTATATATCTCTTTTGATGTAACATTTACTACCAAAGATTTTGAAGTAACTTACACTAGGAGTATGCTTGAACCATAGTTCATAAGTAGTCTTACCGGTTCCCTTTTTTACTTGAACTCAGTTCAGTGTGTAAACAGCAGTACTAACGGCTCCTCTCTAGAAGTGATGAGGGAGATCCTTTTGAATCAACAAGGTTCTTGCATAGTCAATCAGCGTCCTATTTCTTCTTTCTGCTACTCCATTTTGCTGAAGAGTCCTTGGTGCAGAAAACTCTCTTTATTCCATGTTCCTCACAGTAATGAGTGAACTCCTGAGAGGTGTACTCACCACCTCTGTCTGACCTTAGGCACTTCAAGCTTTTACCGGTTTCTTTTTCCACTCTTGCCTTGTAGATTTTGAACATGTGGAAGGCCTCAGATTTCTCTCGAAGAAAGAGTGTCCACATCATTCTTGAGAAGTCATCTACAAATATCATAAAGTACCGGTCTCCATAATAGCTCTTTGTCTTGATTGGTCCACACAAATCCGTGTGCACAAGGTCTAGAACATTTTCAGCAGTAAACATCTTACTGTTGAAACTTGTTCCTGTCACTTTTCCTAACTGACAGTCTTTACAAACCCCACTGATGGGTTTTGTAATCTCAGGGAGTTCTCTATCCGATTTCTTTCTGCTCACTTTGACGATACTGTCAAAGTTTATGTGGTAGAGTCTCTTGTGCCATAGCCAGCTATTGTCTTCTTTGGAGACAAGACAAATTTTAATTGATTATCCTCTGACTGAAGCTATCAAACAAGCTCCTTCCATTGAGTCTAGGTAGAACAGATTGCCTTGCTCTGTTTACCGGTTGCAACATGGGTTCCACATTGATTTTTGACTATACAGGAACCTTGTCCGAATTCCAACTGGAATCCTTTGTTGTTCAACTGTGCAACACTCATTAAATTGTACTTGAGTCCTTCAACCCAATACACATCTTGACAGACAGCATTGTTGCAGAGAGCAATAGAACCTTTACCTTTGATGGCACAGGGGGCATTGTTTCCAAAGGTAACTGATCTGTTGTCATTGAGCTCCAAGTTGATAAACTTGTTCCTGTCACCGGTTATGTGGTAAGTGCAGTCGCTATCAATGATCCAATCATCAAGCTGATGAGATCTAGATATGAGTGCTACTTCATTTACAACTGGGCTCTCCTCCTTTATTGCAACAAATGCAATTTCAGGATCCTCAAAGTCTTCAGACTCATTGTTTGTAACTCCTTCCTCTGCAAGATAGCATTCCTTTTTTGCTTTGCTCTTGAACTGGTCTCTTTTATCTTTGTGTTTATTATCAAGACACCTTTTGCAATATGTCCTATCTTGTTGCAAGAGAAGCATTTCAAGGGAAGTTTTCCTTTGTACTTCCCTTTTCCTCTGGGGAATCTTCTGGCGATGAGTGCTTCAAACTCATCTTACTCCATCTCTTCTGAGAGCAGATTTTCAACAAGGTTACCAATCTTACCGGTAGAGCAATTACTAATTTCTCTTCCCTTTTTGGTGGAAGAGATGTTGAAAGAGGACTTAAACGCTGCTTCTTGAATGGGTAAGCTATTATCAAAATTACTTAATTGAAAAAGAGCCAGCTTACCGATTAGGGAGTCTAGGGTGACTTGATCTTTGGTCACCGGTCTAAGCTCTTGAATAGCGGAGATCTTAATGGCGTATTGAGGTCTGAGAGTTCTCAATATTTTGCTAACCACCTCCTCTTCACTGAGCTTTCCTCCAGCGCTTCTGATGGGGTTGATCACCTCTTTGATCCAATTGCTATATTACTCGATGTCTTCTCCTTCATTCAACCTCATGTCATCATACTTTCCTCTGAGGCTTTTGACCTTGACTCTTTGAACATTTGGATCTCCTCCATAAACCGTTTGCAACTTGCCTCACATCTTGAAGGCAGAATCAAGATGTTCGATCTTAGCATAGATATGATCAAGTAGCATGCTACCTATCATATCCATAGCAGCCGTGTGCTCGGTTTTGATCTTTAGTGGATCGGGTGTCAGGGTGCTAGCGGGTTCACTGTAATCAGTGGTAACATGATTCCAGTACTGATCACCAGTGGTCTTCATGTACAGCTTCATTCTACTGCACCACAGAGTAAAGTTTTCTGTTGAAAACTTTGGTCCGTCCTTTCTCATCATCTTGACTTTTTCTTTATGTGGTTAAGTAGTAAAGAAAACAAAACTTGGTTCTGATACCAATTGACAGTCCCAACCGATGCTGAGAGGGGAGGGGTGAATCAGCACCTTTAAAACTTTTCTCTTAACTCTGGTAAAGTGTACTTATAACTTTGAACTAGACAGATGCAAACATGTAATAACAGTAAGCAAACAATCACACAGTGACACCAGATTTATCATGTGGAAACTCGATTAGGGTAAAAACCATGGTGTAAGGAGACCTCACAAATTTTGTACGCTTCTGGAGTACGCCCTATTAAGATCCTTCCCGATTAAAGGATCAAAACGCACTGTTAGATGCAACCCGATTAAGAGATTTCTTACAATAGGACTGGTTAGTGCCTACCTGGTTATAGGACTTTGAACACCTTGAAAGATGTCACCGGGTTAGGGGATTTGATACAAGGGACCTGTTAGAGTCCACCCAAATATTGAGATTTTAACTATTGTAATTGCTAGAAAACAATAGAGAGATTGACCTTTTACAAATGGCTATGTATAGCCTGATAAGATCTCTGTTTGTGCTCAACTGAGAAGTGTCACCGGTTACCGCAGGTGTGTTCTCCTCTACTATTGTGCTTCTCTGCACAATCTTCTTTCTCTCTTCTTCAAACTTCTTACCCTGGCTTCTATAGGTTACAGGTTCACTTTTTTTCTCGGCAAAATGAAGACAACTTCTATTCGCCTCAGGCAAAAGAATATATAGAGCTCCAGCCCTAATTGTGCTGATCATGTTTGACCTAATTACAAATCCTTCTCGGATTCATCACTAAGTGGAGTACCAGTTCACTTAGGAAACATCTGATGCATCCCCTTGATTTATTTGTTGTAAAAAGAAAACAATAGATGCGTGTCAAGCATCTTTCCTTTACAAGAGATAACACTTTGTTTTAAAGCCACAGATTCCGGCTTTAAAACCTCCAAACGTGCCCCAAACCGATCACTAGTTTAACTCAAGGACCTCCGGATTTGTTGCAGAAAATCTCGGTCAAGGAGTTGGTTGGAACAAATAGTTGACTATGACTTCCTCGGCTCATACCAGAGTCATTACTAGATCGATAGAGATTCTCATGCTGTGAACAGGTAAGGGTCTTTGACCTGTTGTTGTCTCTTCCTTGGCTTACCGGTTGCACCTTCCTTGGTTGTGTTGTTGACACCGGTTAGTTGTTGCTCTCTCTGTACTTGACTACACCGGTTGTAGCCAGATCCTCAGTTGAAGGTGGAATCCTCCGTTACTTGACTGTTTACTTTACCCGGTTGTTGATGCTTTGTATAGTGACCGGTGTTTATATGTTAACATCATCTGCCAAACCATCCTTCCTTCATATAGATCTCCTTGGATCTTAAGACTTAATAGAGATGACAAAACTCTATCTTCTTTTGCCAATCAATGACAATACTTATACTTGTACCGGTAGAAGGCTTACCAATTACCATCACATAATGCCAATAATACATGCTTGTTTGGAAGACTTTTATCAAACAAGCACATAAAATGCCCATAGAAAGCATCCTGCACCCTGCGGTAATGAGACCGACTAATCTTCAACACAAGTTGAGGGAAATATTCCCATACAGGAACTAATGATCTGTCTCCTTTGGTAGATAAACCAGAAAAAGAACCAAGCAAGGTAGCGATGTACACAAGGTATGAGTTCATATAAAAAGTACAAGTGCTGACAACTTGAGACAGCTGCTCACATAACATATCACTGATCATTTCTCCCCAGAATATCTTCTTTGATTGAACTTGATGCAGTGCAAGGTAGGAGGATCCCCGATGGAGATGTCCTAGCCCCCAGCAAATAACCACACACAAGAATATAATAACAATACAGAGATTTAGAACCACACAATGCCAAAACTCATAATAGAATTATCATATTTTCATCCAACATGCCCGGCTGTAAGGCCTTCCGGGTTACGGCCAAATACAATGCAATTACAATAGAAACTCCACAAGATCTCACAAGATCCAAACCAAACCCTAGCTAGCCCAGATCCACACACTAGTAGGAACCCCCAAGGAAGATCTAAACTTGTGCTCGCAAGCCCACCAAGCAATCTCCTTGTTTCCCAAGCCGCAGCTACTAGCTCTCCTCAAAACTCGCTCCACATCCACCTCCTCTTCTCCCAAGTGGATGAATGAATGCCTAAATACTTCCCCCACAACCTCTACTTATACCAATCTAAGCCACAGGTCGGCCCTGAAAATAAATTAAATACAAATACCGAAATTAAATGCCACAAGTCGGCCAACAACAACAATTAAATTCCCAAAATAGATGTCTTAGTAAAATCACAATATCTCCTAGCTCCGGATGAATTAGAACTCGAGCTTCGAACTACAAGAAGAAATATAGGCCCTCTTCAATCCCTGAAATTTTCAGCCTCTAACTCTTTGTGGAAAATTACTTATACGTCCTAAAATAGGAACCGAAATCCCAAGCAAGGCCGAGCTCCCCTAGGCCATGCTGAGCAACCAAGATCATGCCAAGTTCCATTAAATACATCAAAACCAATTACCCAAGACCCAAGTGGGTTTATCCAACTCTACCAAACCCCTCACATATGAAAATAAGTCCACACGACTCCATCAAATCTCCCAAACATGCAGGATAGCCAACTACCTTGGGATGCTCTTGCATCAGACTCCCCAGGTGCGAAAAGAAGTATGCCTCATACTTTGACGCTAGATGAAATATCTGCAACCATCTTCATCTTCACCAAAGGCTTCCACTCCAACATGGACAATAGAACCAACATGCAAATCACCCAAATCCGCATCCATCTGTCAACCACTAGAATCTCAACCATCCAATCAACATGCTCACTCCCAGGAACACACTGAACATAGTGCCTCACCAACATTCTCTGTAGCTGATCACTACCAACAACAACAATATCCTTGATCATGAAATCCATGTCACCAACATGTAAGCTCAAATCCACAATAGGAGCAACATGTAAATCCTCAACCATGTCAACCACCAACAGGTCCACATCAGGAACATACAGATCCATAGTATCATGTAGATCCTTAACCACATCAACAACTAGTGAATCCACACTAGCAACATCCATATCACCAACATATGGATCATCACCCTTAGCAACCTGATTATCCACGACCAAGTGCTCCACAATTTCCATGTCAGACTCAACCAACTGATCATGAAAACCAACCTCAATCACAACATCAACAAGGTTAGGAAGCTCCATAGAAACATCCACAAGTTTCTCCGCAGGTTCCGCATCAACCTCCACACACTGATCAACAAAACCAACTTCCATATCAACCTTGCTATGCCCTCTTCTCTCTTGAACAAGTCTTCTAACCGGCCAGACAACTCGCTTCCTGATCGGTAGACTCCAGCTCCACGGTTTCAAGATCTCTCGAACTCTCTTATGAAATTTATCTAGAGATGGATCACTCTCAACCATCCCTTCCTTAACTTGATTAGTCAATCTAGCTTCCAACCGAGCAAAAGTCTTTGAAATATTCTTCTCCACCACATCATGGAGTTTTGCAATCATCTCAGGGTCCAATCTTCTTAGAGCCATCTTCTAAGATCTTTGCAAACCCTCTGCAGCAAATCACCAACTAGATCCAACCTTTGCTCCACCCAAAGTCCAGATGCAAACTGCCTCACATTCGACGCTCTATCCACACACTCAGGAACAACTGTGCTCTGATACCACTTGATGCAGTGCAAGGTAGGAGGATCCCCGATGGAGATGTCCTAGCCCCCAGCAAATAACCACACACAAGAATATAATAACAATACAGAGATTTAGAACCACACAATGCCAAAACTCATAATAGAATTATCATATTTTCATCCAACATGCCCGGCTGTAAGGCCTTCCGGGTTACAGCCAAATACAATGCAATTACAATAGAAACTCCACAAGATCTCACAAGATCCAAACCAAACCCTAGCTAGCCCAGATCCACACACTAGTAGGAACCCCCAAGGAAGATCTAAACTTGTGCTCGCAAGCCCACCAAGCAATCTCCTTGTTTCCCAAGCCGCAGCTACTAGCTCTCCTCAAAACTCGCTCCACATCCACCTCCTCTTCTCCCAAGTGGATGAATGAATGCCTAAATACTTCCCCCACAACCTCTACTTATACCAATCTAAGCCACAGGTCGGCCCTGAAAATAAATTAAATACAAATACCGAAATTAAATGCCACAAGTCGGCCAACAACAACAATTAAATTCCCAAAATAGATGTCTTAGTAAAATCACAATATCTCCTAGCTCCGGATGAATTAGAACTCGAGCTTCGAACCACAAGAAGAAATATAGGCCCTCTTCAATCCCTGAAATTTTCAGCCTCTAACTCTTTGTGGAAAATTACTTATACGGCCTGAAATAGGAACCAAAATCCCAAGCAAGGCCGAGCTCCCCTAGGCCATGCTGAGCAACCAGGATCATGCCAAGTTCCATTAAATACATCAAAACCAATTACCCAAGACCCAAGTGGGTTTATCCAACTCTACCAAACCCCTCACATATGAAAATAAGTCCACACGACTCCATCAAATCTCCCAAACATGCAGGATAGCCAACTACCTTGGGATGCTCCTGCATCAGAACTATGAGAGAAATGTATTTTTACATCCAAGGTTCAAAGGTGTTTGATGTCTTTAACCCTACAAGGCGACTGAATAAGGTGATGAGATCACTAATCTCCTCCTTGAACTCGGTGCGACAGATACCCTTTGGCCACCTTGCAATATTAGCCCTTTTGTTGAGCGGCCAATTGTCATTTATAAACTTTTTACAAGAAGAAATGTCTTCATTCCACCTCTCAAGAGCTTTTTGTTTGCTAATATTAATAACCACAAGAACCGGTGGCACTCGGAAGATTTTGTCAATGGTCTCTGGATCAAGACTAATAATAGTCTTACAATCTTGATCTTTGATGGTTCTGGATGACAAGGTCTTCTTCACCGGTTTGACCGATCCTCTCCTTTTGTTCACTGATCGGTTCTTACAATCTTTGGCTAGGTGTCTAACTTTGTTGCAGGTGTAACAGACTCTCTCGGTTGCCTTCCATAGATTTACCCTTTTCTTGTTAGGTGAATGACACCAGGAGTCATTATGGCTATTCATGCCACAGTTAGCACAATTGGTTGTGCTCTGGTTCTCATTCCGCTTTGGGAATATCAGTCTCAGTGGGGATCCGAATGCCATTGTTTTGGATCTGCATTCATCAGTCTTTTGTCCAAACTTGTTGCATGCGTAGCAATAGCCCTTGAAACTTCCCCTACTTCCATTGGACACACTTGTGGGGCGAGACCAGCATTCAGTGGTCTTGTGGCCATACTTGTAATAGTTTTTGCAGTAACTGTTAGTTGGCTTTACTGGTGCATTTTTGCAGTTGCTTTTTTTATGGCCTGGTTTCCCATAGTGGTTGCAAGAAGTGTTGAAAGTCTTTTTACCCTTTTGTACCAGCGGTTTCTTCTTTTCCTCCTTGCCTTTCTTGACTCCAGATGACTCACCGGTTTCCTTGGTGCTTTGACCGGTGAACCCAAGTCCTATGGGATCCTTGTGCTTTCTTTGAGCTCTCAATTGCTCATCAAGCTTTTCAAAACTTTCGTTGTATCTTCTGAGTGTCTCATTTCTTTCCTCGAGTTCCTTTGTTTGTTGCTTTAGTTGATACAGTTCAATTGCCAGCCTCTTGCATGCATCATCTTTATCATGCCAATTCTTTTGCATGTTGGCATTTTCTTCAGTGACTATTTGTATGTCTTCTTGAAGTTGCAGATCGACAAGATGACTTTCCCTTACAGCTTCTTTTGCTAGATTTCTTGCTCTCTCAGAGGCTGCTAGAGATTTCACTGCAGTGTTTCTTTCATCTTCAGCTTTTCTCTTTTTCTCAATTAATTCAGTCATCCTTAGGGTATTATCTTCCTGCCCCTTTTTCAGGTTGGAGATCTGATCGGTTAGGATCTGATTCTTCTCCATAAGCTCAGAGACTGCCTCCTCAACTTCATCTGATCCACTTTGCCCAGAGAGTTCATCAATCGTTTCATTGCTTTCACTCAACTGCAGAGTCAGCTCCTTTCTTTTAGCAAGGGATCTTCTCAGCCTATTCTCAAAGAGGCAATGATGTCATTGGCTTCCTCAAGCTACTTCTAATACCTGTAACCCTCCATAATCTTTTTCTCAAGCAGTTAAGCTTTATATCTTTGAGAACCTAGGGCTCTGATACCAATTGTTATTACTAACCGGTTACTGAGAGGGGGGGGTGAATCAGTAAATACTATTTCTATCTCAATTAAACCTTGTATGTAAATTCTTGTAGAATAAACAATATGAAATTAACCATTCATAAACAGAAATAGAAATACTCAGATCAACACAATGTATGTATGTGGAAATCCTCGGTTAAAAGGAAAAAACCACGGTGAGACAGAGCTCACAACTTCACTACTACAGTAACAAAGGTGCTCCGTTAAGAGCTTACAAAGCACTTGTAAGAGTGCTACCCAACAAAGGGATTTGGTAGAAGATCGGTTAAGATCTTGACTCTGTTAGAAGTTGTCTTGTTAAAAGACTTTCAACACCAATTAAGATGTTACTCGGTTAAAGGATTTATACAAAGAACCTATTAGGGTTCACCCTGATAAAGGGATTTGGATATGTTTTAACAATATAAAAGCAATGATCTTAATTGACACTGTCTGCTTAGACCATATATGTTCTCCTTTCTGCCTTTCACCTCTTGTGACTGTAGCTTCTCTCAGAATATATCTCTCCTGCTTTGTATTTTCAACAACTCTTTTGTATCCTATGACCTTGAAACATCCAAGCCACTATTATTGCTTGTTTATCTTCCTCTCCTAACACACTAAACCATTTAGCCGCATTGGCTACTTCTCCAAAATGCATTACTTCATCTACAATATCATTCACAGTCATAGTGCGACGCTTACCTTTATCTGGAGAAGCAAGAATGGTTGGTGGAGCCAGATCACCACCTTTGTCGTCAGTGATATCGACGATGATCGGTTTAGTCGATATCGTTGCTTTGACTTTAGCTTCATCTCCCAGAATTCCCTTTCCTTTACTGGTATCTTTGACTGATGGCTCAATGTTCTTCTGGCATGCTTCTTCTGCCTGTTTTTGGGTTTGAAGAAGTTTTGACCATGTTGCCACACCTTCCTCATGAACCTTGTCAACTTCTCCAACAAGCATTAGACTTATTCTTCTAATCAGGAAGTTTTGCTTGTGCAATTCTGCTTAATGAATTACCTCATCCAGAGTTAAGTGATTTTGAACTTCAAACAGAGCCCTAATCTTTAGCTCATTTTCTCTTTCCATTTAAGCTTTCCATCTTGCTTCAAGAATCTCTTGGAGATCATCAGGGACAACCTTATGAAGTTCAGTAGGAGTTAGATTGAACTTATGAATGCAATAGACTACCGCTTCTATTTTCCTCTTGTCTTCTTCATTTGCTAGTTCATATCTCCTTCCAACTGATGCCATGCCGCCTGAATTCTTTAACCCTGCCACAAATTCATCAATTGTGGGTTTTCTTGCTCTCGGTGCATCTTCCTTTACCGGTTTAGCAGATTTCTTCTTGCAGCCCAGAGGAGTTGGATCTTCAGTTTTTGTTCCTTCTGTTTCTTCTCCTTGAGCGTTGGTCACTTGTTGTACTCTTTTCTTTTGAGCTTTGGGTTGTTCTGATGCTGGTTTCTTCTTCGGTGTAGGGGTCCTTTTGACATATACATTCTTTATCGGTGCCAATTTCTTCAGATATCCTGAATCTCTTCAAAGGTCCCAAGCCGGTACGCCGACAGATCCATATTATTGTCTTGTAGGGCATCTACATATGCCTTAGCTGTTTTTGCAGATATTTCATACTCCAGTTCTGGAGCATACCTGGTTTGCGGTTCTACTGTCTGAATGGTGCAGTGATCGGTGGAGACTAGGAAACACACCTCGTCTTTGTAGGAGTCAACAATAGTTGATGGAACCCTTTCCTTGGCATGCATTCTTAGCTGGAATGCCTCAAAGTAGTCAGTCATGACTTTACTGAACTAGTTTCCCAGTTGGTTGGCCATATCACTGATCCAGATCATAACTGGTCAATCGGTTCCCCAAGTCACCTTGCCTATTCCTGGAAAGAAGTTAGAATAGTAAAAGAAAAGGCATACTAGTAGGGTTCCATATTTCAGGAACTTCTTGACGATACCGAGCTTCTTCAGATTCTCAAAAATCTGTCCTCGAAGCATTGCGCAAAGATCATACTGCGCATCTCGTGCATGATTCGGTGAGCGACGTGAATGGCTCCTCCCCACACGCTATTCAAGTTGCTTGACTGATAAATTTTGTAACCTATTACTGCAGATGCAAACCGAACTCCTTCATCTTCAATGTTGTTGACGGTCATTAGCCAACTATCAGATTTCCATTTTGTCAATTTAGCGACCACGACATTGGAGATGGTTCTTAGGGTGAGGGGTTCCCCTTTGTCACTGTACCCGGTCACTCTACGCAGGTCCTCTTTGGTGATTTGAGTGCATGCTCCTTTAGCAAGCCAGAAGCCAGGTTCATGCACACGACTGAGAACCACTCGTATACAATCTGGTTGGAAAACGTGTGGGTAACAAACTCCATTTATCAACCCTAAAGATACCAGCTTCGCGTATTTGTCTTGAAGCTTTCCATCTGTGCACAGCAAGAGGTACTTGCTGACAATCCCGACAAGTGTTGAGAGGGGAGGGGTGAATCAGCACCTCTAAAACTTTTCTCTTTAAATCTAGTGAAGTATATTTGTAACTGTAAGCCAAAACAAATTCAAGCATATAATAACAACAAGCAAACAATCACACAGTGACACCAGATTTATCACGTGAAAACCCGGTTAGAGTGAAAACCACGGTGTGAGGAGACCTCACAAATTATGTACTCTTCTAGAGTACACCCTGTTAGGAGCCTTCCCGGTTAAAGGATTAAAACGCATTGTTAGATACGACCCGGTTAATAGATTTATTACAATAAGGTCGGTTAGTGCCTGCCTAGTTAGAGGACTTAGAACACCTTGACAGATGTCACTTGGTTAAGGGATTTCATACAAGGGACCTATTAAAGTCCACCCAAATACTGAGATCTAACTATTGTAGTTGTTAGAAAAGAATAGAAAGATTGACCTTTTACAAGTGGCTTTGCATAGCTTGATAAGATCTTTGTTTGTGCTCAACTGAGAAGCATCACCGATTGCCGCAGGTGTGTTCTCCTCTACTGTTGTGCTTCTCTGTACACTCTTCTTTCTCTCTTCTCTTCTTAATTTTCTCTAGCTTCTTTTAAGCTTTCAGGTTCACTCTTTTCTTCGACAGAATGAAGGCAACTCATATTCTCAACAAGTAGAAGAATATATAGAGTTCTTGCCCTAATTGCACCTCTCACGCATGACCTAACTGCAGATCCCTTTTGGATACATCACTCAGTGGAGTATCATTTCACTGAGGAAACATCCAATGCATGCCCTTGCTTTATTTGCTTTATGAAGAAAACAATAGATGCGTGTCAATCACCTTTCCTTCATAAGACATAACTCTTCGTTTTAAAGCCACAGATCCTGGCTTTAAAACCTTCAGACGCACTTCAAACCAATTACCATGTTAACTCAAAGTCTTCCAGATTTAGTGCAAGAAATCTCGGTCAAAGAGTTGGTTGAAACAGATAGTTGACTATGACTTCCTCGGTCCATACCGGAGTCTTTACTAGATTGGTTGAGATCCTCATGTTGTGAACAGATAAGAGTCTTTGACCTGTCACTGTCCCTTCCTTTGCTTACTGGTTGCACATTCCTCGGTTGTGTTGTTGACACTGGTTTGTACTTTTACTTCCTCTATGCTTGTCTATACCGGTTGTATCCTGGTCTTCGGTTGACGATTGAATCCTCCTTTCCTTGACTGTATACATTACCCGGTTGCTGATGCTTTGTGTAGTGACCGGTTGCACTTGATTACAGTCATTTCTTTCTTGTATGTGTCACCGGTTGCCAAACCAGCCTCTTTTCATACAGATCTCCTTAGATCTTTAGACTTTAGAGAGATGACAAATCTCTAACCTCTTTTGCCAATCAATGACAATACTTGTACCGGTAGCAGGCTTACCGGTTACCATTTCTTAATGCCAACAATCTCCCCCTTTGGCATTGATGGCAAAACCTTGATGGGCAATCATATCATTATCATATCACCGGTTTTCTGTGCTTGCATCTCTATATCATTGCTACTGCCACTGTCGGTTTATTGTCAAACTCTACCCCTTTTTGACAGTAATGTTAAAGGCTAGTCTGAAAGACTACCTTTATCTAATCTCCTCCTTGTATCACCATTGAAAATGGATAACATACAACAAAAACCCAAAGATGACACCCAAAATGCAGCTATAAACTGAAGATTACTCAAAAACGTCCATTGTTTTTGCAAAGAAATGACCATAAAAACATGTAACCTCTATTTCTAACAGAATGATATTTTAAAACCTTGGACGCAAGTAATAACATACAAAAATGGCCATGGAAAATATAGCTACAGTGATGTTTTTAATAAAAACGAATACAAAAATATATACAAGATTCATTAAAAACAAAAACGGCTATGGAAAAGACCTGGTTCGAAACACAAAAAAAGAAAAAGAATCCTTGCTTTCAAAGCCAAACGCAACCCTAAGACTTGTGTAGAAGAAGAAGACCTGTCTCAATGCATTTTTGAAATAATAATGGAGGCGGAATGAATATTTATAAACCCAGTTGCAAGGAGAGTTAAACTGCTCTAGACATGCCTTGAATGAGTTTTATTTTATGACGCCAAGATATAAGTCATGGATGAAGCTCAGCGTTCATGAACTCCAGTGCCAAACACGGCACTCCCTGCAACTCTTAGTTCTTAGTGGGAAGCTTGGCATTTTCAGCATTTGGTGGCTCCAAAATATGCAACGACACATAAAAAGCCTGACTACATAATATTATCAGGACTTTTTGAAAGTCTTGCATATATTATATCATTGACATTTAACATGCAATGCTAAATGCAACATCAATAAAAACACATGATTTCCCTATATTATTATCGGGAATCTAAATTGCATTAGCACTTCATTTAACATGTTAAAACATATGCAATGTTTTGTAAACTTACCAATTTTTGCCAATTTTGGGAATTTTTAAAACCTTCGAATTACACATTACATGTAATTGCATGCGTTATGTACTCAAAGGGTTTTATTTAAATATATTTGAGATTTTAAAATAACATTACATATATTTTAATTGTGTATGAAACGTCGACTTAAAGTGGCTTAAAATTTTTAATAATATATTATTAGAAACTAAACAACAATAAAAATAAACATTAAAAATAAATGACTTGAAACCTTTGAATAAAAAAAAAAAAAAATTATTTATTTAATTAAAATGAGTTTAAAAACCAAATTAAATTTAATCGAAAACATGATTAAATTTTTGTATTTGAAATATCCCAAGTGGATATTTACTCTGGTGCTGCTATAAATTTTATTTATATAATTATGTTCTCCTGTAAGTGTTTTAATTATCTTGTAGAACTAGACGGAAGTTGCAGAAGGAATGATTTTATTTGATATTTTCAGATTAACTTGATACAACGTAAAGATAGTAACAGCAGCAAAGAGATAACAATAACAATAGCTTGATACAAAGCATATGAAATTCTGGAAATGTTTTTAACTGTACCAATAAGTTTGATATCAAAACTAATAAAGTTTGGTACCTCAAATACAATCAGCGTCTGAATATAGCAGCTGCTAGCAGCTGCAATCTTCAATAATTCTGTCCACAAAATCCAACGTCCAGCTGGTATAGATTTGCTGAAAAATTCTACTCACAATGATCAACGCCCAAAATGATGCAATCTGCGGAATGCTGCAAAAATGGTCTTCACTTTCTCACGCCAATGATATGAACTGCTATAGTAACTCCACCAATGTTGAAACCTTGTGCAAGAACCAGCAAATCCGATCCAGTTGAGGGCTACGTCCCAACTCGATCAACTCTCAGCCTAGGGTTTGACGTCCTAGTGAGGGAATGCTCAAATCAGAGCCAAACACCACATTATGTAATGTCCCCACTTTAGCAGTTGACCAAGCGTGTGTTCGTTAGCCTTGTTCTACATGGTCCCGAGGGCTAACGAAGGGTTTAAGGGGATCCTGGAGTGTTTTGGCCTAGTCATTTCCAGTTTGGGCCAAAATGAAGTTGATTTACTCAGTTTCAGGCATACTTACTATTTTTAGTGAGTCAACAGGACACAGTGGAGGCCAGTTTTGGTGATTGGATTTGATACTCTTCGGTGAGAGCTTTTCGACGAGCTATCACTTGCATTATTCGGAGTCCGATTGCTAATACATTTTAATGCCTGAAGTTTTATTAAAGTAACATTTAATTTAATTGTAAAATATTAAAGTGTTACTTTAATATTTATTTTATGGGGATGTGTACCCAAGGGAGACATAAGGGGATATTTTAATATATGTTTTATATTGCACATCTTTTATCCCACATTGCCCATGAGAGTTGAACCGACCCTTGGAAATAGAATAAAAGGAAGCGTTTGTGGCTTCATTAGACAGGTTGAATATGAGAAGAAATTGGTATGTGAGTTGCAGATCCGTTCTTGGCATTTGAGGACGTTTATCCTCTCTTGTGACATTCTAGACGTCATTCTCTTGGGGTTTGGCCTTTGGAATCTAGCGTTCTTAGCTTCATTATCAGGCAGATTGGGCGCATTTCCAGCTGAAGACAAACCGTTCCTGTAGCACAGCACTATTCAGTTCCTGTAGCGCAGCACTGTTTGCGTTCCTGTAGCGCAACACTGTTCAGTTCCTGTAGCGCAGCACTGTAGCAGCCGCGTCACTGTAGCAACCGCATCACTGTAGCAGCGTCACTGTAGCAACTGCGTACTGTAGCGTCTTGTTAGCGGCAGCCTAATGTTATGGCCCAGGTCATCACTTTCTGAAGTAAACAATATTCAAGCTATTCTATTGCTGGAGTATTTAGTGAGTTGTTTCATTGCCAATATTGTACTTAATCTGAAAATCATCATAAATACAGTGTGCTGGTTATTTTCAGTTGTGTGTTTATGCTTTCATTTTCATATTCATGTTACATGCATAGATCTTTGTTAAAAGAGCACAAACAAAATAGTACAACAACCCATTTCGGAGTCATAAGGGTTGTAACACAAAACAAAGAAATTAGGGATTGCAAGCAAAGTGTTTGACGGAATTACTTTATAGCTGTGACTTCGTTTAGAAGCGGATTTTGGGGTAACCATTACACATTATGTTTTTGAAAATGTTCAAAGATGCTTTTTCCTTTCCTTGCATTGGCCTTATATCATCTTCTCATGTAATTCAAAACCTAAAAGGAACCCTAAAAGAAATACTTAGGAACTTTATAATATAAAGTTATATTCTTTAATAATGGCGCCCAAGTGCTTGAAAATCATTATTTCACCAATAAGAATAGTTCCAAGTGTCAAACAGGTCCCTGAAGATGATAATTAAATAAAAGAGGCCGAGCTCTTTCCAACAGACTATCACATCATGGCAAAACTCACCAGATGGAGCCAGAAAACTCCTTATAACTCCCTAGTGGCAAAAAACTTAGCCTTATTTAAATTATTAAAATGCTAACTTAGGAGAATATTTAAATATAATAAAATATTTCCCAAATAGCGAACTGATAGCCAAAACACCTCTACAAGGTGAAACTAAACTCATCACCTCCTGTGACTGATGTCGGATAATCTGAAATAACTGACAATCTCATCCCTCAAAAATAGGGATACTCCTAAAAAATAGGAACGTCTCCGATCTCTTGAAACTGAAACCATAGAATGGTCTCATAGAGACTCAAGATTGTAACCCATCTCCACCTCCTAAAATGTAGGAAACTCCTACAATTAAGGAACTGCTCTCAACTACTCTCCTATCTGAAACTCCAGATCCGAACACTGTATACCCTAATTGAGTCTCTAAACACCACTGCCAGCCTACGAGACTCCCTGATAAGCTAACTCCCACGTCCTGCTAGATAGAGCTAAAAGAGGGGACATGACAGTCCTCCCCTCTCGGAGATGCTTGGCCGCAAGCAATACAACACTAATCCTCCACTATCCCAAGCAATCCAAATACAAAGCACTGATCGACCCCAAACCTAAAGTGGCTCGTCAGGATAAACATACTCCCCACTGTAAGGTGTAGAGGTGAAGTAGATCACATCGTCACAGTAGAGTATCCACCCCTAAATACCCTCGTGCCCAAGAATCCAAACAAATGGCCATCCTGTCCTCCTGTCAGAATTCAGATCAATAGTTGGTCCCAAAACAAACCTGTTATCCAACCCGTCCTAAACCTCATACAATCTCCGTGGCAAATCTAAGGCACCTGCTCCTATGTGTTGAGATACTGAGGGACATGGGGTTATGATCAAATCACTGTTACTATTTGAGTCCTGATCAGTAATCATACTCCTAGTTGATTCTCCCTGAGACGAAAGTGTGCATGCCTTGAGCACGATCTTCCTTCTCCCAACCATAAACTCCAATTCTCTCTTCCTGAAATCTTGGTTGTATCTCCCCAAGTATTGTAACCACTGTACACCCAAAACTACATCCGTGCCCCCTAGATCAAACATGTAAAAGTCATCTATCAAGGTGTATCCCTCCATGCTGTAATGTCCCCACTTTAGCAGTTGACCAAGCGTGTGTGCGTTAGCCTTGTTCTACATGGTCCCGAGGGCTAACGAAGGGTTTAAGGGGATCCTGGAGTGTTTTGGCCTAGTCATTTCCAGTTTGGGCCAAAATGAAGTTGATTTACTCAGTTTCAGGCATACTTACTATTTTTAGTAAGTCAACAGGACACAGTGGAGGCCAGTTTTGGTGATTGGATTTGATACTCTTCGGTGAGAGCTTTTCGACGAGCTATCACTTGCATTATTCGGAGTCCGATTGCTAATACATTTTAATGCCTGAAGTTTTATTAAAGTAACATTTAATTTAATTGTAAAATATTGAAGTGTTACTTTAATATTTATTTTATGGGGATGTGTACCCAAGGGAGACATAAGGGGATATTTTAATATATGTTTTATATTGCACATCTTTTATCCCACATTGCCCATGAGAGTTGAACCGACCCTTGGAAATAGAATAAAAGGAAGCGTTTGTGGCTTCATTAGACAAGTTGAATATGAGAAGAAATTGGTGTGTGAGTTGCAGATCCGTTCTTGGCATTTGAAGACGTTTATCCTCTCTTGTGACATTCTAGACGTCATTCCCTTGGGGTTTGGCCTTTGGAATCCATTGTTATCAGTTTCATTATCAGGCAGTTTAGTTGCATTTCCAGCTACAGGCAGATTTGGTATTTTGCTCATATCTTCTTCACTACTTGTCCAATGCTTATGCCGCTTTGAGGGAATGATTTTATGAAGGTAGTGGAATGATTGAAGGACAAAGTACTGTAGCGGCACTGTTCATGCGGCACTATTCATGTGGCACTATTCACACGGCACTATTCACGTGGTACTATTCATGTCACTGTAGCAGCAAGTTCGAAAGCATGGGCTGGAGTATTATTTCATTAATGCTGGAGTAATTAGTGAGTTGATAAATCTGCCATGTATTTGGTTTTATTAATTCTGAAAATAACATTTTATCGGCAGCAGTTCATAGTCCACTTTGCATATTATTGTAGTTTATTTCTTGTTTATGTTGTATGATTCCTATTCCATGCACAAAACACAACAAACAAATAAATGTTTGATTTCCAGTGTTACAAGGGGTTTAAAACATTAAATGGAGAAATAAGAAGTTGAATGCAAACTGTTTGACATAATTCCTTTCAGCAGTGGGTTTAGTTTTTTGGGGCATTCAGGGGTGTCCATTACAGTGGTATCAGAGCTATAAGTCCTGCCATCCTGTGGAGGTCTTATAGGGAATTTGGAACAGCCGGATAGAGGAAAAGTGTTTGACGAAATGTCAAAACACTAAAATCAGAATTAAAAAAAAAACAAAAAACAGGCTAAGCATTTATGTTTGAGCATGCGACAGGGGCCTTATAATTTTCGCAATACTAGAGCAAAACAAAACAAGATTTTAGACTTGCAGAGCGAACAGTCTAGTTCATCCGTGCAGGTGGAAATAGAATCCAGTCATACAGACACAGAGGAGATATTCTTTGATCAAGACAGCAATATGGGTGACCGAGATGACATGAATACAGGATTAGGTGGAGGCAGGAACACTGGTCCAGATCAGGGGGATGTAATGTTCAGACAGTTACTGGATACATTAGAGCAGGGGCAGCGTATGCAGCAGGAGCAGAATAGGCGAATGGACATGATGTTGCAGCTCATGGCTAGATAGATGGGTGTCAATATTAATCCAGGTGATGCCAACAACAGAAACAATAACAATGGGGGAAACAATAACAATGGGGGCAATGATAATAATGGAGGCCAAGGTAACAACAATGGTCCTGAGAATAACATTAATGGTAATAATGGACACGGCAACAATGGGAATGAGGTTGATAACTTTAGACACGTTGCAGCTTGGACAGCGAGCTCGAGACGTCTTCTACCCACTTTCCCACCCAGAGATCCGGTTCAACCAGTAAACGAACTGCAGATTACCGAGTTATAGGATCAGTTCAGGAGGGACTGGGAGGCTAGTGGACCGGAGTTTTAGGCGGATATTTCCCTCAGAGATTATATGGACTTGAGGATGAGACACATGCCTAGAGCAGGAGGGAGGAATCAAAACTTTGAGCTGAGAAAGAAAGTTGGAAAACTTTCTTTACCTTATTATGATGCTTCAGGGAAGATGACTACACGAGCTTGGGTGCAGAAGGTAGATACATACTTGCAGCTAAATCCTATGCCTGAGGAGGAGGCTATCAAGTATGCGGCTATGCACTTGGATGGCGTTGCACATGAATGGTGGCATCATGGCATGGTGACTCTGGGGCATAATCAGATTACATCCTATGAGGAATTCATCGACAGATTGATTGAGAGATTTGACACTAGGGATCCCGAGTTACATTTCAAGGAGCTAGCACAGTTAAAACAGTCAGGTTCTGTGGATGCTTACATCGCCGAGTTTCAACGCTTGTCTGTACTTGTTACTGATATCTCTCCTAGGAGATTGGTGGTGTTATTTTGTGATGGGCTTGCTGATCCATTACGAGGTTGGGTGAAGGGACATGATCCACTCACCTTAGCTAAAGCAACTAAAAAGGCACGAGATTTAGCCCCTTCGGTATACAAAGGAAAATACCATTCAACAGATTCTTCCTACCGCAAGGACAAAGACAAAAAACCATTTCAGAAAGAGTATAACAAACCCAAAGAAGGATCAAAAGGACTAGACAATGAAACCATGAATGAACTTCGAAAGAAGAAGCTGTGCTTCCACTGTAGAGAGCCTTGGGACTTATCTCATAAATGCCCTCTCAAGGCTAAGGCAAATCAAATGGAGTATTTTTCAGCAGAAGAGTCAGAGTCAGAGGGGGAGGATCAGCACTCCGATTCAGATGAAGGTAACACTATAGAGGAGAGTAGCATTCCTAAGGATGATAGATCGTTGGCACGCTTGACAGGGGCCCAAAGGGCAATCACATTTAAGGTCAGGGGTACTATCCAGGGGCAGAAAGTGATATCTCTCATTGACACTGGGGCTACACATAACTTCATAGATGCACAGTTGGTAGCTAGGAGAGGGTTACAGACCGAGGAGCATGATGGGTTTAGAGTCATGGTGGCTAACGGTGACAATTTATTGTGCACTCGAAAGATATCTAATCTTCACATTAGGTTTGGAGATGGCTGTGAGTTGGAGGATGAGTTCTATGTTGTGGACATGGGAGCTTATGATGTCATCCTCGGCATGACATGGATGGCTTCGCTAGTTGAGTTCACACTCAACCTAGCGAAATTGGAGATGAGATTCCAGCATGAGGGCAGAACTATGGTACTTGGAGGACTTTCAGATGGAGGTTGCAGACTAGTGTCCTTGAGGAGAATGCAGAGACTTTTTCGTCATGATGACATAGAGTGGGCGACAGAGTGCTACATTATGCCAGCTTCACCAGAGCCACAAGAAAAGAGTCATCCACCAGATATCCAGAAGATACTTGATAGACACGCTAAAGTATTTGGCGATATTCCTCATGGGGTTCCTCCTGACAGAGGGATAGAGCATGTTATCGAGCTCGAGGAGGGAGCCAAACCAGTTATGATTACTCCATATCGTCATCCTAAGAAACACAAGGATGAGATAGAGAAGGCGATTAAGGATTTGTTGGAGATGGGGCATATCAGGCCTAGTAAGAGCCCCTTTGCTTCAGCAATAGTTTTGGTAAAGAAGAAGGATGGGACGATGCGCATGTGCATCGATTACAGGGCACTGAATAAGAAAACAATAAAAAACAGGTATCCCATTCCTAGGATTGATGAGTTGCATGGGGCATGCTTCTTCACCAAAATTGATTTGCGGTCTAGATACCATCAAATCAGGATGAGAGTAGAGGACATTGAGAAAACAGCCTTCCGATGTCACTATGGCCACTTTGAGTTTATGGTTATGCCATTTGGACTAACCAACGCACCCGCTACATTTCAGAGTTGTATGAACCAGGTATTCAGGAAGCAGTTGAGGAGGTTTGTCTTGATCTTCTTTGATGACATCTTGGTCTTCAGTAAGACCTGGGAGGAGCACTTACATCATTTGGAGGTGTTATCTATTTTGGAGAGAGAGTCATTGTATGCCAAGGAATCTAAATGCGAGTTTGGCATGACCGAGCTCCTTACCTTGGGCATATCATTAGTGCGGATGGTGTTCGGGATGATCCCGAAAAGATTAAAGCTATTGTAGATTGGCCTACTCCCACAAACCTTACACAGCTTAAGGGGTTCTTTGGTTTATGTGGTTTTTATAGGAGGTTTGTTAAGGGATTCTCACAGACTGCTGCACCCTTGACAGATCTTACCAGGAAAAGGGCCTTCGTGTGGACAGGGGCAGCACAGAGGTGTTTTGAGCATTTCAAGCAGGTAATGTCTTCATGTCCAGTTCTAGCTCTACCGGATTTCATGAAGCCTTTTGAGCTTCATTGTGATGCATCGGGTGATGGGATTGGAGCAGTATTGATGCAGGAGAAGCATCCCATTACATTCGAGAGTAGGAAGCTCCGGGGAGTTGAGAAGAGTTATTCTATCTATGATCGAGAGATGTTGGCCATAATGCATGCATTGGCCAAATTCCGATCATATTTGGTAGGTGGGCGTTTTGTGATCAAGACTGATCACAACAGTATTAAATACTTCATGAGCCAGCGTGATCTTAATGACCGGCAACAGAAATGGGTTACTAAATTGCAGGCTTATGACTTTGACATAGAGTTTGTCAAAGGTAAGAAAAACGTGGTGGCTGATGCCTTATCTCGGAGACCTCACTTATGTGCTCTGGCAGAGATTTCAGGAGATTGGAGAGATTGGATTATAGCAGAGTATGTCGGAGATGCTTGGGCTTCTGGATTAATTTCAGGTACCATACAGGATGATCGCTATGAGGTGATAGATGGATTGATCAGAGTTCAGGACAGGGTTTATTTGATTCCGTCGTCACACTTGAAAGAGGCGATACTGAAGGCATTTCATGATGCACCCACAGCTGGGCATCCAGGGGTCTTCAAGACCTACAGGCAGATCCGAGAGCGGTTCTCATGGAGAGGGCTCAAGGATGATGTTCAGAGGTATGTCAGGGAGTGTGCAGTTTGTCAACAGAATAAGGGAGAGCACACATTTCCTGCAGGGTTATTACAGCCCTTGCCCATTCCTGATAGGAAATGGGAAAGTATTTCGATGGACTTCATCACTGGTTTACCACGAGTGCAGGGAAGGGATTGCATCTATGTGGTGGTAGACCGCTTGACGAAGTTCGCTCACTTCTTTGCTATTCCATCCACTTACACAACAGCACAGGTGGCAGATCTTTTCTTTAGAGAGATATTCAGGTTACATGGGCTGCCCAGATTCATTGTTAGTGACCGGGATAGTAAGTTTATGAGTGTTTTTTGGCAAGAGTTGTTTAGGTTGTGTGGTACAGATCTTACACCTAACACTAGTTATCATCCACAGACAGATGGGCAAATAGAGATTGTGAATAAATGGGTGGAGGGATATTTGAGGAACTATGTAACTGGACAACAAAAGGCTTGGATCAGATGGTTGCATATGGGAGAGTATTGTTATAACACCACTTATCATATGTCCATCAGGATGACTCCTTTCATGGCACTCTATGGTTATGAAGCACCTAGCTTCATGGATTTAGTTTTGGGGGACAGCAGAGTGCCCAAAGCCAAAAACTTATTGCAGGATAGTCAGGACATCCTGAAAGTGCTCAAGGAGAATAAACAATAGGCCCAGAATCAACAGAAATTGTATGCTGATCAGCACCGAATAGAGCGCAGTTTCGAGGTAGGGGATATGGTTTACTTGAGGCTACAACCATATAGACAGTCATCGCTCAAGAAGAGTGGAGCTGAAAAGTTGAAACCTAGATTTTATAGTCCCTACAAGGTAATACGCAAAGTGGGCGAAGTGGCCTATGAGCTTGAGCTTCCAGATGGCAGTCGGGTGCACAATGTGTTTCACGTGTCTAGGCTTAAGAAAGCCATTGGTCAAAGTGTAGTGCCTTCTGCAGATTTACCCCCTTTGGATGAGGAGGGGAAGCTTGTGTTAGTACCCGAGGCTATTTTGGACACCAGAGAGAGGAAGCTTAGAAATAGGGTAGTAAAGGAGTATTTGGTTAGATGGAGAGACCTGCCGGAGGAGGATTCTACATGGGAGAGTGAGCAGGTTATTCAGCAGGCTGGACTGAGATTGCTTGAGGACAAGCAATTTCAAGGGGGGCGGACTGTAATGTCCCCACTTTAGCAGTTGACCAAGTGTGTGTGCGTTAGCCTTGTTCTACATGGTCCCGAGGGCTAACGAAGGGTTTAAGGGGATCCTGGAGTGTTTTGGCCTAGTGATTTCCAGTTTGGGCCAAAATGAAGTTGATTTACTCAGTTTCAGGCATACTTACTATTTTTAGTAAGTCAACAGGACACAGTGGAGGCCAGTTTTGGTGATTGGATTTGATACTCTTCGGTGAGAGCTTTCCGATGAGCTATCACTTGCATTATTCGGAGTCCGATTGCTAATACATTTTAATGCCTGAATTTTTATTAAAGTAACATTTAATTTAATTGTAAAATATTAAAGTGTTACTTTAATATTTATTTTATGGGGATGTGTACCCAAGGGAGACATAAGGGGATATTTTAATATATGTTTTATATTGCACATCTTTTATCCCACATTGCCCATGAGAGTTGAACCGACCCTTGGAAATAGAATAAAAGGAAGCGTTTGTGGCTTCATTAGACAGGTTGAATATGAGAAGAAATTGGTGTGTGAGTTGCAGATCCGTTCTTGGCATTTGAGGACGTTTATCCTCTCTTGTGACATTCTAGACGTCATTCCCTTGGGGTTTGGCCTTTGGAATCCATTGTTATCAGTTTCATTATCAGGCAGTTTAGTTGCATTTCCAGCTACAGGCAGATTTGGTATTTTGCTCATATCTTCTTCACTACTTGTCCAATGCTTATGCCGCTTTGAGGGAATGATTTTATGAAGGTAGTGGAATGATTGAAGGACAAAGTACTGTAGCGGCACTGTTCATGCGGCACTATACATGCAGCACTATTCACGCGACACTATTCACACGGCACTATTCACGTGGTACTATTCACGTCACTGTAGCAGCAAGTTCGAAAGCATGGGCTGGAGTATTATTTCATTAATGCTGGAGTAATTAGTGAGTTGATAAATCTGCCATGTATTTGGTTTTATTAATTCTGAAAATAACATTTTATCGGTAGCAGTTCATAGTCCACTTTGCATATTATTGTAGTTTATTTCTTGTTTATGTTGTATGATTCCTATTCCATGCACAAAACACAACAAACAAATAAATGTTTGATTTCCAGTGTTACAAGGGGTTTAAAACATTAAATGGAGAAATAAGAAGTTGAATGCAAACTGTTTGACATAATTCCTTTCAGCAGTGGGTTTAGTTTTTTGGGGCATTCAGGGGTGTCCATTACACATGCCTATGCTCAACTATGGAATACCCTTGATGCATTGCAGAGTAAGACCATTGTCCACAGTCACATTGATTCCTGGAAAATTCTGTGCTTGCAGACCACACCGATCTACCATTCCTATATTTATAAAATTATGTGTGGACCCACTGTCCACCAAACATTACACAGTATGCCCATGGATCATACCCAAGATGTCGAAGAGGTGAATCATTGGTGCACCTGACAACGTAGCCATAGTCCCATGTGTCGCAACTGCTACCTCAGCATCTTCGAGCTCAATTTGGACACCATCATCCCTGTCATTTATATCCCGAACCTCCTCATCATCTACATCTGACATGACCTCAATAAGATGTGCCTTTCCCTGCCCAAGGCACCTATGTCCTGGTACCCATGGCTCCTTACAAGAAAAACATAATTTCCTCCTCCTTAGTTCATTTCTAGAATCCAGGTCTACTTTGGGAGGTGGAGGTGGCGTGTCCTTAGCCTGCAAAGGAGGCCTCTATGGTGCCTGTGTATTCCCGGATGGTTTCTTATCAGTCTGATAAGAGGTAGGAGTGGTATCTAGTCTCAATGTCACATCAATGGCCTCCTTGAGATTAGCCGGCTGGAATGCGCGGACCAATCCCTTAAGCCTGTCTTGCAATCCCTCAATGAATAACATCATACTCCGTTTCTGGGGCATATCAGGTACCATGACTGCAATACGCTGGAACTCATTCACAAAAGACTCTACGTTCCATGTCTGCCTAATGTGTGCCAAGTCCTGGTAGTAAAGCTCCGTGTCTTTACGATCAAACCTAGCGATGAGCTGCTCAGTGAACTCAGCATAGGAGTGAACCATGGCGTGATCCTGAGTGACCAATCCATGGTGCCACCAATCATAGGCAACCCCGTCTAAATGCAAAACCGCAAACTGTATAGCCTCTCTCTCAGGCATAGGTCTCAATGATAAATATATATCCAACTTGTGCACCCAAGCTCGTGCACTCGTATCACCCATGCCATCATAGGTAGCCAATGTGATCTTCCCAGTAGCTCTACTGAGGTCATTGTTCTGCTATGGCCTGTAGCCCCTGTCTCCTCTGAACGTGCTGTTATCCCTACGCTGTGCACAATACTGTGGAAGGGGAAAAACATCCCTAACCTCTGGGGGTAGGGCTCTCCACTCAGCTATAGCTTTCATGACTGAATCTTGGAATCCAACCTCAGGTGGCTCCACCTGTGCCGGCTGCTCAACTTGCCCAAACTGAGGCAATAATGGTCTATCCCGAGTAGGAATACGTGGATGTTCCTGCCTATGGGAATGATGGGAGCTCCCTGCTAAGACATGGGATCGATGACTACGCTGGCTTCCTGCAATGAAAACCAACCTTCTCCTTCCCTGTCTTTCCTATCTACCTCCACGCCTATCCAATTCCATCCACTCTAGGGTATCTTGTAATCTGTCAAGTGTCTGGACTATCCTGGGCTGCATAGCCATTAGAGTTCTCATGAACTCTTTCTCTTTTGCCTCTGTAGGCATGTTGTCACCTGCAACACCCTGTGCCTCACCCATAGCTAGTATCTGTGTGTCTCTGGTGGTCTCTGCTTGCCACTGGTTTCTCCTGCGCTCGTAGAACCTGTGTATTTCTCCACCAGGATGCATAGAAGATATATAAAAATAGATGCCGAATGGTGAAATGAATTATGAAACCCTTTCCTATAACCTATTGTGATAAATTCACTGAAACCCTACAGGCTGGCAGGATTCAAGCTCTGATACCACTGAAATATCCCAAGTGGATATTTACTCTGTTGCTGCTATAAATTTTATTTATATAATTATGTTCTCCTGTAAGTGTTTTAATTATCTTGCAGAACTAGACAGAAGTTGTAGAAGGAATGATTTTATTTGATATTTTCAGATTAACTTGATACAACGTAAAGATAGTAACAGTAGCAAAGAGATAACAATAACAATAGCTTGATACAAAGCATATGAAATTCTAGAAATGCTTTTAACTGTACCAATAAGTTTGATATCAAAACTAATAAAGTTTGGTACCTCAAATACAATCAGTGTCTGAATATAGAAGCTGCTAGCAGCTGCAATCTTCAATAATTCTGTCCACAAAATCCAACATCTAGCTGGTATAGATTTGCTGAAAAATTCTTTTCACAATGATCAACACCCAAAATGATGCAATTTGCGAAAGCTGCAAAGATGGTCCTCACTTTCTCACGCCAATGATATGAACTGCTATAGTAACTCCACCAATGTCGAAACCTTGTGCAAGAACCAACAAATCCGATCCAGTTGAGGGCTACGTCCCAACTCGATCAACTCTCAGCCTAGGGTTTGACGTCCTAGTGAGGGAATGCTCAAATCAAAGCCAAACGCCACATTATGTTTTCGAAAATGTTCAAAGATGCTTTTTCCTTTCCTTGCATTGGCCTTATATCATCTTCTCATGTAATTCAAACCCTAAAAGGAACCCTAAAAGAAATACTTAGGAACTTTATAATATAAAGTTATATTCTTTAATAATGGAGCCCAAGTGCCTGAAAATCATTATTTCACCAATAAGAATAGTTCCAAGTGTCAAACAGGTCCCTGAAGATGATAATTAAATAAAAGAGGTCGAGCTCTTTCCAACAGACTATCACATGATCGCAAAACTCACCAGATGGAGCCAGAAAACTCCTTATTACTCCCTAGTGGCAAAAAACTTAGCCTTATTTAAATTATTAAAATGCTAACTTAGGAGAATATTTAAATATAATAAAATATTTCCCAAATAGCGAATTGATAGCCAAAACACCTCTACAAGGTGAAACTGAACTCGTCACCTCCTGTGACTGATGCTGGATAATCTGAAATAACTGACAGTCTCATCCCTCAAAAATAGGGATACTCCTAAAAAATAGGAATGTCTCCGAATCTCCCGAAACTAAAACCATAGAATGGTCTCGTAGAGACTCAAAACTGTAACCCATCTCCACCTCCTAAAATGTAGGAAACTCTTCCTACAATTAAGGAACTGCTCTCAATTGCTCTCCTACTGTCTGAAACTCCAGATCCGAACACTGTATACCCTGACTGAGTCTCTAAACACCACTGCCAGCCTACGAGACTCCCTAATAGGCTAACTCCCACATCCTGCTAGATAGAGCTAAAAGAAGGGACATGATAGTATAGTTGACATAAATTTTATTAAAACAAAATTTACGACAACAGAAAGCTAATTATATCTCAATGGTAGATGACATCCTTTATTCATTCCTCTTCAATACTGTTGTTTAAAATTTTTGTAAGTCACTAAAGCCACAACTTACAAAATTGTGACTTTAGGCAAGGTCTCATAAGATTTCTCTCTCCTCTCAGCAATAGGGGAGGCTCCCTTCTTACCATAGGTGGCTTCAACGGGAACTTAACTGAAATTACAAAAGGGGCATTTCTCTTACCCAATTCCTCTTTTTTCAAGAATGATTTGCAAACAACTACAACTTCAAACTCTACAAAAAGCGCCTATTGCTACGATAATACCAGTGCCTCAGTGGTTGACGTAAGAACAACTCCTAACACAACAGTTAACTATAGTACTTTGGTGGAACAACAATAGGAACCCAAAGTCCCCTGTGATTAGCCCAAATTTATAATTAACTAAAACAATTAGCAAGGCACAAAGTCTCTTACTAATTGTTTTCAAATTTAAAAAAATAAAAAATAAAAAAATCTCAAGGTCTTTAGCTCTTAGTAATTTGCAGTCACCATCCAACTATAGAAATCTCCTCTCTTGAAGCTCAAAGTCTTCAAGAAACTAAATTGAAAGCTTGAATGATTTACACAAGAGTTCTATAAACTAAAACAAAAATATATCAATTGATGCAACATAAGAAAACACCAACTAATCCCAAGATCCACAACACAAAGTTTGAGAACTCTTGTTTCTTCTATTCAATTCAGAAAATTTGCATCATGAAACACAAAGTTTTCAAGACACAAGAGATCATAGCATAGTCTTCTTGCCCAAAACAAAAGATGATTATTTACAATGAACTCTCCTTTATATAGGAAAAGATGAGAGGAAAAAGTGGAGAGAAAAGGGGAAAACCTCAACCACCTTGACTTATTCAAAAACAAACTAACTAATTTTGACTTATTCAATGCTACAAGACCTAAAGCACTTGCAACCTGATTATATGAAGCTACTATACAAGTACATGTTTTCTTGCATTTACAGCGTGTTCCTCCTCTACATGTAATCTATCGCAAAACCTATCTTCAGAAACCATTCACAAAAGCTTTGAATCTACTAATAGACTCGTGTACAATAGATGGATCTAGTGTGTTTGTGTTCTTTGCAATGATAATCGCTTTATGAACTGTATTTGCACCTTTAGAGGCAATCTTGTTGTAATCTCCAATGTTCTTCTAAATGTTGCTCAGCAAAAATTTGTAATTTGTTAACTTATCTATGGTGCTGAAATCAAAGTCACTCACCTCAAGCTATAGGTGAATCATTCCTACGAACTTTGTCATGGCAGTCTCTTCCTCAACTAGCTCACCATTTTCAGCAACCATCTTGCATGTCAGCTCTTGGAAACTATCTTTGATTACACGTTTCTTCTTATTGCACAAGTCTATTGCCGCCCTTAAGTTTGTTACTAACCTTTGGAGAACATGTTGCTTGTTGATCATTAAATCAGAGTAATTATGGTACATGTCCAATGAGGAAATGACTCCGTATTCACGAAGTGTATCCAAGTCAACATTTGCCATACTGCTCTAGACATCTAAATCTCCTTCCAACATGTTCAGTTGTTGGTTGAAAGACGTGAGGAGCTCATTAAGTTTAGCAATACCTACTCTAGCATTTTTCAACACCTTGAATCCATCCCTAATTACCTGATCACCCTGTGAATGCAAGTTACTGCACCAATCATCTATAGATTTGACTTTGTGTTCCATCTGTTCAGTGTGCCTGTTATGCTCTTCTAGGAGAGATGTGGAGATGGGTTCAACTCTCTGAGAGGAGTTGTTCATCTTCTCAACTATTTCAAGAAGAAGTGCAACCTCTTTCTTCAATCAGTTCTTCTTCTCCCATAGCTTGTTATTCCTTTGTGTCAGCAAAGCAACTGCATCTTGTTGACAGTCCAACCGTGTTTGTTTCCTAGGTTCAACTCTAGTGAACTTGTAATCAGTGGCTTGCATCTCCTCAGTTGGCTTGGTAGCTAGAGGCTTAGCTACCTCAGCATATTTGATTTCATTCTCATCTACTATGACCTTGGAAACTATCTTTGTTTTTTTTCTCTTTGAGGCCTTGGCTTTGTTGACCTGTCTAATATCAAAATCCTCGGGTGGAATCTCTTCCTTCTTCCTCTTTTGTGTAATGGAACTCAACCATGGGGGTAAGGAGAAAGAAGATGAACCGGATGTAGATGTCATTGCCAATGTAGTTCTTGTCTCCATCTGTGCAACAGTGGTGACTATAAGAGGGGTCTTTGTCTAGATGGTTACTGACGTAGGACTATTGCATGTAACTTCAGCCATGAACTGCTCAAAACTGTGTAGTTGTAGTATCCAACAATGTCATGGATGGAATGGACATGAAGGGAAAAGTAGAGTATGCGTCAAACACATTCTCTAAATTGCCATATTGATCCTCCGATGTAAATGCAGGGGCAGCTGAGGAGATAGCATAGGCATTCTTTTGATAGACAACTCCGTTTGAGGCCTACAATAGCTCAAAATGAGCGGAATTGAAAATGCTACAATCCTACGGCGAAAACAAAACTAAAAACGAAGCACACAAACAAGAAAAATGATGAAAAGACTAGAAGGTTGCCAAAAATCAAGTGCTTGTAGGCAGAGAAGAAAAACTCATTCTGACAAGCAATATGGTGATGTACTAAGTTTGATGGCAACAATTCAAGGATGACGAATTGCCTTCATCATGCATCATTCAGAACATCTAAACTTAGAGGAAACACCTATGAATTCATGAGAAAATTCTGTAGGGTTGCCCCAATTTTGTGATGTCAAAATTGAGGACAACAAATACAATATATAAAATTGTCTACATCAAGGTAACATACCAATTTATTGATAAAAACCTTTTTGAAACCCTCTGCTGGCCAAAAAAGCAACAAGAAGAAAACTATACCTTCACTCCTTGGCGCCTCCTATGATTTTTAATATTTTTTCTTAAGCTGTCAACCCAAAAATGGTACCATATGGAGGTGAAAGGGCTACAGCTGGTAATGAACAGCCAAAAAGCAATAAGTGCGACCCTCTCCAATCAGCAAATAAAGCTTCAATCCAGTCAATGCAAAGTGCTCAAAAATCTGTCCACAATTTGACAATAAATTCTGAAAAAAATCCTTCAATCAGCCCAATATTGACTTCTGAATGAAGCCAATCCTCACAAGCACAATTAGATGATATTGTACATCCTCTAAATGTTGATGCAATGAAGTCTATTCATTCTCCAATGCTAATACTGTGGAACAACTGCAGAAACCCCAGTTTCTTCTCCAAAGCCAAGGACAAGTCTTATCCACAAATAACATTCACAAAAAATGAGCTTGTGCCCTTCTCCAAAGAGAATATAAGCAGCCCTAAGTAGGGCTTGAAAAAAACGCACTAATTCTCCCTTGTGCGATTTCTAATTGGATAATAAATATTGCTTTTAATATTTATTTCAAATCTCTATAGTCTGAGCACAAATAATTCTCTTTAAATTAATTGTTCACTTGGCCCCATCTATGACATGGAGATCCTCAAGTTAATTTATAATGTAAAAATATATAATAACGTTAGAATATAAGGTCAACTATTAATGTTTATTTAAAACAAATGAACGTCAATATCTCCATTATTGCTCATCCGTTTTACTCGCCATCTAAACTAGAAACTGGCATAAGAAATCTGCATATGACCAAACCCTATTGCTAAAAATAGCAGGGGTCCATCATTAACACAATTGACTTACTATAAATAGTAAGTTCAGCATCCGGAGTCCCGTTGACCTCAAACGAACATCAATCCTGCATATCTCTAACTGCTGAAGGAGTTGCATCCCTCATAGGACCCTCTATCCATCCTCATTAGCCTACAAGGGTCAGTAGTAGGCTAATTTACTCAGCTGACTGATGTCAACTAGCTGGGGGCATCACACAATATGGCTGCGTGTAAGCCTATCTGGCTTCAGAAACTTCTAGTTTGGCTTTTTGATCAAGAGCTAGATCCAACAGTCATTTACTGTGATAATCAAAGTTGTATCAAACTCTTTGAGAATCCAATGTTTCATGACAAGTCAAAGCACATTGAGATCAAGTACCACTTCATCAGAGATTGTGTGCAGAAGGGGACAGTGAAGTTGCAACCTACAAATGAGCAGGTAGCAAACATCTTGACTGAGGCTTTGATGAAGGGAAAGTTTGTTTTCTTCAAGGAAGGTGGGTGTTGAACAAAACACCTTCCTTGCTAAGAGGGAGTGTTGATTTCTGTAGCTCAAAAGGTGTTTGCATGTTGAGTTTTTTTTAAGTATGCATGAGTAAGTTGAAACTTTGGTTTACTTTTCCTAGCAAATAAAGCATGGTGAAGTTATCTAGCTGTAAACACAATTGCTTAGTTTAGGTAGAAGTCATAGTTTCTTATGGTCTGCGCGTTCAAAACTTTATAGTAGGCATAATTCATGCAAGGCATGTGTATGAACTGCTGTCTAAATATAGGAGTTGTATGCATGCGGTGAAAAACTCAATGAGGTATCTGCATGCGGGTGAAAAACTTAATGAGATATCTTGGATTAAAAACTTATAAATTGAGCCTTTGAGTTGAGGCTAAGGTACAATTTTGATTAGCATGACTTGGAGATTCAGTGAGAGAAAGTATCCGGGCAGAGAAAGAGGATTGTGAGGCTGAAATTATCTCTGCAATCTTGTAATCTGTTGTATGAAATTTTGCTCCTGATGCTGAATAAACGTGTGTTTGCAGGTTAATTTCTCTGCAATCTTGTAATCTGTTGTATGAAATTTTGCTCCTGATGCTGAATAACGTGTGTTTGCAGGTTTCCCCACATTGGGGTTTCCTGGGTGTATTTGTGTCATTTTTTTATTGATTTCATGCGAATATGCTTCAACTGTTTAGTGCTATTAAATAACTAAGAGTCTTGACTGTTACAAATCAGAAAGATTAAAATTGTGTTATTGTTCTGAGAAATTTTTTGAACAGTTAATCTGCAACTGGGTTGTAGAAATTATCAGAAAAGTATATTTCACTATGCTTGTCTTATATATCTTCGAAAGTGCACGTCCCTTTCTGTCTATGATTCTGTACAACTGAATTGGGTTTGAACTTTTGAATATAGTTTAATTTTTTGTCCTATGGCCCCGTAAGAACGGATTTAAGAAATAGATTTTGTCGAAACTTAAACCTAGGGATCCTCATCTACCAATCTACTTTTAGAAGGCTTGCGTTATTATAAGTTTTGGGTTTTCGTTGCTGAAACTCTAAGCATGGCGCGCTGCCTACATTCTTACAGATAAGCCAGCTTTTGAAGAACTCCGTCAATTTTTGGAATTCCAGCTTCCAAGACAATGGGCTCCTCTTTACGGTGAATTTTTACTTTCAGGACCAACAGGAAGTAGAAATACATCGCTTCAATTCAGCTTAGTGGGCCAGAAACTTAAAGTGAATACAAGTCCAGTAAGTGAAGTCATTCTTTTAAAATTCCACAGATGGCGATTGTTCGATTGTATTTTACACAACTGTAACTTGCTTGTTTGAAGCTTTCTGATTAGCCAAATTGGCAGGTAAGTGTAGGCAGGAAACCTGTGACTGGCGTTCGTCTGTACTTAGAGGGGAAGAAATGCAATAGACTCGCAATCCATCTTCAGCATATTTCTACTACACCAAGTATTTTGCAATTGTCTGGTTATGCTAATGCTGAACCTGAATATTCTAATGATTCTAATCATAAATTCTACGAGACAGTACAGTGGAAAAAATTCGCTCATGTCTGTACTGCACCTATTGAGTGCAATGGATCATTGGTAGGTGATCCAGCATCAATTGTGACCGGGGCACAGCTTGAAGTCCGCCGTAAGAAAATGCAAAAGATCTTATTTTTGAAGCTTAAGTTTTCAAGGGTAGACGGAGCAAGCATTCGAAAATCTGAGTGGGATTATTCTCCTAATTTATGTCAAAAGCCTGGAATTATATCAATGATTAGAACGACTTCCTTCTCAGAACCAAAGCCACCAAAGCCTACACCAGTTCCAAAGTTGTTGAAGTTTGTTGATACAACAGAACTGACCAAGGGTCCAGAACACATGCCTGGTCATTGGGTAGTAACTGGAGCTAAATTGTGTGTCGAGGGAGGTAAAATATCTCTGGGAGTGAAGTTTTCACTTTTAGATATGAATGACTTTTGTAGGAAAACAGGTTACGGACACTGACGGCAGTGGTTTTTATGTAATAATTATATGCTATAATCACCCATTCGACTGATTTTATTTTTAATTGTTAGACTCTACCTCCTCTCGTAGACACTATAATTTTCTCAAATGTATCCTGAAATGTTCTCTAATGTGGAGAATCATGGTCTTTGAAGCCTTGAGCAACTCTCAAAAACAAATGTTAAATAGATCTAAAAATAAGTTTGTTAATGTTAGTAATGTTTGCGTAATTAATAATTTAATAGTTAGGTTTTACCAGAAAATGTGGTTTTAGAATGTGAACTTTAAGTTTTATATAATATAGTTTTGGATTTTATAATAATATTGTGTAAGGAAAGAACAATGGAAGGAACATAAAAAATAATTTAGAATCAGATATGGCGTTAAAATTGTTTTAAATATTTTTTTAAATAAAGTGTTAAATATATTTTAAAATTTATTATGATATTAAAATCACTTTAATTTATTGTATAAATTTATTTTGATATTTAAATCTGATCCAAATATTTTAAAATCTGATAGAATGTTAAAATTGTTTGGAAAATCTTAAAATCTAATAATATGAAGAAATATGAAAAATTGTTTCAAATAATTTAAAAATTGATTGTTAAAACTTCTGATTTGTTATCAAGCAAAAAAAACTTCTGATTTGTTTATATCTAGTTGTTGGAAACAAGGTGTCTAGTTGGTTGTTGGAAACAATGTGTCTAGTTCTAGGGTCTACCTGGAATCTGACTGTAGGCGTTCAAAGTAGAAGGTGAGTATTTATTTACGGGAGTTTTTAAACGTGTTAAGGAGCGAATCATTCGACCAAGCCGAGTTTCTAATTTATAATAGCTTGAATAAAGGGAAACTCCATAAATATAAGAAATATTATATAATTAAAATTATAAATTCTCTTCCTTCGACATACTTGGGGATTCCTTTTTTTATGGGATCTGCCAAGCCTTCTTTTTGGAATTCTATCATTGAGAGATTAAAGTCTCGTATTTCTGCTTGGAAAGCTAGATGGCTATCCCTTTTAGGTTGAATTCTTTTAGTCAAAACAATTTTATCTGCTATACCTAATTACTACATTTCAGTTTTGCATGCTCCTAGATCTGTCATTAATCAAATTGAAAAAATTATTTGCCCCTTCCTTTGGAATAATAACATAACTGAGGAGAAAAAGATTTCGTTGATTTCTCTTGACAAAATGTCCCTCTCCAAGCAGGCTGGTGGAGCTGGGATTTAGGACTTATCTAAAAGAAATATAGCTTTTGGTGGTAAATTGGTTTGGGCCATGTATACCAAGCCTCAATCTTTGTGGTGCCAAATTATGCAAGTTAAATATTTAGATTCCCAAAACCCTACAAGGATTTTCACTATTTATAATCCTTCTTAAGGGTTTACCATTTGGAATTTCATGATTTCTTGTCGAGAAGTGGTTTCCAATTTCCTCTCCTGGTAGGTTCATTCAAGGGAGGATGTTCTTTTTTGGAAGGATTCTTGGAATGGGTTTCCCCTTCTTTCTCAGTCTAACTCCCTTGCATTTGTTTCTATTATACTTTCACATTCATGGGGTGTTAGGTTAGTTGATTATGTGGATAGTGTGGATTTATTTTCTCATAAGGTTTCTTGGAAGGATCCTTCTTCCCTTTTGTCATCTTCGCAAGAAATTCATTCTTTCAAATCCATCTTGCAAGATCGAGTTGTTTTTCTTTTTAATTCCAAAGATCAACTTGTATGGTGTCCTAAAACAGGGAAGTATTCGGTTAAGGAAGGATATCTTGTTGTTCAACAAATGGCTAATCATCAATCTTATCATCGTGCTTTTAGTTTTTGTTGGAACAATTCAGTTTTGCCTAAAGCTGGAGTTTTTTCTTGGTTGGCTTTGCATAACAGAATTTGGACTAGTGATCGCTTAGCCAAATTCAATATTGCAACTCCATTTCCTTGTGTTCTTTGTGGTAATGATCTTGAGGATGTTAACCACTTTTTTCTTCATTGTGACTTTTATGTAAATTGTTGGCATTTTGTTCTTCAGAAGCTATCCCTCTCATTTCCTTTTCCTTTTCTTTATGGGACATGTTCCAGTCTTGGCCAACCTTGTATTCTTCTTCCCTATTTGTTTGTCTCTGGTTCATTGTTCCATCTTCAGTCATCTGGTCCATTTGGTGGGAACGCAATAAGCGTAGCTTTAGAGGTGAGTCTTCACAGATGTTGGTTGTTCTTGGTATTTTGGAAAAAAAGTATTTCTGAACAAGTTAATGCTCAAGTTCAGAAACATTTTAATCATAACTCAGAGTTTTCTTCTTGGGACAATTTTGTGGTTTCTTCTTGGAAAGGTGGCATTATTCTTGTATCACCTGTATTTCCACAAGTTTGGAAATCCATGGTAGATAGAAGATCAATTAAATGGCATCTTCCTAATGCTCCTTTCTGCAAATTAAATTTTGATGGATTCTCTTGTGGAAATCCTGGTGATTCAGGAATAGAGGTAATTTTTCGTAATAATTTGGGTGTTATATTAGCATTGAAAGCTATGTCAATTTCTCCTGGTACAAACAATATGGCAGAGGCATGTGCTCTTTTGGAAGGCATTGTTATGGCAAAAAAATTAAATCTAAAGCACCTTCATATTGAAGGTGATTCTGCCATTGTTATTAATGCTTGCAAAGCAAAGAAAGTTGATAACTGGCATTTCAAATACATTTTTGAGAAAATTCGGGCTCTTCTAGATTCGTTTGAGTACCTCATCATCTCACATGTATATCAAGAAGGAAATGCATTAGCAGACTACCTTGCTAACTTTGGTTGTGATAAAGTTTATTATTTATTCCTCTCGGTTAGGTTGTAGCGAGTTTCCCAAACTTATTTAGAATTGCTCAAGAAGAAATGTATCATGGTTAATATTCTGCTATGGTGAAGTATAATGCTCTGCTTTTTTGTATATATCTTTTTTGTTCTTGTATGCATATTCTGGTTGCATATATTTTTTGGTTGCAGGGCAGTTTGGGTTCATCTTGATGGATTTTTCGTCTAATGGTCATCATGGCGGTTTTATGTTTGGAGTTTCTCTCATGTCTCCAGCTGCAGGGCAATCTCATATGTATACTTTATTCATATTATGATATTGTATAATGTATTTTGGTAATCACTCCAAATGAGCTTGTATGCTCCTTAGTCGGATTTCTATTTGGTATCTAGCTTGGGCTAAAAACTTGTATTCATATTTTGATGGGCAAAAACCAGAGTTTTTCTTCACTGGTTCTTTTCTCCAAGAGCTCTCATTGAACCAATTTGTAAAAATATATATTATTAATAAAATATATTAAGTGGCATTGCTACCTTGTTTTATATATATATATATATATATATATATATATATATATATATATATATATATATATATATATATATATATATATATATATATATATTATGAATTATAGAAACATAGCTGACATATTTCAGAATTCAGGGAAACTTTGAAAGGATGAGATTTGTTGTTCAAAATCTCAATAGCTATAATTATTATTAATTGTTGGGCAAGTTGATCATCATGCATAACCTGAGGTAGCTTGCAAAAGTCTACATATGTTAGTTATCTTGTAAATATTAATGATTGTGGAGAAGATTGTCAATTCATTCATGTTCGGTTTAATAGATCATAGGTTTTAAATTGACAAAAAAAAATTAAAAAATTATGAGTTTAGTGATGTAACTATTTATTTTTGGTTTTTTTGGATTAATTATATTTTGTTATTTTTTATTTAGGATCAAATATTTGTGTTTTTCTGGAACATCTAATTGTGAACAAAGATAAATTTGGAAAAATAATGCATTTTTAGTTGAATCTAACAATCTATGTTCCATGTCTCCTACAATTAAGGGACTTTTGGAAATTATCATATTGCACCTAGCTATTAAATGGGAGGTTGAGAATTCACAAGAGGTTGAAGGAAGAGTTCATTTTGCGCTTGAAAATTGGACACATTGCTTGAAATGTAATTTTGGTGGTAGTGTTGTTGCTATCCAAATCTAGTTTGATGTTTCTTTTATTTATGTTTTGCTTTCCTTTTGTTGAGTGCTACTGAAAGAAATCTTGGAATAAGTCAAAATAAATTTACATGTATTGTCCATGTGTGGATAGAGTTTGAATATGATTCATTAAAAGACTATAGATTTGTCCATTAGTTCCAATATGCTATCAAGTTCTATTAGAACTTTTGTTGTCCAACTATGTCCATATTTGTAGGTAGGTTTTCAAGTCAGCTATTAATTCACATTCTATCATAAATATGTATTGTTTTTACACTAGATAAGTTGGAGAAACAACAGATTGTTCTCCAGTTCTATCTCTGATCTATCTTCGTTACTTTGTTGTTATATCTACTTTATTTTATTATTAGAGCCACCTTTATATATCTATTCCAAAAAAAAAATTTGCAGCATTTGTGAAAATAGGTTTGAGCAGTTGCATTTGTTCTTGTGAGAAGGTTCAATCAAGAGCTACAATATCAAACAAAAATCAACAATTTATTTGCTACAAACATATGAAAAGAAGTTGTTGCCAATGTGTGAGTGTAAATTTGTTGCTACCATAAATCCCGTTGTTGTGCAATATTGAGAGGTGGTTTGTTGTCTTTAATCGTATAAATATTTGGAAATGGATGTACCTCTAGAAAAATATACTATTCATAATTTGTACACATGGGAGATGAAAATGCAGATGCAATTGATGAATAAAAGTTTATGGGGTATAGTTAATGGCACCGAAGTAGCACCTACAAATTTATGCGAGCAAAGTCAGGCTATAAATCTGGAAACTAATAGCTCAAAGAAACTTGAAAAATGCTAACCTCAAATTTTTGAGAGATTATTGTTATACAAATTGATATTAAAATTTAATCATCCTCCCATTTCCTACATGTTGCATATCCTCCTTAGCTATCTCCTATGATCTCTCCCTAAAATTCTCCATGATCTTCTCAAAAATGTTTATCCCTTTATTCACTCAATTCTCCCCATCTCTCATTCCTATGTAGACTTCTAGAATTAGTTTGCATTACTATATCATTAAACATTACAAATATGAAATATTCTCTCACACTCCCTTTTAACAATTATTTGTAATTTTCATCTTTCTACTCCTTCGTCTTCACATCTTCTATCTTTGGTCCTTTGGTCTTTGTGTTTGTGTCTCCTTGTCTTGTGCCTATATGTAATGACCCCAAATAGCGCCTTACTTAATTTTCTCTCAAATTTCCCAATTAGGGTTTAGATTGCATTTGGGAATGGAAATTTCTAATGTTTCATACTAGGAGGATGCCAATTCCCAATAATTATCATATGCCATTATGTATTTAAATCATATTATATTAAGAATAATCTCTAATTCATAATATATACTTAAGCTCTAATTCCTTCACTCCTAATCACTAACCTTAAGGAAGATGGTAGATTTATTGTACTAGGATGCTTGCATAGTCTACAAGTGGATTCCCTCAAGGCTCTACCTATCTCATGGTATTTCCATCATGTGACCGATTTACTCGCCTCTTCCTATACACACTCCTTATCCCCTTAATAGTAATTAGTGAGTTGTTAAGGAATTGGCCAAAACTATATATTAATATTGTATATTTCAAAAATATAAATAAATATATAAAATATTAGATCATTCCTAAATATGAATATATTATACTTGTATATTTTGTTATATGCATTAGAATATATATAATTCAAACATATACTTAAGATATATAATTAATATATATAATTTTAATATTATTAATAAGTATATACTATATGTATATACAATATATTAATTATAATCCCTAACATGAATTTTGATATTATTTTCTAATCAATAACTTATTTATTAGCACTATGTCTATATGTGCTTCATTTCCTTTAATCATCTCTTCCTTTGAGGAGTATCTAACATATATTAACTCTTGTTCTTTAATACGAATGGATAATAATTATGGTCTTTCCCCTCATCCAAATCTTTGGAGGCCATGATCTATATTAAATGTATTTTATAATCTTTAGATTCTAAACTCTTCTTCAGATCTCTTATATATTCCCTACGTCGATATCATTCAATATTAACTATATTTAATAGTCTTCAATTCAATTATTCAATCTTCATTATTGTAATTTTGTTTCATCCTTCCTATCCCCTCTTTTTCACAAATGAGGGATTGCCGATATATACATCCCTGAAAAAACATGACTTGTTATAATCACTAGTACATTTGACATCATTTTTCTACAAAAATTATCGACCATTAATGAAAATGGTTTAGGTTGGTCGGGGTATAGAAGGAAAAATTTGTTTTTTTTTTAAAATCATGCCCGTGTTGGTCGAAATTTCCACTAATACCATGTCGGTCAAAATTTCGACCAACACGAGCATATTACTTTAAAAAAACATTTCAATTCTCATTTTCATTTTTACAGTTGTAGCGCGTGAATTAGGATTTCAATTCTCATTTTCATTTTTACGGTTGTAGCGTGCGAATTAGGATTTTCATTTGTAAGCTAAGGAGCAGAGCTTATTCCAGGTCGTGAAGAGCCCTACACTCGAGGTTAATAGCACATTTCATCATTTATCTTCCGCGCGTGGAGTTTGAGGTATCTTCCATGTTTGCTATGTTTCATTACATACTGGATTGTCATTTTCTTGTCATCTCTGCTACTAATATGCTGGTAGGCGATTGAATCAATGAGTATTCTTAGTGGTGACTACGGTTTGACTAGGGTTTGTAAATGCTATGACTGAGAATTATGAAGGCTGCGACTAGGGTTTAGGATGCAGCATGACATTGTACATCTGGTATAACCAATGCATTTGTAGATTTAAGGCATTTGCATATTTAAGGGACGCACGTAAGAGAATTTTTGGCATGCTTAAACACAAATGCACATATCATTGTTTAGGATGCAGCATGACATTGTACATCTGGTATAACCAATGCATTTGCAAATTTAAGGCATTTGCAGATTTAAGGGATGCATGTAAGAGAATTTTTGGCATGCTTAAACACAAATGCACATATCATGTTTCACCTACTAGGTCACAAGAGCATATACAAGATTCTTGATAAAATAGATAGCCAATGCATCCTATTGAAGGGAGAGAAAATAAAAAACAATAAAATAGAAATCAACAACAACACGGGAACCATAACAATGATCAAGTTCCATAAAACTATTGCCAATAGCAGTTCAGTACTCAGTAGTGAAATCAATGGTTTGGCAATGTGTCAAACCCTAGACATCAAGTTTGAATACAAGCTCAAAGGTTTGTTTCTTTCAAAGTTCAAACACCTTGTAGGAGTAGAAATATATAGACATGAATTGGATTTCTTTGGAATTTCTAATTACCCAAACAAAATCCCTAGTGATATAAAAGGAATGATTCATATGTTTCAAGGTAATAATGCAGTAATTGGGGAAGAACATCTAAGTTATTTCATCAATACTACACATGAATATGAGACAAACAATGAGGATGCCATGATAAAATTGTTTGTGAATTCCTTAAAAGAAAGTGCCAAAGAATGGTACAAAAATATCCTAGACAGTAGTACTATTTCTTCATATTCATATTTCTTCTAAATAGTGTGATGACTGTCCCAACTAGAGAATCACAACTTTATATTATAGGTTCTTCATGGCACCTTTCAACTTGTCCAATTATGGAAACTGGCTTGCCTAGGGCAGCTGTATCTAGTTGTGAGATTTTCATATCATATTTCTCTCCGTAAGAATAGTTGTGGCATAGGATCCTTCAACTGTTTGTGGACCCTTGTGGACCAACATGAGCTAGGCATTCTCCAATATTAGACCAGCTCTTCTTTGTCCCCTTGATGGAAGTTGAGTCAATCTTCTTTGTCACGAATGAGCATTCCTCTAATACTAACATTCCTTTCACTTCTCACTTCTCCCAACTCTAAGTGAAATCTGAATGTTTTATTGGCAATATTAAAGTCAAATAATTTCCCATTCTTTTTTAATTTCTCAAGTTCCTGTATAATATACTGACACCTTGTTTCCTGGAGTGGCCTTTTGGCTTTCTATTATCTGGGATACCAAAGTTCTTGCTACCATATTTTAGGAACATCAGTGAAAGTGCTCTTTCTTTTCCATTGTATTCTTTTCCATATGTCTTGTTACAACTGTATTGGGACAGTCGTCACACTATTCCCCTAAGCACACTATGGCTTTGCCTTCTCATCCACAAGAAACTCTAACATCATTCTAAACTCTTCTATACTCTGCCCATATCCATTCCAATCCATTCATACTTCTACACAAACAAATTAACTCACCAAAATGTTGTCATTCTGGGACAGTCATACCATGTCCATAAAATTATACCAATAGTTGAAATAAAAGGAATGATTCATATGTTTCAAGGTAATAATGCAGTAATTGGGGAAGAACATCTAAGTTATTTCATCAATACTACACATGAATATGAGACAAACAATGAGGATGCCATGATAAAATTGTTTGTGAATTCCTTAAAGAAAGTGCCAAAGAATGGTACAAAAATATCCTAGACAGTAGTACTATTTCTTCATATTCATATTTCTTCATATTTCTTCTAAATAGTGTGATGACTGTCCCAACTAGAGAATCACAACTTTATATTATAGGTTCTTCATGGCACCTTTCAACTTGTCCAATTATGCAAACTGGCTTGCCTGGGGCAGCTGTATCTAGTTGTGAGATTTTCATATCTGATCTCTTAACATATTTACTAGAAGCCCTCAATAAGAATAGTTGTGGCATAGGATACTTCAACTGTTTGTGGACCCTTTGTCTATCTAGGAGATTTGTGTACCTTGAAACATATGAATCATTCCTGTTTGTGCATCCTCATTGTCTGTCTCATATTCATGTGTAGTTGATTTAAACAATAGATTCATCACTACAATGAGAAAGTTACCACCACACGTCAAACATAAGGTGCATTTGATTGAAAGATTGGTCACTGTTTACAAGACAAAGGTTCCACAAATAATTGAAGGATCCTATGCCACAACTATTCAGCTTACTTAGAGAAATATGAGGGATTCTCTAGTTGGGACAATCATCACACCATTCCCCTAAGCACACTATGGCTTTTCCTTCTCATCCACAAGAAACTCTAACATCATTCTAAACTATTCTATACTATACCCATATCCATTCGAATCCATTGATCCAATCCATTCATACTTCTACACAAACAAATTAACTCACCAAAATGCTGTCATTCTGGGACAGTCATACCATGTCCATAAAACTATACCAATAGTTGAAATAAAAGGAATGATTCATATGTTTCGAGGTAATAATGCAGTAATTGGGGAAGAACATCTAAGTTATTTCATTAATACTACACATGAATATGAGACAGACAATGAGGATGCCATGATAAAATTGTTTGTGAATTCCTTAAAAGAAAGTGCCAAAGAATGGTACAAAAATATCCTAGACAGTAGTACTATTTCTTCATATTCATATTTCTTCATATTTCTTCTAAATAGTGTGATGACTGCCCCAACTAGAGAATCACAACTTTATATTATAGGTTCTTCATGGCACCTTTCAACTTGTCCAATTATGCAAACTGGCTTGCCTGGGGCAGCTGTATCTAGTTGTGAGATTTTCATATCTGATCTCTTAACATATTTACTAGAAGCCCTCAGTAAGAATAGTTGTGGCATAGGATACTTCAACTGTTTGTGGACCCTTTGTCTATCTAGGAGATTTTTGTACCTTGAAACATATGAATCATTCCTGTCTGTGCATCCTCATTGTCTGTCTCATATTCATGTGTAGTTGATTTAAACAATAGATTCGTCACTACAATGATAAAGTTACCACCACATGTCAAACATAAGGTGCATTTGATTGAAAGATTGGTCATTGTTTACAAGACAAAGGGTCCACAAACAGTTGAAGGATCCTATGCCACAACTATTCAGCTTACTTAGAGAAATATGAGGGATTCTCTAGTTGGGACAGTCATCACACTATTCCCCTAAGCACACTATGGGCTTTGCCTTCTCATCCACAAGAAACTCTAACATCATTCTAAACTCTTCTTTACTCTGCCCATATCCATTCCAATCCATTCATACTTCTACACAAACAAATTAACTCACCAAAATGTTGTCATTCTAGGACAGTCATACCATGTCCATAAAACTGTACCAATATTTGAAATAAAAGGAATGATTCATATGTTTCAAAGTAATAATGCAGTAATTGGGGAAGAACATCTAAGTTATTTCATCAATACTACACATGAATATGAGATAGACAATGAGGATGCCATGATAAAATTGTTTGTGAATTCCTTAAAAGAAAGTGCCAAAGAATGGTACAAAACTATCCTAGACAATGATTCATTCTTATGATTCTTGCATTCTCTCTTTCCTGATGATGGATCACAGAGTGTGATCCGAAATGTTGATGCCAAAAATTAACACAATCAAATCTAGAAATGCTCATGAATTGTTAATATGGATTGTGGAAATCTGATATCACTAATCCTAGACAATAGTTGATTTAAACAATAGATTCGTCACTACAATGAGAAAGTTACCACAACATGTCAAACATAAGGTGCATTTGATTGAAAGATTGGTCATTGTTTACAAGAAAAAGGGTCCACAAATAGTTGAAGGATCCTATGCCACAACTATTCTTATTGAGAGAAATATGAGGGCTTCTAGCAAATATGTTAAGAGATCAGATATGAAAATCTCACAACTAGATAGATTACTAATATTGGAAGTACTATGGACTTGTAGAGGCAATTTAACAGTTCAGGAAACTAAGAAATGAGTTGTCATTATGGTATGATAAATGTCCCTTTGCGTTGAGAAAATTATAGTATGATAAATGTCCCTTTCTAAACTTTGATTTGGTATGATAAATGATAAACGTTGAGATAACCGTCCATTTCTAAACTTTGATTTGGTATGATAAATGTCCCTTTGCGTTGAGAAAATTATAGTTGAGAAAATGGTTGTTCAGTAACGATTTGTATCTGCTGGTTGCAAACAAATCATCCTTCTTCCACCAATGAGTCATTCCATTCAAGAAAGACCATGTCTGACGATATCAACTCATAAAAAAATAGGGAGACAATTGCTAGACTGTGGTCTAACTTAAAAAGAAAAGGTGATGGAAAATGTTATTGTCCTTGCAAAATTTGTAAGGGCTTAAAGACTCGAAGATATCTAATCAAAACAACTGAGGAACATTGTAGGCAACATGGTCACATTGAAGGGGGAAATGAATTTCATCCATTGGTATGTATTTTAATAATTTATAAAATACATAAGACATGATTTGATGATGACATCATGGTCATGGTTAATATAAGGTCATCATTTTCATATAGATCAACGTCCCTCAGTTTCATGTTATATTAGAAGTGAAATGTTGATGCTAAGACAATTACTTTGTGACCATAATAATCCTACATATGTTTTTTTGCACAATAGATAAAGTCTGCCATTCAATTCCAAGAGAAACTCACAATTTCAATTGTGACCACACTAGCCTGAACGCAACAAACTTGTTAGAAACATGAAAAGAAAACATGTTAGCAATTCCATCATTTGTCTATTGTTTGGGACAGTCACCATAGAATTATTTGGACTGTCTCTCCTCTTGCCTTGCAAGGTTAAAATGGCCTTTTTTTCATCCCTCCTTGAATAGACCCTTACCGTCTTGCACTTGTGCAATGATAGGACACCAATGTTGCTAATTAAGGTTGGCAGGATGATTATGCCTATCCTAAAAAAAGACTGTCAAATCATTATGCTTTCAAATCAATTACCTATCGATGTATCCCTTGCGAGGGAGAGAAGCCAAACACATAAAGAACATGCACATAAACACGGCAACTGAAAAACTTAAATGGAATACACCAAGAAGTACCAAATGATGAATGCTCAATTGTTGTAATGGCAAAGCAATATCAGAACCATCCATTTATAGTCCTAATGATTTTGGAAATTGTTGACAAAGAGTGTTACTTTTTTTATTATAGTATAAATGATTTTTCTATAGTCGTAATGATTTTTCTTATTTCTTGTCTTTTGTCCCTTTTTTATTTCCTATGTCTATGCTTCGAAACGAGATTTTGTCACCTTCTTTTGATGGTATATTTCATTCACTCTATGTGGAATACTATTTTGTTCACTATTTTATTTCAGCTTCATATTTCTTTCATTTTTCATATACACACAAACTACACATGCTGATAAAAAAAATGAGCTATTTGATTTAGGTTTACTTTTCATTATTGTAAATGGTTAATATTTCTGATGGTACTCCTTGGTGTATTTGGACTGTAAAAATAATCATATAAAAATAATAAATGTAGTAACGATGGTGTAGTGCATTATTGATATAGGTTTGATGACTCTTGTCAATGTGCCAAACTATCAATGTGGTGGTGGGAAGTGTGTGTTGAAGAGTTCACGGACATTGAACAACCTTGGACGACAATTTTGGTGCTTCCCTAATCGAAAAAAGGTTTCTAATGTGTATATATTTAAAGTTTCTAATGTAAATACTATTCATTATAATATAAGAACTAATGTAGACTGGGTATCACAGGGAAATAATGGCTACGAATACTTTAGTTGGGTCGATGACAACTCATCTGCATCTATCCGCCCATCTCCACTTATCCGCGATGAAGGATTTGAGTGCAAAACGTGTCAGGCTAGAGCAAATTCTGAAATTATATTTTTACGATGCCTTCTCTGTATTGTAATCGCATATCTAATTTGTTGCGACCATATGCAGAGATGAACTCAAGAATTAGTTAGTTTAGTATTTTCATATTGTAACTAATATTTTAATATTGATATGACATAACTTCTCTTTTCCTCAAGTGTGCATATATATGGTTTACATCTTTTTTTAGAATAATTCTTCATGTTTATGGCTCAGGTGAGCCCCAATCTGCTATCAATCACATGATTTAACGTTGATTTAGGCTGGAGGTAAATTACATGTGTCATGTAAACAACATGGTTGAATGCAATCTCTTTTGCATGTTTTCAAGAGTTTTCCCACCAATACAAGCGTAAATAACGCATTGAATGTAATCTACGGACGCTGCGTGGTATGAAGTCTCACTGAAGTTTGAGCGCAGCGTGGTATGAAGTCTCGCTAAAGAAGAGTACTACAGAGAGCAGGCCTACCGTACCAAGGAAGTTTGACAAGAACAAGGAATATGGCTTAAACAGAATGGGAAGACATCTTTCTAGCCTGGGCTTGGATCCTTCGACAATTAGCTTGATAATAAATGAAGCAAATGAGAGCTGAGCAATTAGCTTCCCAAGAAAAATCTTGTAAATGAACTGTGTGTACCCCAATTCCTGTGCCTTCTACGCATACCTAAATGATATATTTGAAACAACAAGGGTAAATTTAGCCTTACCCTTGTTGTTTCAAATATATCATTTGGGTATGCACAGAGGGCACATTAATTGGGGTACATATAGTTCATTTATGGGATTTTTCTTGGATAGCTAATTGCTTATCTGTCATCTACATTATTTATAAGCTAATTGCCGAAGGATCTAGGCTCAGGCTAGAAAGATGTCTTCACAAACACATAAAAAACATACACATAAACATGACAACTGAGAAACATAAATGTAGATTTCACAATAGCTGAGAAACATAATTGTAGGCATCACTGTCACAATTTTTTGGAGACAACATAATTGAGTTGTATACCCAGATGATGGAGAGCAACTTCTGCTCCTCTGATTCCAAGTTGACATTGCAGGATCCAAAGACCATAGATAAAGAATAAATTGAGAGAGCGGAGGAGGGCCATAATGACCAAAATAATACAGGACAAACCTCAAGTTAAATGAGGCAACTTGAGGTTTTTCCTATATTATTTTTGTTGTTATGGCCCCCCTCCGCTCTCTCAATTTATTCCTTATCTATGGTCTTGGGATCCCGCATTGTCAACTTGGAACCAGAGGAGCAGAAGTTGATCTTCATCATCTGGGTATACCACTCAATTACATTGTCTCCAAAAAAATGTGATCATGATGCCTACAATTATGTTTCTCAGTTGTTGTGTCCCAGGACCCCTTATGACCCTTTACGACCATTTACGATCTCTAAGAATACATCTTAGAGGTCTTAAAATGTCGTAAAAGGTCATAAGAGGCTCCTAGGAGGGGCCAGATGAGCTTCCACCTTCACGTGGTTGGCCCTGTTAAGTAGAGAATGTTAATTAAACTATTATTGAAACATAATTGTAGGCATCATGGTCACATCGGGGATGAAACTATTCCAAGTTGACACTGTGGGATGGAGAACAACTTGGAACCGGAGGTGCAGAAGTTGCTCTCCATCGTCTGGGTATACCACTCAATTATATTGTCTCCAAAAAAATGTGACCATGATGCCTACAATTATGTTTCTCAGAGAATGTTAAACTATTCTCGAAATAAAGAGAAGCTGGCAACAACCAATAGAATGAGTGTGGACACCTGAAGATAAATATCAAATAGGGGAAAAGCACCTGCAACAACAGAAGCAATAGCTGTAGATACAGATGAGGATATCGTAGAAATCCCTAATTTAGTGTTTCAGAGAACAAATGATGGACTGTGAATTAGGCATTTTTGCGATATCGTCATCTAAATCTATTATTTACATTGGAATGCAACCTGCGAATATTGATACTGCACCAGCTGAGCACGATGGAGGCATCAATTCTAATGTGAATTGTAGTACTCAAGGTATACATTTTCTATTCGAATTTTGATTAATGAATATTTAATACAAGCAAACATATTCAATTGTTTAAGGTGGATTAGTTGTGATGATGAGACGCACCATTTAGATGTTAACTGTGACAATCTCTTGGTTTCAGGCAATGCAGAAGGAGAAGCCTAGTTCAATATGCAATCTCGCAAAATATGCACAAATATCAGGTGGAGTTGAAAAATGCAACAGGCTTGCATTTTTTATAGAGGTCTTTAATTGCGTATTTTAAGGTATAGACCATCGTGAAAATGTAAATGTGTTGTGTTTTTTCAACTCCACCTGTTGTCCATGCATATTCTACTTGTGTTGCACATGCATTCTCAATTCAGAGTGAGAAAAATCTTATTTTCGATGCGAGGGAGAGAAGCCAAACACAAAGAACATGCAAATAAAGTTGACAACTACAAAACATAAATGTAGGTATGTAGGTATCACAACAGCTGAGAAACATAAATGTAAGCATCATGGTCCCAATTGTTTGGAGACACAACATAATTGAATGCTATACCCAAAAAATGCAACACAATCACTACTCCTACAGCTCTAAGTTGACATTGTGGATCCATAAACCATATATAGATTCCTTATCTTTGGTTTTTGGATCTCGCAATGTCAACTTAGAACTACAGGAGTAGTGGTTGCGTTGCATCGTCTGGGTATACCACTCAATTATGTTGTGTTTTCAAAACATTGTGACCATGATGCCTACATTTATGTTTCTCAGCTGTTGTGTCCTAGGACCCCTTATGACCCTTTACGACCATTTATGACCTCTAAGAATACATCTTAGAGGTCTTAAAATGTCGTAAAGGGTCATAAGAGGCTCCTAGGAGGGACCAGATGAGCTTCCACCTTCATGTGGTTGGCCCTGTTAAGTAGAGAATGTTAATTAAACTATTCTCGAAACATAATTGTAGGCATCATGGTCACATTTTTTTGGAGACAACATAATTGAGTTGTATACCTACATGGAGAGCAATTTCTGCACCTCTGATTCCAAGTTGACATTGCGGGATGGATAACAACTTGGATCCAGAGGTGCAGAAGTTGCTCTCCATCGTTTGGGTATACCACTCAATTACATTGTCTCCAAAAAAATGTGACCATGATGCCTACAGTTATGTTTCTCATAGAATGTTAAACTATTCTCGAAACAAAGAGAAGCTCAAAGAGAAGCTGGCAAGAACCAACAGAACGAGTGTGGACACCTGAAGATAAATATCAAATAGGGGGAAAGCACCTGCAACAATAGATGCAACAGTTGTAGATACAGATGAGGATATCGCAAAAATCCCTAATTTAGTGTTTTAGAGAACAAACGATGGACTGTGAATTAGGCATTTCTACGATATCGTCATCTAAATCTATTATTTACATTGGAATGCAACCTGTGGATATTGATACTGCACCGACCGAGCACGATGGAGGCATCGATTCTAATGTGAATTGTAGTACTCAAGGTATACATTTTCTATTCGAATTTTGATTAATGAATATCTAATACAAGAAAACATATTCAATTGTTTAAGGTGGATTAGTTGTGATGATGAGATGCGCCATTTAGATGTTAACTGTGATAGTCTCTTGGTTTCAGGCAATGCAGAAAGAGAAGCATAGTTCAATATGCAATCTCAATTCATATACATAGGATATCAGGTGGAGTTGAAAAACACAACAAGGTTGCATTTTTTATAGAGGTCTTTAATTGCATATTTTAAGTTATAGACCATTGCGAAAATGTAAACGTGCTGTGTTTTTTCAACTCCACCTGCTATCTGTGCATATTCTGCTTGTGTTGCACGTGCATTCTCGATTCAGAGTGGGAAAAATCTTATTTTCTATGCAAGGGAGAGAAGCCAAACACAAAGAACATGCAAATAAACATGACTGCTACAAAACATAAATGTAGGTATCACAACAGCTGAGAAACATAAATGTAGGCATCATAGTCCCAATTGTTTGGAGACACAACATAATTGAATGCTATACCCAGAAAATGCAACACAACCACTACTCCTGCAGTTCTAAGTTGACACTATGGATCCAAAAACCATATATAGATTCCTTATCTTTGGTTTTTGGATCTCGCAATGTCAACTTAGAACTACAGGAGTAGTGATTGCGTTGCATCATCTGGGTATCCACTCAATTATGTTGTGTTTCCAAAACATTGTGACCATGATGCCTACATTTATGTTTCTCAGTTGTTGTGTCCTAGGACCCCTTATGACCCTTTATGACCATTTACGACCTCTAAGAATACATCTTAGAGGTCTTAAAATGTCGTAAAGGGTCATAAGAGGCTCCTAGGAGGGGCCAGATGAGCTTCCACCTTCACGTGGTTGGCCCTGTTAAGTAGAGAATGTTAAACTATTATCAAAACAAAGAGAAGCTCAATAATTTATATCTAAATAGCAATTTTGTTCTTATCAAACCGTCAAAACATTTAAATAGTCTTTTAAACTACTATTAAAAATAAAATATTTAATCAACATTTACTTACAGATTTGTGTGCTTGTCTGAGTTTGATACGCAGATCAAACTCAGACAAGCACACAAATCTGTAGGTAAACGAAGCTTTCTTAGTCAGTTTGATTTTTCTTGAGGTTGTGAATATACAGTACAATGAAAATGCTTTGTTCAATCTAATTGTGCTAAATAGAAGAAAATAGCTAAATCAAAGCTTCATAGATTCATATATGCATACTAATTATAGACAAGCAATATTTTCAACTAAAAGTAGGAATATATTGAAAATGGTGTCATATTTTTATTTTTTTAAAAGTTAGTATTGGTTGAAATTTTGACCTTTACACAGTACTAATTTCGACCAGGACGCTATATGTTCGATGGTCCATTCGATGAATTTTCATGGATAATTCAACGACTGAATGGACTAATTTCGACCAGGATGCTATACATTCGACGAATTGGGGTGGATAATTCGACGACAAAATGGTCTCAATTTCGACCGTCACACCAATTGAACAATGTCTTATTCTTCTAGTTCCAAGGGACTGATGCAGTCGATAATTTGACCAGTTGTGGGGTCAAAATTTTGACTATTATTTACCATGTAGAAAATTTGACGAAAAAAGATCGACGATAGTTTTAGTCACCTATTCGACCAATTGTTGTAGAAAATTTGACTAATTCTCGTCGAAATTTAATGTAAAATTTACTAGTGAATTGAAGAGATGTGTCTCTTCTCCTACCTCCTACAGTTGGACTTTTCCAAGTCCCTCCTTTAATTTTTGATTTTCTTATTATCTTCCATTTAATTTATGATTGTATTACACTCACCAAATAGAAAATAGTGAGTAATATAGGATGTCTAAATTGATATGAATGTAAAGAAATGATATAATATTTATTATTAATTATTATATCTTTATTCATATAATATTATATTATTGATATTAAAAAATGATATTTAATTATTATTACTAGTGGTAGCACCCTCCAGCTTCTCGATTTGGGATCAAATGCACGCCACTCAAATTGGCCCTAATTAAAATTCCTTATGCATCTTCTTAGTCATCTTCTGGGTGAACCAAACAGGTCATCCCATATTCCAGAAATCATTTGCAGGATTTGTATCTTCTAGAATTGCAGCATCTTCCAAAATTGACTATATCTGGGATTTGGTATTCCATGCACCAAACGGGCCCTAAGTTCTTAGCTAAAATCAAACCATTAAATAAAGCTAAATCTTCAACCATATTGTTAGTGCAAGAGGAATAGGAGAAGACTTCAATGCAATTATAGAACCCAAATGGTCCCTAATAACAACACCTATTCCAAATTTACTCGGGTTACCTTTTGACGCCCCATCAAAGTTGAGCTTGAATAGGCTAGAGCTAGGAGGAATCCATTTAGAACATGTCCTTACTTTAGAAATTATTGATTATTATATCTCTTTCTATATCATATTATATGATTAACATGAAGATTTAATTACTAATTATTATTAAAATATTGCTTTGAGACAAATTATATCAGGAATTGAATATATCTATTTATATATGTTTATATTGTACGCGGATAAATTACGACTTATGATAGTATAACCTTATTGTTGATGCTTCTACATCACAAATGCTGAAAGGGAGATAGATTGGGAAAACATATAAGAGAAAATAATTTCATTATTGGTCTTGCTCTTTTAGACTCAGAACTACATCATGTTGATTTAGAAAAATCATCTAAAGAAATGTGGGATGAACTAAACAAACTATCTGGAGCAATTTTAAAGTTGCATCCATTTAGATTCAATTTTTTTGAGGAACTTACTATGTCTAACCACTAAAGTAATCTGAGATTTTTCATTAGGTTATGCTAAAGCTATCTTGTTGAATAGTTTTCCTTCAAAATATAGCAATGTTATTTTTACTATCAATCAGATGCCTTCACAAACTTTAGAAGATGTAATTTCAATGCTCTTACTTGAAGAAAAAGGAGCAATTATAGGATATTCAAGGGAAGATAACTCAATCTTGCATTGTACTTCAAGAAAGATATGTGAAAGAGAATGTTATGTAAGAATGTGATTGAAAGTTACTACTGTAGGAAATTAGGTCATACTGCAATCAATTGTAAAATTCATGCATATGACCTCAAAGGTAAAGTTAAAGAATTTGTAAATATAGTTGTTCTTGTGGAACCACTAGATGTTGATAGTGATGATGACATCTATTGAAGATGAGACACCTATTTTATTTTGAAGAGGTTGATACTTTCAAGACAAGAAATGATACAATAGAGGCTAGATATATATGCAATAGTTTGAGTTGGTAATAGATCAGAGAAACTATACCTCATTAGGGTTATGAGACATACATGTGAGGATTGGTGTTCAATAGTTTAGGGAGATCTAGAAAATTTAGAAGTTCAACATTATACCTTTATGAAGGTTATGAGGCATTTCATGTGAAAATGGTGTCTAATGGTGTTGGAAACTTGGTTGATAGTTACATGACTATGCTAGCAATTGGGAGCAACTTGAAAAAGTCTTATTGGTCTATGATCTATTTGCAAATAATAACTTCTATGTAATGTGTTATTTTATTTCGTATTTCTAGTTAGTTTAATTCCTAGTTTGTAGTATGCATATATGTTAGAAGTCCATCAAAATCCTTAATGGAGAGTATTGGAATAAGTCAAATGTATTGTTCATGTGGTAATAGAGTTTTAGTAGGATTCAATAAAAGACTGTGGAGTTGTCCATTAGTTCTAGTTTGTTGTCAAACCATGTCTACATTTGTAGGAAGGTTGTTGAGTCATCTATTAAGCTACATTGTATATTATAAATATGTATTGTTGTTGCACTTGATAAATAAGAGAAATTAATGAATTGTCAACAGTTCTCTCTTCGGTTTATCTCTATTACTTTTTTTATTTTTCTTTCTCTATTTAGAAAATGATTTAGTATAGTTATGCTATTATGTTTCTCACCTTTTGAATAATAATGAGGGATGACATATTGATGATTAGCTAGGAAGTAGTTTTGTACCTTTAACAAGCAATGCCTATGTTAGAGAAGTAAAGGCAATTAAATGATGTGGCAACTACCAAGTATGGATAATTGATTGGGGATACACTAGAGGGTTTCTAGTACAAGGAATCACTAGGCTAGTGGACATTATAGAAATGATGAATCTTGCTCATATTGCATGTCATGTAGATGACTAAAGGTTTGTTAAAGGAATTTCAACAAAACCATATCAAGGACAATGAGGAAGAGGTAATAGACCTTTAATGTGCAAGGGACAATGAGACATGGAGCTACATGTATGGGACTGGTAGGTGTTGTTCACACAAGAATGTGAAGTGGAAAGAGTTAGGAACCAATAAATGTGTATAGGTGTTGACATTAATTGATTAGTACAAGGAGGTAGGAGCTTGATTTATAGAGTGGGATTTTGAGTTATATTGAATGATGATCCAAACCATCTTGGGTTTGTTCTTATTTGATTCAATATTGTTAATATTTGTTTCCATTTTAGATCGAGGGGATTTTTTATTTTTTTTACAATTCAAAAGTAAGTTTTTTTTAGTTGCGTGTTGGGTCTGATAGAAACAAGGTAGAACACACAACTAAGAGGGGGGCTAAATCAATTGTGTCCCCAAAAAAAAATATTAAACTAAAACTTGGCCTCATTAATTAGATGCTTAATGATAAATATTAAAGAAATGAACCATCAAAACAAGAACACATAACACCAGAATTATTTTACATGGAAACCCAATTAAGGGAAAAAGCATGGAAGGGATCAAACCCACTAAATGATGTACTAGCACATATAACCTTGTTAAAGGTTCAAAGGGTAATGCACATGCATTCAAGCACACTGCTTAGAGCTCACAGCTCAAATACAAATGTGAGCAAAAACCCAAAATACAACTAGGGATACAACCCCAAAAGATGGACTACAATCCACTATGGACAACAATCCACTAAGTGAGTGAACTAACTGATAGAATCTTAGACATGTTGATATAGTTCCAATGAAGTACAACTTTGTTCTGAATGTATTTTAGATTCCACTCATACCTCTTCACACATTCACTAATATTACTTCATAAACATCTCACACATCCATACCATATCATCTCATTGCAATCACAAATGATCTCATCTTTAAATACATTACATCAACTCATTAAAAATAGGTCGGCAAAGGACCTAATTACAAAACATTACAAAGATTAATACATAATCCTCGATGAAATCCAAGACATGTTGGCTAAGACATAGCTAGGATCCAAATCTTCAATCACAAACATGCTACGATCCAAAGATCACACCACAATCCTCCACAACACACTAATTCACCAAGTTGGCCAAGAACACCAACATGTCACAGGAAAATCACTGAATCCAATCACACAACTCAATGTGATCCAAAAACATGAATGGAGAATGATCTAGAAACATCAACAAGAAACATGAAATCCCACAATAGTAACATAAACATCTCTGTCTCATAATTCATTATTGTCTCTACATTGTTCATTAGGAACACTGAACACCAACCTCTATCACTCAAGAAAAATAGCTTTCCAATATCCAAATCATGAACCATTCAAGATGAGAACACACATCCATGTCCTAAACTTACCACCAAGTTAGCAACCAAATATATTACATCACTGATCCATACCAAACCAATAACTAAAACACTGTTTCTATTGAAATAACCAGAAAACTATCTTCTGATACTCCAATCTTAACATCCTTAAATCATGCAATGAACCTCTACAACTTGATCAAGATCAAGTACAAACATTCCTCAACCATCCTACAGCTTAGCAATAATTGATCTGAAATACTTTGTCCATACCGAACCAAGACTTCAGCTGAACAAACCAAGAAACTGTCAGGATTAAATAAATATATTGACATCAAAGAAAAAATATTAATGCTAGCACATATATGCATGCAATCTCCAACAATATCCCCCTTTAGCATTGATGAAAACATAAGATGTGAAAAATCAAATCAATGCACAAAGAAATCATATTAACAATATCCACAATATATCAGTCTCTCCTCCTAAGTTTGATACTTCTCCATAGGACCATGTCTCCCTTATTTCTCTTATTTTTCACATGGCTATCTCCCCCCCTTTGCAATCAATGACAAAGACACATATATACACTAAGTCATAGAGGTCAAACAAAGATCATCTCAAATATTAAGAACATACCAACTACTCCCCCTAAGGAGCAGTCACCAAAAGCATCAATCCAGAATAAGGATAATTCTATTAAGATCATTGGACTGGTGCAAATATATGCATCTCTAGCTCTGATTAGGAGGGGCTATCACCCAAAGTGTACCTTGGAGATACTCAAAAGCATCCTTAGGCAAGGCCTTCATGAAGATATCTGGAATCTTCTCTTTTGTAGAAACATATTCTAATCCGACTTTCTTTTCATTCACCTTATCTTTCAAGAAATGATAGTTTATAGATATATGCTTTGTCTTTGAATGCAACACAAAGTTCTTTGAAATATTGATAGCACTCAAATTGTCACAATAAATAGCAATAGGCTCACCAAAACGTATTATGTTTTCTTCCAGTATTTGTTTCATCCAAACAACTTGAGTATAGTTCATTGAAGAAGCAACATATTTAACTTCAATGATAGATTGAGATATACAAGTTTGTTTCTTACTAGACCAGGAAACTAACTTCTTTCCCAAAAAGAATGCTCCACCTATGGTACTTTTCTTATCATCCACATTACCTACCCAATAAACATCAGTGTAAACACATAACGTAAGAGCATCATCTTTAGGATACCATAAGCCATAATCCATTGTCCCTTTCAAGTATATGAATATCCTTTTAACAACAACAATAATGTCATGTGATTCCTTTGGTTCTGCTTAATCTCGCAACAATGCAAACAACATTCATTATGTCTAGTCTTGTATTAGTCAAGTATATTAATCCACTGATCATTGATCTATAACTTTTTCGAGTAGCAAGAGGGGTATCATCATTCTTTGTCAAATTTCAACCAGTAACCATAGGATTTCCAATAGGTTTAGAATCATCCATTCCAAATCTCTTCAATAATTCCTTTGCATACTTAGACTGTGATATGAAAATCCATTTTTTAGATTGAGCAATGTAAAGACCAAGAAATAATTTCACCTCACCTATCATTGACATCTCAATTTCCTTTTGCATCTCATCACAAAAATCCTTACTCAATTTATCATTTCCACCAAAAATAATATCATTCACAAATACTTCAATAATTAATATACTTTCATGATCAATTTTGAAATACAAATTACTGTCAGTAGATCCTTTGTTAAAACCAAGTTTCAATAAATACTTATCTAACCTTGCATACCAATCTCTCGATGTTTGTTTCAATCCATACAATACTTTTTTTAGTCATAAAATCGTGTCATCTGGATTAGTCAAAGGAAAACCATCTAGCTATTCAATGTATACTTCTTCCAACTCTTCATTCAAGAATGCAAACTTAACATCCATTTGATATACTTTGAAATCTATATAAGTAGCATATGAAAAAACTATTCTAATTTCTTCAATTCTAGAAACAAGAACAAAGGTCTCCTCAAAATCAACACCTTCCATCTGTGAATATCCTTTGAAAACCAATCTAGCATTTTCCTTACTAGTTCACCATATTCATTTAATTTGTTTTTGAAAACCCATTTTGTTCCAATCACATTCTTCTCTTTTGGTCTAGGAACTAAGATCCATGTTTTGTTCTTTTCAATCTATTCCATTTCTTCTTTCATTTCCTTAACCCAACTTTCATCTTTGCAAGCTTCATCAACATTTTTAGGTTCAACTTGATAAATCAAACAAATTTCATTTCTAATTCTAACATGTTTTCCCCCAGTCATGATACCTTGATCTCTATCACCAATAATCTAATTTTTTGAATGATTTAACTATACATACCTTGGAGTCTTCAGATTTTTTTTTGTAGTAGACTCTTGAGTTTACACTTCTTCATCAATAACTTCTCCAACCTATTCTATCAATCCATTCTGATTTTGGTTTTGATTTTGTACTTGAACAATTTGATTTTCTTCTTCATCATCTAACTTGTAACTGCATGAATTGACTTGTTTCTGATAATACTTACCAAATTTCACATTAGCACTTTCCACTAACTTTCTCAATTGATTGTTAAAACATTTATAAGTTTTTCTCTTTGTAGAATAACCAAGAAAGATACCCTCGTCACATCTAGGATCAAACTTCCCTAAATCTTCATCTCTCTTGATAGAGCATTTACTTGCAAAGATTCTAAAATACTTCACAATGGGAACATGTCCATACCAAATTTCATAAGGATTCTTACGAGTACCATTCTTTATCTGAACTTAGTTCATAGTGTAGACTACAATGCTTACAACTTCTCTCCAATACATTTGAGGTACATTTACTTCCATCATCATAGTACTTGCAATGTCAAGAATAGCTTTGTTCCTTTTCTCTCCAATTCCATTATGTTAAGGGGTTCAAGGAGCTAACATCTAGGGTTGGGGAGCTAACATCTATCTCCTTATTCTATTTTCTTCATAGTACGCATTAAATTCTCCTAAAGTAGACTCTCCACCTCTGTCCGATCTTAATCATTTCATCTTCAATCTCTTCTCAGTCATGACCATAGCCCTAAAGATCTTGAATTTTTCAAAAGATTCAAATTTCTCTTTCAAAATGTAATCCACATCATCCTTGAATAGTCATCAATGAATAAAATAAAATATTTGTCACCATAATAACTCTTAGTTCTTGTAGGACCACAAAAATTTGTATGCACCAAATCTAAAAATCCTCTTGAAGAATGTATCTTTCTTTTAAAAGTAGATCTTGTTAGCTTTCCCAACTATCATTCCTTACACATATTATTAGGCTTCAACAATCTAGGTAGATCTCTTACAATATGTGTAGTACTTATCTTCACAATGTTATGAAAGTTTACATGACAAAGTCTCTTGTGCCACAACCAATTATCATCAATTATAGAAATCAAACATTTATTCTTAATGTTATTCAAATGAAAAATATTATGTCTGGTCTTGGTTCCTAATTTAATTTCAGCTCCAGAGCTTTCTTTGATTATGCACCTCTCATCCTTGAATTCCAACATGTATCCTTTACCAACAAGCTATCCAACACTCAAAATATTATGCTTTAAACCTTCAACATATAAGACATCATCAGTATTATTCTTACCATCAAGTGTAATCAAACCTCTCCCTTTGATAAAACAAGGAGTATTGTTATCAAATCTGACAACACCACCATTATACCTTTCCATTTTCACAATTTTGTTCTTATCTCTAGTCATATGGTGTGAACAACCACTATATATTACCCATTCATCTATTATCTCAACATGTGCAACTAGGGCTTTCTCTTCATTCAATAAAGTAGGATTATCATCTCTAATAGAAATAAAAACAATCTCTTCTTAACTCTTCTTGGATTCATCATCAATCGTACCATCAAGAGTAGCTAAATAACATTTCTTGTGATACTTAGAATAAAATTTTCTAGGTTTGTACTTCGGTACTCTCACAGGACATCTAGAAGCAAAATGACCAATCTTATTGCAAGAAAAACATTTCAAAGGTAGCTTCCCTTCATACTTACCTACACCCCTGGGAACTCTTTTAGCAATTAGGGCTTCTAGCTCTTCCAACTTTCTTTCTTCTTCTTCAATCTCTTCCCATTCCTTAGTATGTGTAGATCCAAACTTAGATGAACTTGAAGAACTCTCACCAGAATCATAATTTGACTTATCTTTAGAAATAGTAGCTTTAAATGCATATTCATACTTAAGAAAGTTATCACAAAATCTAGTCATTTCAAAAGAAGATAACTTACCAACTAGTGAATCTCTTGTCACCCTAGAAAGAGTCATGATCCCTTCAATTGCAACAACTTTGTTATCATAAGAATGAGGCAAAGATCTCAGAATTTTAGAAATAGTTTCGTCCTCATCGAGAGTTCCACCAACGCTTCTAATTCCACAAATAAGTTTGGTTATCTTGTGAACATAGGCTTGTATATTTTCATCTTCACTCATCCTCAAGGCTTCCAGCTTCCCTTTTAGGCTTTGCAATGTTGATTTATTTACAATGGCATCTCCTTCATGTAGTGCTTCAAGTTTTATCCATACTTGATGTGCAGTTTCCAATTCTAGGACATTTGTGTATTTAGAATCTCATAAGGCACTCAACAAGGCTTCCTTGGATCTCATGGTACATTTGAATTTTTTCTTCTCATCAGCAATTGCAAGTGGAAAATTTGAAAGAGGCTTGTAATCTTTCTTTGTAACTTCCTAATATTCTTCTCCAATGCATCTCAAGTGTGCAATCATTTTCCCTTCAATAAAGAGTAATTTGTTCCATCGAATCTCGGAGTGTCCTTCTGGAAATCTTCCATCCCAGATCACCGCAACGATTAAACTCCAAAAAGAGGCTTTAGCTATGATACCAATTGATAGAAACAAGGAAGAGCACACAACTAAGATGGGGTGGGGGTGAATCAATTGTGTCTCAAAATAAATATATTAAACCAAAAATCAACTTCCTTACTTAGATACTCAATTATAAACATTAAAGAACTAAACCATGAACACAAGAACACATAACAACATAATTTATTTGCGTGAAAACTTGGTTAAGGGAAAAACCACAGTGGGGATCAAACCCACTATATGATGTACTAGTACATATAATTCTATTAAAGGTACAAAGGGGAATGCACATACATTCAGGCACATTGTTGTTGGTGAACAAATTTGTCTCCTAATTGTATCACTTTATGATGTTAACTCTATTGCCCTCTTTTGGAAACAAATTTGATCATTCAACAATTAGGTAAGTACACAATGGTTACTTCTCTGATAATTTTATAAAGGTACAACTCCCTCACATAGATTTTCAATGAATCTATATTAATCTATATACACACATGCAATTTTAATCAGAAAGCACATAAGGCTACTCACATTACTCTTAGGTAAGGAGATTAATTCTGAAAATACAAAGAATAGATCAAAAGCTCAGAAAATCATAGTTTTCCACTTCTCATGAATTGAACTTAATAACATCCATTAAAAGAAATAGTAAAGAAACAAACATTTAAGGACCTTCCCACTTTAAACTGATAGAGATAACACAAGGCATGAAATGTAATATCCACAAAGGAACACTCAATTCATGAATCTAAATTTAAAGGCTCAAATTGATTCTGTGTATTAATTTATGTCACCATTGTTCAAAGACAGAGATATTTTCAATTTTCCAAAATACACAGGTCCAAAAATAAAAGGTAAATTACCAGTACTGATATGTTTTTCTTTTCTATCCAAAAACTTTATAACCCTTAAACTATTTTATCTACCAGCATATATAGTTTTGAAAAAACCCAGGAGGTCTCCTTGAAAACTTAACCTCCCAGGAAAAACAAGAAACCGTTAGAGAAACTAAACCAGACTTCAAAAGACATGTGTTCCCTTAACAACAACTACCAAAAAGAGCATATCTAAAATAGACTAAATAGATAAATCTTGCTCTGTTTCTTTCATCTGATCTTTGTCCAACCTGGCATCCTAGATGAGTTTACAACCATTGTACATGCCTATGAACTCTTGACTTGCATGTGAATGAGGGTTCTTCAGAATTAGTAGTTGTGCCCTCCAAGTGTCCTTTTGCCCATTTCAGTTTCTTTATCCGATCGGCATACTTGGGTAGTTGGTCAGCACAAAGGAATAACATAGCCTCAACACGAGCCACCTTGGTTAAATCACCAGTTGTTGGGTTTTTCTCCTCTTTGATGGTAGTTATTCTATTTCAAAGGATTTCATTAGGGATTTCACATCTTTATTTCCTTCCTCGCACTATAGAATGCCTGTGGGATTGATGATTTTCATGTCCTTTACCATGCTATCATAAATTTCTCTAACCTCTTTCTCAATTGCTTGCACTCCTAGGATAGCATCTTTAAACAGAGAACCTCGCCAATTTATGTTCTTTTTGAGGATGTAGAGCATACCTTCATCAACCATCTTTAATGAATTCTTAGTTAGAAAACTAGATATTTTGTACCTTTCTACTTCTGAAATCTGTGCAACTACAACAATCCCTTTATTTTATTCCACCTCCAAGATAAGAATGTGAGTTTTTATTTCTCCTAACAATACCCCTGCATCATTAAAAGCAATGCTAAACTCTTGAATGTGTATGCACCCTAAAATGGTCGCCTAGACTTTGGGCCCCATTTATTAAATTATCAAATTTCTTGAATCAATACTTTGCAAAATTCAAATCAATTTCTTTGATCAATCCTAAATAATTCAATCATTTCAATTTTTCCTAAGGTTTGATCGTTTCATCAATAATTTTATTTAATTAAAAGAAATATTCCCTCTTAAATAAATAAAATAACCTTATTTAATTGAAAGAAATATCTTTTAAAAGAAATAAATTTATTTAATTAAAATCTCTTTTAATTAAATGATTTTATCTTATTTAGAATAATATCTCTCATTTAATTAAATAATGTTATCTTATTTAATTAATAGAGAATCATTCTTTTAAATAAATAAAAAATCCTCTTAAAGCTCTTTTGTGATGAAAAAGGGAAATAAAAATAAATAAAATTCCTTTTCTCTCCACACTTTCTAAAAATGAGCTTTCTTTCCTCTTTTTTGCATTTATCCCACATTGCTCTTGGAGATGCATTCTCTTCCACAGTTTCTTATATAACGAGCCCTCTCCTTCTCATTTCAGATCCAGAATTTTAATGTTATTACTATGTTGCAGGTTTTCTTGGCGACATTGGAGCTCTGGAGATCTCATTACATTTTAGCTTTCATATTTACATATAGTGTAATCTTGATAACACCTTAGCTTAGTTTCTTTTATTGTTTTAGCTTAATCTTCACATAGTTTAATTAGCAAAGGAGAGTAAAACTTTCATTTCAATAGAGTAGTTTACTTCTTTGCATTTCTATCATCTAGATTAGTTTTTTATTTACATGCAATAACTTGAAGATCAATGGAGATTAGCATTCTTGCTTCTCATTCTTGAATCTCTCATTTCTTGGTGTACTTGCATGGGCTTAACTAGGTCAATCTGAGGGCCTCATATACAACCCCTGCACTCCACGAATAGAGAGTTGTGAATCGCTATTTGAGACCTCATTGTTGAGTGTTCTCGAATGTAATGATTCACAGAAGTGTGACTACTTTTTAGCACACATTTTTGGCACCCACCGTGGGGCCCTGAAGCGAGTTTCCCTTCTATTCTATCAATCTGCTGCCTGTTCTGAATTTTTGAAACAATTTTTGAGGTTGAAGGTGGTATTCTCTATAGGACATTATTTTTTGTTTCTTTTTTGCCTACAAAAAAGACAAAAAAAATAGCACTTTTTCTATCAAAACTGCGATTTTCAATTTTTTATCCGTACTTTCATGCATCACTGTTACAAAATCTCGCACGAAGTTTCTCACTGTATCATGCGAAGTTTTGCTGGTACTAGCACTTCTGCGTGTGACAAAGGTGTTTTATTGTGTGGGCCTGTGTATTTTTTTGCGTGAGCCCGTGTACTTTCTCACACGAGCCTTCGTACTTTCTCGTGCAGGCTTGTGCTTTCTCATGCGTGGTCCTAAGTACTGTCTCATGTGGAATTCCATGACAGAAGAGACCTAAAATTGTAGATTTGTACTTTTTGTTTCCTATTTTCTAATCTTTCCAAATTACTGTGATTGCGCCTGATTCTAGTTTGCTGAGACAACACATCAGTGACCTCACGTTGCTTGGAATCCAAGGTAATTTTTTTTATCTTTATAACACTTGGTTTTGGGCATAAAATTAATCTCTTGTGTGTTTGGCTTGAGTGATTTATCACTTTCATAAACCAAATTTTGATTTTGGGACTTTAAAAAGAATATAGATTCATTTCCTGCATAAGTGTTTCACATAGATAAGTAGGCCCTATTAACACTATTTGTGGTTCTTGAGAGAGTGGGTTTCCAGCGAAACTCTTCTCAATGAGAGATCCCTTGTAGGTAGGGAGGTTACTAGAACTATCTTTGCAATCTACTAGATTTGTAGTCTTTGACTTTTCGATTGATGCATTCTCTCTCTGGAGAGGTTGATAGATCATGAGTTATTGACATTACGAATCTTGGCGAGATAGTTTTAGTTTTAGCATGTCGGAATGAATCTGTCTTATATGTTTGGGTGAAGAGAAAAGGATAGAGGATTATGCTCTACTCCCTTTTTGGGTAGTAACAGAAACTCAGACCCTTGGATCTAAGCCAAGTCCCCATGTGGTCCTTATTGTGAGTCACCTTTTAGAGAGGGTTAACCGTAGCGGACATTCCCTTCATTGGGTAAACCATGTTGACGGAACCTCAAGCGGTAATAGCCACTTTCACTGTGGTAGTGACAACCTCTATACAAATGTCCTTGTGGAAGAAATCTCCACGGGTATAGTTTCTTGATGGGCTATCAGATCTCCTCAGCATCTCTGATTGATTAAGTTCTTGGAATGTGTTAAAACTCCAGTGCACTTAGATTGGAGTTCACCTTCTTGAAATTGTAAAAGTTGTAGAGTCAAGCCATTATTAAAAACCATAGTGTAGCCAAATTTTTCTTTTTAGGACTATGTGTGTGATTGGAAAAACATTTTGGAGAACATACACAAGTAGTATCTTTAAGAAATAGCATACTAAGTCAATATTCATGTTCATGAGCAAGGTTGCTTTGTCCTTTGCTCATTGTTTGAAGATGTTTTCTTGCTAAAACTCCATGGTTGTTGTTCTATGTGCTTGATAAATACTAAAAATCTGTTAATATGCCTGGTTAATATTTTAAAATGAACAAAAAAACTAAGTTCCCGAGTTTGCAAACTTGCTGATTAAGCGGCCTAATCCTATCTCGTTGCCTAGCTATGCGTATTCTCACATGAGCTTGGTATTTTCTTGCACGAGATTTCATTTCCTTGCACGATCCCTAGTGTTTCCTCGTGCGGAATTGCATTCCCTCACGTGAACCTGTACCCTGGTTTGTCAAAATAGTGAGCTATTTTCGGTCATTTTCAGTCCTCCTTAGTTGATCCAAATCAAATCAGGCTACTCACCCTACTATTGGAAACCTATTTTCACTTGGGATTCTTATATTTTTGACCTCTTGAATTAGTGACCTTTGATTTTACAAGTAACCTTGCTTGGAATCGGTAAGTCAAAAATCATCTTTGTTGAGTAGATACACCCTTGGATTCTTTGATAACATACTTGGAGAGTCTTAGTAGTCTCTTGTCCAATTCACTTCCACCCAAAATCAATTTCAATCAAATATAACTCGGTTAAAATCATCCTCCTGATCCATATGTGCTAGGATACTTATCCGTTGATTGGGCACCTTTGTGGCAATGTTGATTGACACCTTTTGCAATTTTCTATCTCACCATCTCTCTTTTGGACAATTGAACACTTTTACTATCCTAGTTTGATACTAACGTATCTTAGGGTCATCTTATCATTGAGTATTTTTCCTTTCATGTCGGTTACGACAAGGTATCAAGTGAGTCAAGGGAAATGACCTCAGGTTGTCTTTAATCAATTACCTCCAGTCAAAACTCGTCAAAAGCATAAGGGAAAGGAACCTATATTTGACCAATCACCTAGGAGCAAGTCTATTGAGTTGAGGACCCCCTTAGCATCTTCCCATTCAGGTATGGATATGAGTTATACCATTACTCAGCAGGAGAGGGAAGCTATGGATCAAAGCCTTAATGACCTCTATGAAAGACACAAAGACAACATTTTGTTTGGTAATTCCTCTCATGACGCTCAACTTGGTTCACCTCCCATAAATACGAAGTACCTAGATGCATATCAAAGAGCCGAAAGGCATGAGAGACAAGCTCACCTAGAACAATGGTCACAACACGAAGACCGAGACAACGAACCTAGTGATTCTCATGTCAATGCAATGTATACCAATGACTTGTTCAAAAAGTCAAGACCAAACTCACCACTTCAAACAACCTCAAGGTATACAAGTGAAAGACTCAAAAGGATTGAGCACGAGAAGAAAGCCTTTCTAGATGAGAAAGTTGTGAAGAAAGAAAAGTTTAGACAACTTGAGGCGAAGAGACAAGCTTTGTTAGAATTGGAAAGAAAAGCCTCTCAAGAAGAGCACGGTAGGCTTTTAGCCCAACAACTTAATACCCAATTCAACAATAGGGGTGCCAATAGTGGAAACAACTCTCCTCCCTCCACTCCTTCTAGAACACCACGCAGTAGAAGGCGTTCAAGAACCCCTTCAAGATCTCCTAGTCCTAGAGGAAGAAGGACCTCACAACATTCTCATTATAGGAGACAAACACCTCCTAGGCACTCGAGGTAGCCTTCGCAGTGTGCTCATCATAGTTCCCAACATAGAGACGGTAGCTCAAACTTTGATCTTAATTCTCAAGACTTCGTGAGAATGCAACAAGAGCCTCTCTTTCAACAATATGTGGATAAATACTTGGAACAAAACAAAGATAAGTTCCTTGAAAGTCTAATCAACAAGGGTGCAAGAGTCCCTTATAATTTTGATGTGGATAACAAAATTAAGAAACAAAGTCCATCACAAGAAGAAGAAATCAAACAAATGAAGAAAATGATGGAGAAACTTTTGGCACCTAAGAGTTAATTTTCTCTTGACTTGATTTGTCCTAATCCTTTCAACAAGAGTGTGAGCATGAAGGATTTTCCTAGAAGGGTTGAACTCCCTCAGTATGACAAATATGATGGTAGTGGTGATCCACATGATCATGTACGCCAATTTTACACTATGAGCTTTGAGTTTCACCAAGATGATTCCTATCTAATGAGGTTATTCCCAAGGAGTCTTAAGGGGAAAGCAATGGAATGGTTTACCAACATAACTCCCCCTGTCAAGACTTTCAAAGAGCTTGTTCATATATTTCTTCAACATTTTGCGTACAATCTTTCCAGATCTATCACTATGTTGGACCTATGTAACCTAAAGCAAAACCAAAGGGAATCCTTTGTCTCATTCTTGCAAAGGTGGAGGCAACAATGCTCTCGTTATCCTAGGACCATTCATGAAGATGAGAAAATTGACATCCTTGTTAGTAACTTGGTGCCTGAAATGCGGTATGAGGTTCGAAAGATGATCTTCAATTCCTTCGATAACATGGTTGACACCACATGCAGAATTGAGGATGTTTTAAAAGAGCAAGGAATTTTGACTAGACATGGCAACAATAACAACAATGGTCAAAACAATAATAATTCCAACAAGGATAAAGGGAAGAATGTGCATTGGAACAAAAACAAACAAGTGGTCAATGACAGAGTTGTAGACTCTCCCCAACCTAAGGATCAAGGTGTCCTTCACTTTTCTAGCACAGTTCAAGCTATGAAGCTCAATGCACCTCCTCAACAAGAGAGTGGGCCAAGGTATCAAGAGAAGCCTAAGAAGGAAAAATGTCAATTTTCCAAACTTGGTGACTCATATGAGGATGTTTTCAAAATGCTCATTGCCAATAATCTTGTGCATCCACAAGATCCCACAAAACATTACATCCCTGACATCAAGCCACATTGGTCGGATGAAAAGGATTTCTGCAAGTTTCATAATGGCATTGGGCATACCATTGAGAATTGTTGGAAACTCAAGCACATTATCCAAGATCTTATCCAACCTCTAAACATAAGGATGGCAAGGCTGCAATCAACTACACCTACATAGCTGCAGAAAATGTGATCAACATACTCAAAGTTGTGGAGGAAAGTGTCAACATCATGAGGAACGAGGATCCCTATGGTTATGAATCCTACGTGAACTCTCCCCCTATCTTTGATGAAGATCCAGTTGTGGTGTTAAGGGGTCCTCACTCTAGGATGTCATCCCAAGCTCTTAATGTCGTCACAAGAAGTCAAGGCCCTGTCATCATTAGAGGGCCCAGTTTAGGTTAGCCCAATAAACCAAAGCAAGTGGTATCCAAGAATGCCACCACAAAACCAGCTGTCAACCCCAAGCTGAATTATAATCTTGTTGATTAGTTATAGAGAACCCCGGCTCAGATCTCAATCTTGGAACTTTTAGAGTTGTCCCCAAGATACAAACAGGTCCTTGAGAATGCTTTGCGTGCAGCCAATGTTCCCAACAATTTAGATGTCGACCAATTCCAAGGCATGGTTAATCATATTACTAGTCCTCACTACCTTACATTTTTAGAAGATGATGATAAAGCCTTAAGTCACCCACATAATCTTGCCCTTCACATCAAAGTCATGATTCACAAAACTCATGTTAGGCGTGTGTTGATAGATGGGGGTGCTGGGCTCAATATATGTTCTTTGAGTTTGTTAAAGACTTTGGGTTATTCTGAGGAAGTGATCGATACCAAAAAGAAGATCACTATAAAATCCTATGATGAGGCAGAAAGGAGTTCCAAGGGGTTGGCTATTCTTCCAGTCAAGATTGGCCCTATTGAGAAAGACATTTTGTTCCAAATTGTTGATGCTGGTCCTCTGGCATACAATATCTTGCTTGGTAGGCCATGGATCTATGAGATGCAAGCAATGCCATCCACCTACCACCAATGTGTTAAGTTCCCCTAAGACGGAGTAGAAGTTTGTATACCTGGGGATAGCACCTTATCTGTCAACTCCATTTCAGTAGGGACTCATGTTCCCCTAAATAGAGAAGCAGAGGATTTCAATTTGACTCTAGCACAGTGAAAAGATAAGTTCAAATCAATACACCTTGGTATGGGGGGGTATCAACTTGACTCCTTTGCAAAGATGCCAATTTCACTTAGGTCTTATGGTAGGCCCTCACAAGAGATGAAACCCTCATCCTCAGCCATGACCTTATTTGGCACATTTGTGGAATCCTCAGTGCCCATCCAAGATGAAAAAGAAGAGGTGGTTGTTAAAGATTAGATCTACAAAGAGGAGAAGTATATGCACAATGAGAACTTCTCTCCTTCTCCCAAAGCTTATGGGAGAGGATATACTTTGGTCAAAAATATGGGCTATCCTAGACATGGCCCTCTCAGCCACAGATTTGATGCTAGAGCCGAACCTCTTAATCATAACCTTTTTGGGTGTAAGTCCAAGACAATGGTTGGCCTAGGTTTTCTAAAACATAACAAGAATATTGTTCCTATCCTTGATGAGTCGGATAGTGAAGATGAATCATAGTACATACCAAATTTGACAAATCAGCAAGACATGTGTGATGATTGGATTCCTTCTACTAGTCTCCTTTGGGGAGGTTCAAACAATCCAACCACTCATGCAATAGTTGCAAGCATAGAACAAGATGGATCAGACATAGAAGCAAGAGAAGGTGTTTCCCTTCATGACATTGAAGCATCTACATCAAGGCGTCCCAAGCCTTTCTAGTGTAAACATCCCAGCCAGGATTCAGAAACGGACTCACATGAGTATGAGTGGGACTCTCTCTCTAATTGTTCCACAATTGACATGGATGTTGATGTCATCCATACTTATAGTTCTCAACCCAAGGTAGCTGATGAGTCACATGTAGGGCTAGAGGATTGGAACCCATGTGTTGCCTTGGTGGACAATTCTTTGCTTGATAGTTCAACTCTTGATTTGGGTAACTCAAAAGAATACTTGACAGACTCTAACTCTACAGTCACCAAAGATGATACCACCCGCATCACCAACATTGAACCCGTCATTGAATTACCCCTTTCCAATCCTCATCTCATTGATTGGTCCAAACATTATCAGGAGCCTGAGCTCTTAACATTCCAAAATGACTATGATATAACTTGTTACCTAAACGCCATTGAACCCGTAGTCTCTTCCACCAGTGAACCAACTACAAGCATGACCAAGCCAGACATCAAGTACCTCAATCGAAAGATAAAAAGAAAAGAAAATAAAAAGAATAGGATTTCTGATGGAAAAAACCACTGTGTGGCAGTGTTAGAACTGAAAAAAGTAAAAATAAATGATGTATCCAAAGGTGAAAACCTCTCAGAGATGCCTATGGATGAGGTACTTGATTGTCTCCCCAGTTATTTTCAAGACAGATCATCGTGCTTGTTGAGCCTACACAGTCAGTTAATCCAGGTACAGAAGAGGCTCCACAGATTGTACATTTGGCTCAATCCTTATCATCTCAAGAGAAAGAAGCCTACACTGAGTTCCTACAAAGAAAGAAAGTCAATTTTTCTTGGACTTATTCAAACATGCCATGGTTGGACACTAATCTAATTATGCATCACTTGTCCATAGCTCCAGGTGTTAAACCAGTCAAACAAAAATTGAGGAAAATGCATCCTCACATTGCTCTTTTAGTCAAATCAGAACTGGAAAAACTCGTTAGTGCAGGATTTATAAGGGTTGTTGACTATGCAGAATGGATATCCAACATTGTACCAGTTTCAAAACATGATAAATCCATTCGAATCTGCATAGATTTCAGAGATGTCAATAGAGCATGCCCAAAGGATGATTTTCTACTCCCTAACATAGACATGATAGTGGACATGACTATGGGTTATGAGATCTATTCCTTGATGGATGGTTTTTCTGGGTATAATTAGATTAAGATAGCTCCTAAGGACCAGGAAAAGATAGCATTCACTTGCGCATGGGGTACTTATTGCTGAAACGTCATGCCTTTTGGATTGAAAAATGCAGGAGCTACATATCAAAGAGCTATGACAATAATTTTCCATGACATGATGCATAAGAATATGGAAGATTATGTGGATGACACCCTAGCTAAGTCAAAGAAAAGAGACACACACTTGGATGATTTAGAAGTAATTCTAGATCGTATGGAGCAATTTTAGTTGAGATTAAATCCTAAAAAGTGTGCATTTGGAGTCACCTCTGGAAAACTTCTAGGATTTATCATTTCAGCCAAAGGAATAGAAGTGGACCTAGAAAAGGTTCAAGCAATCTTGGATATGCCACCTCCCGAAAACATTAGCCAAATGAGGAGTCTTCAGGGACATCTTCAATCTATCAGGAGGTTCATTTCATAGCTGGTGGATAGAACTCAACAATAAGACATTACATAAGGGAGTCAAATGTGTCTAGAATGAGCATTGTCAGAAGAGCATTGACCAAATCAAGGAGTACTTGGAAAATCCTCCAATATTAATGCCTCATATCCCAGGGAAGCCACTCATTTTATATGTTTCAGTAACATAATCTTCCTTGGGGGCATTATTAGCTCAACTTGATGACACTGGGAAGGAACGAGCCATATATTACATTAGTCAAACTCTTGTTGCATATGAGGTTAATTACACTAGTATTGAGAAAGCTTGCCTTGTTGTGGTGTTTTCTTCCCAAAAGTTGTGACACTACATGCTTGCGCACACAATACATCTCATAGAAAAGATTGATCCTCTTAAGTATTTTCTTGGTAAGGCTGCCCTTATAGGTAGACTTTCTAAATGGATGATGGTTCTTTCAGAATTTGACATAGAGTATGTTGAGTGCAAAGCTATAAAAGGACAAGCCATAGCAGACCAATTGGCTGATTTCCCAATTCAAGATATCGTGCCTATTCAAGTTGAATTTCCAAATGAGCACCTAATGTACATGACTGCGAGAAGATGGAAGATGTTCTTTGATGGCTCTTTTATGCAAAATGGTTCAGGAGCTGGAGTGTTGTTTGTTTCTCCTTATGGGTACACAATTCCTAAGTCCTACAAACTATTGTTCCCATGTACAAATAACATTGTTGAGTATGAGGCTTTGACAAATGGACTCAAAATAGCTATTGAATGGAATATCACAGAACTGCACATCAATGGGGATTCACAATTGATAGTCAACCAAGTTAATGAACAATATCAAACAAAAGATGACAAACTGATACCTTATAAGAAAATGGTTGATTCATTAAGATGGTATTTCACATTTGTCACATTTCAGCAAGTCCCCAGAGTAGAAAATAAAGTAGCTGATGCTATGGATACACTTGCTTCACTCCTTTAGTTAGAGCAGCATGAGTCTAGATTTGAATTCCTAGTGGAAGAGCTACACTATCCGATTTATGACTCCCAAGAAAGCCATGTTATCTGTACCCTTGTCGATCATGAATCATCCTGTTACGGTGCCATTTACTCATACCTGTGTGATGGCATCATCCCTAAAACATTTAACTGATCTGAAAGAAAAAACCTTACCCGAAATGCCTCTCGCCATTCCCTCATCTCCGGTGATTTGTATAGGAGGGGTTTAGATGGGACACTTCTTAGGTGCTTAGAAAAGGAGGAATCTGATCAAGCACTAATTGACATTCATGAGGGCATCTGTGGGGGACATTCTAATGGTCTTTCCATGGCTCAAAGGTTGCTTAGGGTAGGGTACTATTGGCCTACCATGCAGTTGGATGTAGTAGCTTTTGTGAAATCATGCAAAAAGTGTCAAAAACACAGTAACCTGATACATGCTCCAGGCAGGGAGCTCATTCCTTCCATATCTCATTGGCCATTTCAACACTGGGCCTTTGATCTTGTTGGGAAGATTCATCCCAACTCATTAGGTGGACATAAATTTATCATCACTACTACTGACTACTTTACCAAATGGGTAGAAGTTGTTCCACTTTCTGTTGCTTCGAGCAAGACAATTTCTCTGTTCATTTTGAAACATATCATCTATCAATATGGAGTGACATCTGAGATAATCACTAAAAATGGAGGTCAATTTAAAAACAAGGACCTCACACAACTCTACCAAAAGTTCAATATAAAACAACATTGGTCCTCCATTTACTTCCCATAAGGAAACGGACAAGCAGAGGCTTCAAATAAAACCATTCTCAAAATTCTCCATTGAACAATTCATAAGAATGGTAGAGATTGGCATCTACAGATAAATCCAACCTTATGGGCTTATAGAATGAGTATTCGTACTCCAATAGGGGCTACTCCTTTTGCCCTTACTTATGGTGTTGAAGCAATGTTACCTTTAGAGGTTGAGATTCCTTCACTCAGAGTCTCTCTCAAAGGTCTAGTTACAGATGAAGACTACCGTGCCATGAGACTGCAAGAATTAGAACTTCTAGATGAGAAGCATAAAGCATCATTTGACCATATGAGGGTCTATCAAAAACATATGTCCAAAGCCTTCAACAAAAAGGTTCACCCTAGAGCATTTCAAGTGGGAGATCTTGTCCTACGAGAAAATCCTAAGAACCAACAACATAGAGAACAAAAGGGCAAATTCGAACCTAATTGGCTTGGACCCTACATTATCATAGCAGCTTTTGGGATAGGTGCTTACTTATTATCTGATGAAGAGGAAGAGCAACTCCCTGATCCTATCAATGTCTTGCACCTGAAGAATTTTTATTCATGATGCTCGTTCTGTCTGGGAGCATCCTTTGTAAATATTTATTGATCCTAAAAAATACCAAAAAAATTCATATATGATGCTGAAAAAATTCTAAAAATCAAAAAATGTCTTTAAAAAAGAGCATCCTAGTGAAAACCTAGCAATAGGCGCTTTGATGTCTCACCAAAAAAAATCAAAAAATTCAAAAATTCAAAAAAATAGAAAAAGTGCCTTGGTGAAAACCTGGAAACAGGAGCCTTGGTAGCAAAAAAAATAAAAAAATCCAAGTGGTGAAATCCTAGAAACAAGCGCTACTTGAGGCCTTTGCACCCCTGTTTCTTAGCATGCATCCTCAACACTTAACCTTTCTCCATCATGCCTTGTCCTTGTTGCCTTGGTTTGGAATTGGTCTTTGTCTTTGTCTAGGGGGCATAACTGTGATTAGCTTTGGTCTCTTGGATGCGTCAATCTTTAAGACACCTTGCGAACGGTGTTTTTCAACACCACCCCAACTATGTTTTTCAACACAACCCCTAACATCGAGTGTTTTTCAACACTTATCAGTTTGGTCTTATCTAATTTTGTCATAAGATTTTACCTACTTGCAAGCATTTGATCCTTATCCTCGGAACTCAGTATCAGTGAACACACTTAAATTTTTAAACACAACACTTAATGCTTGAGATATGTCATTGATCTTTTCTTTTTGTGTTGACTATTATTGATTTTCATTGATTGCCCTTGTCTAATAAGTCTCTCCATGATGCATAGCTAGAGGACTTGGGGCATGGGGCATGTTTTTGTTGCTTTCTGCTTGTGGGTGTGCTCTCGAAGCTCTTGAGTCTCTCTTGTTATTCCCCTGACACACTTAGGAGATTTGAAACATCATCCTTGATTGTTTTCGCACAACCGTTCTTATGGTCATCCTGGCATCTATGCCTCGATGAGAGAGTGGTTTTGCTACATTAAATTGGGTAAGCTAACATTGAAGTCATCTTGACCCTTATGTCTTTGATGCTCATGTTAGAATCTTTCCACATTCCAAACCGATATAAATCAAATTCATATCTTCATAGTTGTGTTTGTGACTAGTTTTGATTGTATGATTTTCTGATGTCCGTTAATAATGGCCCAATGATGAAAATAAGTTCTTTACATTCTCTAATGAATGATGAACATAAAATCCTATGTTACACTTGCCCTATTGCAAGTACACCTTTGCATTTTCATGTAGCTTGCATTGTTAGACTTCATGATTAATTTGCATTTTTAGGTTGCATTATGAGTTTGAGAGGGTTTTCCTTCATCTTTCTTGTGGACTTTTAATCAAGTGATCACATTTTGATCTTCATTTCTTTATCTTCTTTCGTGATCTCAATCAAAATTTCCTATCTTAAACAGTTGATTGATTTTGGGACATGCTCGTTCTTGAGGCAAATTCTCTTTCTTCTCTCCATTTCTTTTCATTTCTTCCAAACTTTTGTCTTCCATTCACTTTCACCCCACTTCTTTTCTTCTAATTCAACCTTGGGGCATAATCTTTCTTGATGATCTACCTTGGTTCTATGATCCTTATATCTTTCATCTTACATCAAGAACCTTATCTTTAGTTTGATTTGATCAAAATTATCAATTCACTGTTTCTCCTCCATCTCATTTCGATTTCGATCATGAGGGGGCAGTACCTATCAAACTTCAATCCTTGATTCAGCTTTATCAAACCTATCAATCAAACCTTGCTTGAGACTTGACAATTACCTATTTACAGAGGTGTTGGCCTTGTCTTTTTCAATCAACTTATCTTTGTCTTGATGTGTTCCCATCCGTCGAACACACATCTGGGTTGTTTTTTGATCCCAAATTGATCTCACACTTCAATTCCATTCTTTGGCTACATGTTGTCCCAAAATGATCACACATTACCCAAAGAGGGGCAAATGTTGATGCAGGAGCATCCTGGGTGTAAGAGCAATTTTGCATCACCCAAAAATATTTATGTTTTCTTTTCAATAAGGGTTATCTTGTGTAGAGCTGTTATTTATAGAAACTTACTATTTTTAGTAAGTTGGTCATATGATCTCGAAATGTTCTGATTTCATAGTTGGAGGTTCATCTCAATCATTTCAGCCTACCAGTTGAGTTTCATTGCCACGTCATCAGTATTGGTGAAGTTATTAAGGTTTTTGGGTATGAAATCTTTCAGGTCAATTTTGAAGGCCTTAGAGGCTCCGGATCGTGATCGACCCCCGGCTGACTGGTGCTAGCATTTGTTAGATGCTATAGATCTCGTCATGGCATTTCCGAAAAGTGGTTACAATAGAAAAACAAAGTTGCGGTTTAAAATTTATGGCCTTCGGAAGTTGGGTTACCTAAAATCATATTTTGTATTTCTTTTGAGCCGACCCTATTGTAATAATTGTGAAAAATAAATAATTCTATGTTTAGTCAGCCTAAAGGGCTAAATTTTTGGAACCTTCTCAGGCGGTGGAAATTGTCTATATAAGAAAGGTCTGTAGTGTTGTCTTAGGTAGTTTGGGACAGTTCTGCGTAGCAGATCTGGGTATTGATTCGAGGCTTTGTCCTACAGAATATTGTAAGGGAATGCCCATGTGGCTTGGCATATTGTAATTCTAAAAGTTTGTAATTCCACATTTGTGGAGATAATAAGAAGTCGATTTTCTGTTCTTGCATATTGTTGTTGTTTCTTTGTTTCTGTTATGTGTTTGTGGTATTAAGGGGAGCACCCTTCATCATAAGAAGTTGATTTTTTGTTCTTGCATATTGTTGTTGTTTCTCTGTTTCTGTTATGTGTATGTGGTATTAAGGGGAGCACCCTTCATCAAATGTATGCACCCTAAAATGGTCACCTAGACTTTGGGCCCCATTTATTAAATTATCAAATTTCCTGAATCAATACTTTGCAAAATTCAAATCAATTTCTTTGATCAATCCTAAATAATTCAATCATTTCAATTTTTTCTAAGGCTTGATCGTTTCATCAATAATTTTATTTAATTAAAAGAAATATTCCCTCTTAAATAAATAAAATAACCTTATTTAATTGAAAGAAATATCTTTTAAATGAAATAAATTTATTTAATTAAAATATCTTTTAATTAAATGATTTTATCTTATTTGGAATAATATTTCTCATTTAATTAAATAATGTTATCTTATTTAATTAATAGAGAATCATTCTTTTAAATAAATAAAAAATCCTCTTAAAGCTCTTTTGTGATGAAAAAGGGAAATAAAAATAAATAAAATTCCTTTTCTCTCCACACTTTCTAAAAATGAGCTTTCTTTCCTCTTTTTTGCATTTATCCCACATTGCTCTTAGAGATGCATTCTCTTCCACAGTTTCTTATATAACGAGCCCTCTCCTTCTCATTTCAGATCCAGAATTTTAATGTTATTACTATGTTGCAGGTTTTCTTGGCGACATTGGAGCTCTGGAGATCTCATTACATTTTAGCTTTCATATTTACATATAGTGTAATCTTGATAACACCTTAGCTTAGTTTCTTTTATTGTTTTAGCTTAATCTTCACATAGTTTAATTAGCAAAGGAGAGTAAAACTTTCATTTCAATAGAGTAGTTTACTTCTTTGCATTTCTATCATCTAGATTAGTTTTTTATTTACATGCAATAACTTGAAGATCAATGGAGATTAGCATTCTTGCTTCTCATTCTTGAATCTCTCATTTCTTGGTGTACTTGCATGGGCTTAACTAGGTCAATATGAGGGCCTCATATACAACCCTTGCACTCCACGAATAGAGAGCTGTGAATCGCTATTTGAGACCTCATTGTTGAGTGTTCTTGGATGTAATGATTCACAGAAGTGTGACTACTTTTTAGCACACAGAATGAACTTGTTTCCTTCTTTATCTATACCATCAATCCAATCATCCATTGCAGTAACTAATGCTTTACCCCTTTGAACTTGGCTCAACAATTTCTTACTATTAGAAGAATTTGGGTCAAAATCTTGTGGAGCCTAAACCAGGGACAACAACCCAATATTACTGAAGGAGTCAATATATTCTGCCATGGCAGTTATGATCTAGTTAAGTTGTCTCTTATCCTGGTTGTCTTTCTAAGACTATGTTAACATATGTTGCATGAAAAACTCAAATAGGTGGTCCTTTGTATCTCTATTCAGGACCCCTAGATCAACTTTAGTTACTTCAAAATCTCCAACATCTAATTCTTAGGTTCCTTCTTTTGGCTTGTATACATCGACCTTTGCTGTCACTTTTCCAATATTTAGGTCTATTACCATCCTAGCAGTATTCTTCACCCTTTTTGGTTTAGGATATTTCAGTGTGTATTTGTTTTCCATATCTCTAATTGGTATGGAAACTGGTTTCAAATTACGTTTCTTACTCATTGAGTTTGTCAGTCATGGTGGTATTGAACAAAAGGTTTATTTTTCTTCTATGGGCTTGGTTGGAGTGAATTGTATATCTAGTATTGAGGAAGCACCATCAAATGTCTCTTGATTTTGTAGTTCATCATCCAATGAGAGAGATTAATCCCTTTACTTAAATCCATGGGAATTGTACCTGGTGTAGCCATCTTGTTGCACTTCTGTGATCTTGTCCTGGGCCTATTTCCCTGTGTAACAAAATGATTGATTGGAGGTTTGGAGTCAAGTTAAATGAAACTATCCTTCTTCACTAATGGGGATATTTTACCTACAAAATCAATTGAGAAAGATACGTTAGAAGTGCTAAGGGGAAAACATAGGGGACTTTTATCAAATCCTTCCATTTGAACTGTCTTCTTTTCTCCTTCCTCTTCTACCTTAGCTAGGTATCAGTGTATCTAAGAATAGCTTTAGCCCTCCGATTAATGTTATCTTTCTCTTCTTTTGTCTATTCAACTATAGGAAATGACATTTCATCCCGATTCTGATAGCTTGGTTCAATAATATCTGAACCGTCCACATTTACTCCTACTATGTTCAATTTTAACTGTAAGGTGACAATTTGAGGTAACAACAATTTAGAATGATCTTTTTTATCAATTTCCCTTTCATCCAAGCAATATTCCCACAAATCTTCCAGATGGGGGGCCGGTACTATTTTTCCTTCCAGTTCTAAGGTTTGTCTAGTGAACCCTTTATTGTCAAAACCCTTCCTATCAAAATAAAATCCAAAATTAAAACTAATCAAATCACACCTGATGGTTGATGCATCTAGCAGGGTTTTGCATGTAAGATGGTCTAGTTGTATAGGAAAGACTATATGCCATTTTTCTTTAGGAAGAGACTTCTTAACCACATAAAACATTTGTCTACATATTTCTGCCAATACAAAATAGTCAAATGCATTCCTTGGCAAGTTTACACGTTCATCTTCAAAACCCTTGACTCTAACATATGTGAACTTAAGGAACTGGATATTCAAATTTCCATACCTCTGAACCAAATGTTGAGATACAAGGGATAATCTTCTCTCTCATGTCCCAAAAAGCTCAAGACATAATTTACCTGTGAATACATCATGAACTCCCCTATAGTTTTCAAGAACCTTATTTTTTTGTAACATAGGACAATAGTTGTAGACATTAATTTCATCATCCCATGGTTCATGCGGGATATTAGTTGTTGATCCCTAAATTTTTGTTGTCTATTAGTGTCTTACACTTAGTCATTTTCTAGGCAATGTTGGTCAGTCATCACTATGACCGAGTCATCATATATAGGCCGAGTCATGTATAATGTACATTTACCGAGAAGTAGCCACTGCCGAGTAAAATAGTAGTCACTGAGTACTTTAGTATTAGCCAAGTCATCTTTTTTTGAGTTATGAAAAGAAGACAATGTCGAGCACCAGGGTATAAAGAATAGTGAATGCCAAGTGCTAGAGATATCAAATGTCGAGCAAGCCAGAATTGACATATGTATTTGTTATGGCACAAAAAATTAGGTAAACCATTTTGGTCGGCATTCATAATTCATTTATTATTTTTTGAGGAAATCACAGAGGTGATTACACTCTTGTATTGCAATCATTAATCCCTATGTAACACATGGAACCAATCAAAATTAGGGAAAGGTTAAGCGAAAAAAAGAGACAATCTAGATTGTAGATCTTAAATCTTGGAGAAAGTTAATTTTCTATATAAGATGTGATCCAAACCCTAAAATAGTGTGTGTGTGTGTGAGAGTGAGAATAGTGATCTCATAGTTTTAGAACAGAGAAGTATTATGATGACCAGAGATAGAGTTCAGTGACTGAGAAGAACAGAGAAAAGTAGTGAAGGACATAATAGAGACATATTTGATAGAAGAGATCAAATCTATACTGTAAGGAGGAGATCTGTAATCAACATTACAGTGCAAACCCAAGGATCAGGTACTGAGACATTTTAACAGGTGTATCAGTGTAAATCTCTTAACAGAGTGGTTTTGACAGACCTTAGTAAATCTCTTAACCGAGTGCTTACTGAGTTGTAAGTCTTAAATCCTTTTGCAAGGTAGATTGTATAAGTCTCAAAGCTCTTAACAAGGTAGACCCGTCACAGGGTAGATCATATTTTGTGATCAAGTTTGTAACCCTAACAGGCAAACTTTATACTGCAATAGTGAAGATTTGTGGGTGTCATCCCCACCCTAGTTTTACCTTTCAAGGGTTTATGGGTAACCAAAATCATTGTGTTATGTTTATTTACATGGGTGATGTTTAACTTATTAGATCTATTACACTATTGAGTTTTATGCTAATGCTATGCAAGTTTTCATTTATGTCAAAATGGATAAACTAGTGATATCTGATTCACCCCCCCCCCCCTCTCAATATCACACTTTCCCATTAGATTTCCAACAATTGGTATCAGATCTTAGTCTCCTAAAGAAGTATAACCACTTGAGAGATAAAGATCTTGAGATGGTGGTTTATAAGTTGGGAAAAATCATAGAGAATTAGAAGATTGACATTCAGCTTGCATTAAAACAACTTGAAGCATCAGAGGAGAATTGAAGAAATATTTAAGAAAAAGAATAGAAATAGCTATTCAACAGAATGAAACACAATATCAAAAAGAGGATACTATTGGACTATTTGATAGTGGAAACTCTGCATAAAGTGGCAAAGCCATAAAATAACTACTGGAGAAAAACACAATACTAAATGAGGACATCAGAAATATGAAGAGAGAACAACAAATACAATCTGTGAGACTCTGTGAAGTAGTTGAACAGAAAAAGAAAGTTGAAGAAGATAAAAGACAAATATCAATGAGACTTGATGAAAGGACAAGTGACATGAAAAGATTGACAAACCATCAACTAGACATGGTAAATTAACTGCTACTAGTTAATCAAGAATTGGGTAGGAAAGATGTGGAACTCACCAATCTGAGATCAGAAAATAATCAATTGAGGAATGAACTGAGATCTGAAAAGGAGATTAATGAAAGGATGAACAAGCCTAATGAAGCTGTGAGATATTTTGAAGAGCTTTTAAGGTCACCTAGAAGATCTAGTGATACATCTAGACTTGGACATGATGAGCACTTATCATCCATTGAGGAAGGTGAATCATCAAAGAGTGGAGAGAAAAGGAATGCAAAACCAAAGAACAACAAGCCCACATGCCATCACTGTGGAAAGCTAGGACATACAACCAACATCTGTAGAAGAAAACATGGCAAGTCTGATCCTAAACCAAATTCAATGGATATTGGTTTACCTGTAAGAAACATGGACATCGGGCACATGAATGCATGACAAAGGTTAGTAATCCACCCACCTCACCTAAATTTCAAGGACATTGTTTCAACTATCAGAAATATGGACATAGAGCATTTGAATGCAGATCAAAACCCAAATGGTCATCAAATCAACAAATTAAGTCACCTAAGAAGGGTAATAAATATAATTGGGACTACAACACTTGGTACAATTGTCATTGCTGTGGAAAATATGGTCACATTGGAGAAAATTGTTTGAAGACACATTTTAGGGGTAAATCCAAGAGTTGAATGAATGGATGAGTTGTTGTCTATAAATCCAAGAGACACATAATACTACGGTCATTTTCAACTTGTTTGTTGAACTAAGCCAAGGACTGGGTGGGGATAAACTCTAAAAAATATTGGTCAGGAAGTTTCAATACAGACATTATGGTATCTTTAGTAACAAAAATTAAACATCCACCATCATTTTTCTTTATACACCTAGCTTTGATATCATAATGATTTATGCATTCTTGAATCAATTCAAGGCTCACAGCCACTAGTGGGAATGCAATGACTTCCAACAGACCACTTGATAGAATTTCAAGAGAGAAATGATCGCCTAGCTAGCCAGTGATTCTATCACATATTATTTCTGCCTCTACCCCCATCAATTTAGTATCACTTATGATTTGGCCCTTACAGTTGAAACTTGAAACATTACCAAAGAAATGTAGAGTGGAATTCGTGATTCTTCCTTCAAACACACAACAAGATCCCAAGCTTCGAACAAAATAAAATCTAGAAACACAGATAGGAAAGAGGCTTTCAGTAATTACCTTGAAACTGCAGACACTGTAAATACTCCCTCACTCTCCTTCAACTCACTTCTTGTAAATCACATTTTAGAGAAATATTTCTAGCCTCACATCATTATATGTTACTCCTAAATTTACTAATCAATAAGAACATATCTCGAGCATTAATTTAGGAAATATTTTTCATGAGCCAAGTGGTTTTGATTTGACTATTTTAGTGACATGAAAAATTAATGATTTCCATGTCTGTCTTCAGCGTTTCCTTGTCATGATTGATCCAATCGTGCCAGTCATCTTTTCTACTTATGTTATCCTACTAGATACACCTCTTCTGTGATTTCAAATTTAAATTCATGTCATGTCATAATTAATGTGATTAATCCCCTTTTATTACCACTATCAAATCATATCGGTGTCACATCACACCACCGTCACATCATGTCGCCTCCAAACTATGTCGCTACCCCGTTTTGAAAGTCGATGAACCTATTTGAACTATTTTGAACTCAATACAATATGGTTCAAAGAAGTACAAAAATGACCGGCGTAATCTAATTGCGGGCCCCACTTTAAAACATCTCAAAACCTGCATTTTATACCTATCAAACTTGTTTGAACCCTTTTGAACTTGGTACAAAGCGGTTCAAATGGTTTAGAAAATTCTCACTTAACTAAAAAAAAATGACCAAATAAACAGCGTGAACTGACATGATAATGCAACACCAAATGACTCAAGGGTATTGGAAGAATCTGGAATTTGAGAGAAATGACAAAAACATGAATAGATGCAGGACTTCAATATGAAAACATGGTGACTCAAATAAGGATACTGACAATTTCCTAGATCTCACTACTCAAATACAAATGTGGGAAATAACCCAAAATTCAATTAGGGCTACAACCCCAAAAGATGGACTACAATCCAATGTCAACAAGAATCCACTAATTGAGTGAGATGACTGATAACATCTCAGACATGCCAATATGGTTCTAGTGAAGTACAACTCTATTCTAAATTCATTTTAGATTCCACTCATATCTCTTCACACATCGAATGGTATCACTTGATCAACATCTCAAACATCCATACCATATCATTTCATTGTAATCACAAACTATCTCATCTTTAAATACATTACATCAACTCATTACAACTAGGTCAGTCAAGGACCTAATTACAAAAAATTACAAAGAGTAATACACAATCCTTGATGTGATCCAATACATTTCGGCTAAGACATGACTAGGATCTAAATCCCTAGTCACAAACATGCTAAAATCCAAAGATTACACCACAATCCTTCATAACATGCTAACTCACCAAGTCGACCAAGAACACCAAAATATCACTGGAAAATCACTAAATCTTATCACACAACTCATTGTGATCCACAAACATGAATAGAGAATGAACTAGAAACATCAGCAAGCAACATGAAATACCAAAATGACAACACAAACATCTATGTCTCATAATTCCTTATTGTCTATGCACTGTTCATTAGGAACATTGGACACCAACCTCTATCACTCAAGAAAAATATATTTATAGTATCCAAATCATGAACCATTCAAGCTAAGGACACACATCCATTCCCTAAACTCACCACTAGGTTAGTAATCAAAGATATTGCATCACCGATCCATACCAAACCAAAAACTAAAACACTGTCTCCACTGAAATAACCAGAAACATGTCTTATGATACTATAATCATAACATCCTCAAATTAGACAACAAACCTCTACAACTTGAACAAGATAAATTAAAAACATTCCTCAACCATTCTACAACTTAGCAAAAAACTAATCTAAAATACTCTGTCAATATCCAACCAAAACTTCAACTAAACAAACTAGGAAATTGTTAGGAATACATAAATATGCTTACATCAATGACAAAATATTAATGCCAGCACATATATGCATGAAATCTCCAACAGGTTATAGTTAATAGTTATGTACTTATGGGAAAGGTTGTTGTACAAGTTAAAGGGGTGAATAAGTTTTATAACTATCAATGAATAATGTATGAATTAAATTTTGACTTTATATCTTTTGTGTTCTTTTTTTATTATCTGTAAGTATAAATTTATATTATTATAGATGTGTATTTGACTAGTATCCTATAATAGAAATAGTGTAATGGGTGTAAAATAACGTGAAGTGGGATTATCGAGTCTACAAATAGAAAAAAAAAAATCCACCTCACAGTTATTTTATTTCTACATTACATTGGAAAGAAGATGATCCAATAGGCCTCAAGAGGGACAAAGCTCTAGGTGAATGCAATGGTCCTTTATTATGGGGACTGACTATGCAAATGTAATTGAGAAACACAACATCTAGGGTTAAATAGAAAGAAAAGATGGTTTCCTACATGCATGGAGAGATTGAGGACTGGCAGACCCATTCTTGGACTAGAACTAGGAACCAAATACTATAACTAACTTGTAGTGAAAATTTGAGATTGAAGTGGGAGGATTGGGGCAACTTGGTCACCTTGTTCCTAGACTACGACAATTGAGTCACCTTGTTCCTATAACTTTCTGATTAATTCACTTGAAAATTGTAGTCCTTCTATTGATATGTCTGTATCTCTTCCCACACATCCTCTGACTGTGACTACACATAGAAAAGAGAAAAAACATATTGCAAAAAGGGGTTTGCATAATTCAAAACTTATTTTAAGAATTGACCTTGAAATATAAATGAAATATTCTTGAAAGGAAATCATGTCAATGTATATCAAAGGCTTTATCTAAAAATAGAATTCTTATACCTTCACAAACCTTATTGATGTCAAAATGCTCATGAAGATGCTTGATGTTGACTTTAGGATAGGAAGATCATGTATACCTTCACAAATGCTTAGATCTATAAATTACTCCTTGTTTTGAATGCCTTGAATGCTTAGCCTCTTGCCTTGGCACTTGAAATGCAAAATTGTAGCTGAGATCTCTTGAATGTAATGTGATCTCTTGATTTCTTACCCAAATAAGGGAGAATAGCTTTATTATATGCCTCTCACAATATTTCATGGTTCAAAGATTGAATAATGCAACAAGGGTCTATAATCCATGCTAGAACCAAATAACCATTGCATAGTTCAAATTTCAGGCCAAACATCTAGGAATAGGGTGAATTTTGTGAGTAAGGAAACCCAAGTCACCATGATCCTCCTACTCATCTTGTTCCATGCAAGATGAGCCCAAATTTGGACTATAGGTCCTATTTGGAGAGAGGATGCTAGAAATGTGTGTAGAATCAGGCCTAGATCAATTATATCATGTAGAAAAGGCCAAGGTCACTAAAAAGGGGCCAAATTGAGCAAGAAATTGCATAGGGGTGCAATTTACAATGTTTTATTTAAACCCCACTTTAGTAGGAGTATAAACTCACTTGATAGCCTCAATAAATTAGATCGAAGAATAGGAAAATTTTGTCAAGGTAAAAGAGTTGAGGAAACACAAAGCCCCCAAGTGACTCATGTCCTTGTCAATCTAAGACCAAGACAAAAGAAACAAAACATAGAGAGAGAGAGAGAGAGAGAGAGGCATGATCACTATCCTAGTAAGGCAATACCTTACTAGGGATTATGTAAAGAGAAAGAGCTACTACAAAAGATGACATTGATAGTCTAGAGAGATGTGTTATGCTATTCAACCCATCAAAACAAAGTGGACCAGTCCTTAAAAAAAGAATTGTCTCCATTAAGGGATCTTGAAAAGATTATCAGTCCTAAGAAAAACATTGTCTCCAAAGGGATCTAGAAAAGGAGGATCAATATAAGGATCTATTGATAATTCACAGGGGCATGATAATGAAAAGATGATCATAAGGAAATATTTGTCTCCTTAGCCATTTTCATATTGAATAATTGTGTCTGTGTGTGTGCAAAATGTGAAACAAGGAGTGGATTGTGTGCCTCCATATTAAAGTAATTGAAAATGTTTTAACGGTTAACAGAGCATACATGCACCCACAAGAGAAATTTGCACTATAAGATGCCCCTAAGAAAAGACAAACCAAGAGAAATGAAACACATGACAAAAGAGAGAATAAAAGGGATCTAATAACTTAGGGGTTAGTATGATCATATTATAATTCATGTATATTATAATTATATCAAAATAAACTAGCATAGTTCCCCAAAGGTAGTACAACTACAAGGACAATGGAATAATGTCATATAATAGTTAATAAGAAGTATCTTTTGGGGTTGGCATCACTAAGACCAAAAATAATAAGTAGCTACCATTTTGTGGCATCCCCAATCAGACAACACGAGGGCACATTTACGGTCAATGGAACATGTACAACATAACATGTAAAAAAATATAGAAGAAATGAGATAAAAATAGAGGAATGTTAGAGTAGGTTGATTCCTCCATAATCTTGTACCAATGAAGAAACAAGGGTCGTCTAAATAAATTAAACAAAACATACAGCAAGCATCACATCACAAGAGAAGCATATTACAACAAGAAAACACAAAGAAGCCACCACATAAGGCAATATAGTCAAGCATATTATAGGTAGTTTTTAGGGAAGGTGGGAATCACACAAGAGGAGAAACATCAAGCACGATAGATGGAATAGTAGCCAATTACAAACAAGGACCATGTTGTGAAGATGGGTCACTTTGTTCGTCAATAAGACTAAGTGATAATTATTTTGCAAATCTAGTTGGTAAATCATGATTAACATCAATAAGGTCTACACAATGTCAAAATCACTAGCATGAATATCATCATTTTCATTAGAAATATTGAAATCATCATCAAGAGTATCTTCTTCATCCAAATTAATTACAGTAGAATCTAAGATATGAATAGAATTATAATTTTTATTTAATTTCATCATTTTCAACTTAACTTCCCCCCTTGGGCTATGCATAGGTTGGTCAAAGAGAATCAAAGCATCACTAGGTGTCATAAGGCAGGAAATATTTTGGGAAGCATGCTCATGGACTCTACCAAAAAATTTACAACAAAAGTCACAAGAACAACAATTATGTTTTGTTTTGCTTGAGATTTGGTTTGGTTTAGGATCAATCAACATCAAGCCCTTTTCTTCTTTAGGGAGAAGAACAGAAGGAACCACACTAGGTTGAGAGATAAAAATTGGCATAACATTTAAATGATATAGGAGATAGAAAAAAACATATAAAGGAGATTTAGAAGGTCTAGGAAGAAGTCTAGGTTCAGGGAAAGGAGATGGAATACCTTTGGGATTTCTAAGCTCACAAATTTTTATATTAATTTCTGATAGGATAGAAAAAGATTGTATTTGTGAGGTTGAATTGGTTGAGGCATGAAAGGACAAAATAATTCAAGGTTAAAGTTCCCTTAGGGTTCTAAGGGATTCTAGACACTATGATTAATTGTGATTATTTCTCCATCATGGTTAAATTTCAAAAACTTATGGATAGGAGAGACTAAAAATTTCATGGAGGTGAGAAAATAAATACTAAGTCTAACTTGCAACTGATTGAAAGTTGGGATGACAACAAAGGTGAAGTCTAATGCCTTATCACCAACTTCTATGAGAAAAGTAATAGAACCATGGGTAGGATAAGTGAAACCATTAAAATTTTGGCTCATCACACCAAATTTATCTAGAAATATCACTACATATGTCTAGTGTAAAGATGTTATTCAATTATAACATTCACCATGCAAATAGGATTTATAAGGAAACTATGAGAAAAAAGACCATTACCTTTGCTACAATGTAAAGAGGACCATCATGTACTTTAATTGTCTCTTTAGGATCAAATGTAATGCAAAGATAACATTCAGTTTTGGGTTTGAGTTTGGATTGATTGATAAGGTTGAAAACATTGTTGGCTTTAGTACACTAAAATTCATAATAAACATGGGTGGAAGAAGGTAAAAACTAAGTAGACTTAATAGTATTGGTCGAATGAGAAGGTAAAAGATTCATATAAATTTGAAAGTTTTGATTGGGACATGCTACATGCTTGTTTCCTTGATCATTAACACCCTCAATAGATATAGCATTTGAATCAATGAGGTCTTGAATAATAGATTTCAAAAGGAAACATTCTCAGTATCATGGCTAGGTTGACGATCCAATATTGATAAAAAGATTTGTGATCAAAGGATTTAGGAAAAGTTTTAGATGTGTCAATTGGTGTAATGGAAGGAAGTTGTAAAACTTTATCATTAATCAAATTCAACATCACATTATGAAAAGATTCAGAAAGAGGTGTAAAATTACAAGAAGGACTAAAAATAGATGACAAAGGAGCCACACCTTTGGATGCTACTGCTACATGCTCATCAATATTGTTTAATGAATTATTGATCTTGATGAAGCTCTTAGGTTCTTAAATTTTTTTAAAGGGTTGGGATGTGGTATCACTTATCAACTAGAGCCATTCGAGTGGTGCTCTCAAATTGACTCACTTGAAACTAATAATTATGAAGTGTTGCACACAATTGAGTAAAAGAAAAAAAATTAGAAAGAAATATCTTATCGCTAATGTCTTTTTGTAAATTAGAAATGAAAACATGTTGCACATCAATATTAGGCACATGATAAGCAATTTGAGCATGAAAATGCTTAAATCTACCAATGAAATCAATCACTTTTTCTTTAACACTTTTTTTTACAATGCATCAAATCAGTCAAAGAAATCTTAGGACCAATATTATTTTGAAACTTTTGAATGAAAATAATAGAAAGTTTTTGGAAGGAATAAATGGAATAAGGAGGCAAAAAACCATACCATTAAAAGGATTTATCTCAAAAGGTTGTAGTAAAAAATTTATCCATGAACCTATGATCGTAAGAGAAATCACTACACAATGTTTGAACTTTTTTAACATGAGCCAAGGGATCACCTTTATCATTGTAAGTTTCTAAATGAGGAATCTCCATGTATTGAGGGATAACAACATGAATGATTTCTAAGGAAAAAGGAATATCAATATCACAAGTAGGAATTTTAAACTTGGATTGAGTTATGGACATAATTTTGTGTTGCAAAGATGAAACAATTTTAGCCAAGCCATTGATAGTGGATTCGATAGAAAGAGTGGGGGGAGATGAATGTGAAAGGTTTGGACCATTATAAGAAATGAAAGGAATTGTATAATATAAAAATGGAGCACTATTGTAAGTGCACATAGATGAAGGAAGGACACAAATGGAACACTTTAAGGAGGAGGAATGATAGGATTAGGAATTTACAAACATGTGTAGAATTGATGTTTTGAATGGAAGTGGTTATGAGAGGTGGAGCATAAGTGGACACACTAGGAATGGAGGTAGGAATAGGAATGGAGGTCTCAACACTAGTGGTAGGTGGAATGAAACCTAATTCATGGGAATAACCTCTAATAGGCTTAGAATTGTTATTAATGAGATGAGAGATACTACACAAGATATTAACACCATGTTCATAATTATGAATTATCTTCCTCAAACCCTCTACTACATAGATGACCTCGGGATTAGAGTTCCCTTTTCCTAACCATTGCTCAAATTTTTCAAAGTCATGGGAAATATTTTGCACTTGCATAGGAGGAACTCTTAAGGTCTGATATTCATCATGAGAAGGGTGGGAAGAGTTTTTATCAAAAATAATAGGAATGTCATTAGTAGGTATTTTGGTGTCATCAAGATTCCTAGGAAATATAGAGGACTTGGGATCAAAGTAACCCATAAGTCTATGGATTCTCCTAACCAAATGTTATAGGTAGGACTCAATGTAATAACACTCATGATAATAAAATAAAAAATAGATGGATCTAATATAAATATGAACTTTGAAAGAGATATGAAAATATTCATCAACTAGGCACAATAGTAAATTTAATAAAAAGAACATCTAACCATCAAATAAAACATGAAGATCTAATGCATAAAGGGGATATAACACAAAAAATCAAAATAGAAATGTCATGTGTTGGGCTCACAAAAAATGTATACATGAAGAAAAGGGAAGCAAAGGAAAACGGTTTGATTACTCCTTTTCCAAATTGCACACTTGGAAGAAAGATGTCCCAATAGGCTTAATTAAGGACCTAACTATTGAATGTGGTAGTGATTCTTTGCTAAATAAGTTATTTAAAAATGGAAAAGATGAAAGATACAATGTAGATAAAAAAATAGACACAGATACAAATTTGGAAATAAAAAACTAATAACTAACTGCCAAAAACTAAAAATGAGTTGAATCAGGGTACATGCTACTGTACTGACCTGTGATGCCAATTTGAGTTGAAGTTTCAATGTACAAAAAATTTGAGATATTTTATACCTGGAAAGATAATATTTCAAATGTTCTATTCTAGGTACTTTGGCTTGAAATTTTCAAGTATCCTCCAATTATTTTTGATCTACCTAAAAAGTTCTGATAGCTTCATAACATGTCCCTACACAGAGGAAAATAGGGAAAAGGCTAGGTAAAAGGGGGTTTCCTTGGAAAAATCACTATTTAGGAATCAACCTTAAAAATGTAATGAAATTGCATAAAGGAAAGCATGTAAAAAGCTAAATATTTGATTCAATTGCGTAAACCCTCATGGACGAATATAGAAATTTCCCATACCCATGAAGATGTTTGACTGTGGTCAAAATCAAGGAGTTGACCTTGTAATTTAGAATAGGAATCAAGGATCCCCTCACAAATGCATGGATCTATGAATTTCACTCCTAGATCTTCAATGTAGATATGCTTGATGATCACTTGCAATGAAGTAAGAATGTATGTGGATGGAAGGAAGGACCTTATCACTTGATTCAAAACTCCTCTACTTGGCCTTCATGGGAGATAAATTCTTAAATAGAAAAGATTATCTTGGAAATGACTTTAATGAATTGGAGAAACTAGTCTTGGATGCTTACCTTCAAATCTTGAATCCAATTGGTTGATGCTTGATTGCTCTTGATCTCTTGAATGAACTGGATAATAGATGCTTGAGAATATAAATGGATGTCAAAATGAGGGGAGATAGAGTGCGTGTATACTTAATCCATCATTTTGGGACAAAAAAATAAGCCAAGTTGACCATAAGATATAATTTCCCACTAACACCTTGACATAGGGCCCCAAGCCAAATTTGGGCCAAAAATGTGAGAACAAAATGTTTGAAACATTTTATTCCTGGGTACAAAATATTTGAAACATTATATTCCTAAATAAATTAACCCAAATTTGAATTGGGTGTTGGGATGGTGGAAAAGATGCAGGAAAAGAAGAATTGGGTTGCTAGGATCAAGCATAGTAGACATTAGGTCTCAAACTCAATAAAATGAGGCCTAATAGAGCATTTAATTATGGGTGCTAACTTTTTAGGAAGGTATAGTCCCAAACATAGAGGACCATTGGACCAATTGCATGGATGAATATAAGGTAGAGTCTAAGACTTTTGTAGAATGGACCTAGAAGTAGTTATTGAAGTGTGCAATATGTGTAAATCTAAGAGGGCCAAGAACAAGGATGATGATAACAAGTTGCATCCATCCTAAAACCACAAAAAGATCTTCCACCAAGGAATTCACAATGTAAATTTGAATGATTGAGAGAAAGAAGATATGGTGTATAGGGCTAGATATGTTGCAATATGTCAACAATAATGGTTCTAAAAACCTATGGAGAAGGGAAATTTTCACCCTTGATATTGATGGAATCTCTAGGGATGAATCGACCCAATACCACCTCACTTCTACTAGTGCTCTGGTGAGCTAGAGTGATCAACAATACTAATTGATAAACTTGAATTCAAGACTTAAACATAATACAATGTGAAATAAAGAAAATAAATAACTAGACTATGTTAATAGATATAAGTATTGTGATTACAGAAAATAAAAAAGACAACTATCATAACTAGATACCTAGCTATGTGAGCTCATTGTCTAGGATGCCAACACAAGTCTAGGACTATAACATGAATACAAGATGATAGTGTGATGCAATTAATTTCTATATGGACAAGGTCTAAAAATTGAGATAGGAGAAGTATGAGACAAATAACTAGCTAAATAGAAAGTGAAATTAGTCTAAGAGAAATAAATAGAGAAAATAACTAAAATACAAAAATGACTATGATAATGGAAAATGAAAAAAAGGGAATATTACAAAAAAAGGAGGTAGAAGAATCCCAATATCTTCCACTCCTTCCTCTAAAACCTACCCACAAACAAGAAGGGGAAAATGGTTATGTTGTTTAGAACCCTTCCTCGGTCAACTTGCTATTTTGGTGTTTCCACCTTCAAGGTAGCCAACTAAATAGATAGATAAATATAGTAATAGATGTAGTGTCCTAAATTGTATCCATGTACAATTTTGGTCCCTATTTAGGCCCCATTTTAGTGTCACAAGCTTCCATGATTTTTATGCTTGATCCAGTCTTGTATTCACACACATTTTTTAGAATTCCCATATCAAATTTGACCCCGACCCAAATCTAGGCCCATATTGGATAGTATAGGGTGGTTGGGTATGTATAGGGTGAGTCAAGTCACTCCTAACCTTGGTATTTTCTCCATACCCTATAAATCGGGCCTAAATATGAATGGTATAATCATATTTTGATTTTAGTGGAATCCTTAAAATCTTGTCAGCCTCCTTTAAATTTTAGCCCTAAAATGGCTATGTGAGGTATAAAATCAAAGATACCTCCCTCATTTTTAGAAGAATTCAAGAACTCAATCCATCCATTCACAAGAAAAAACAATTTAAGGAGAAATCTAGGCAATTCAAGCAATCAAGTTCAAGCATTCAAATTCATCAAGCATTAGGCATGGAAGACAAGAAGTTGTCAAGATCTAATAATATGTGAATTCATTCATGTACTTCCTATCCTAGACCAAAGGTAGAGATAACATCAATAAAAATTTCAAGTATCTTTGTGAGCATTCCAACACCACAAAGGCTTTTGAAGGTATAAGTATCTTATCAAGCCTTTTCTATATAGCAACATGTTTCCTTTTCAAGTATTTCTATTTTTATTTTTAGGTTTATTCCTAAATAGGGGTTTGATTTAGGAAAACCCCTTTCCAAAAAAAATTGCCCATTTTTTGTGTGTAGGTGATGAGTGGCGCAATTACAAAAAAGGCCATAGGAATATCTGACAAAGAGCTATAGATTGATAGATTTTTCATCAAAAAATTTAGGGTCTAAGGCAACTGGACTCACCTAAAACCTCTTACTCATCATAGACCCTTATGGTCAGATCTAACCTACCTTTTTAGATTGAAACTTGAATCGCATGTCAGTTTCTATCTCAGATTCTTGTATATAGTTTTAAAATTGGAGTACAATCTATTATCTTCCTATATGCATGACATTTCATCTTTTCTTTCATTCTTTCATTCCCATTTCCATTTTGAAAAAAGTCATCATCTACTCAATAGAATGAATCCTTGTGTCCACTTAGGGAAGTATCCTTGATCCTAGTGGATCATATTCCTTCCAATGTACGAAAGAACATAAGGGCGAACTTCCTAGTTTTTATGTTCATCCTAGTGAATCTCATCGCCATCTATTTTATTTCAATACATTTTGGTGAACCCAACATCCTTACATCCTAATTATGATTCCATGTCTAGATCTAGTTTGTATGCATATCATGGTTATCATTTGGATGACTAGATTTGATTTAAATGCAATTCATTAGGTTACATGGATCAAATTTTTCATTCATACTAAGTTTTGTTTTGCATCAACTTGATTCATGCTTTATCATTTCATGTTAGATCTTAGTTTTATACAATGTTTTAATTATCAAATTATTAATAATTTACAGTTTTTAGGCATTCACTTCTTGTCTTTATTTGTATATGAGTTCCATAACCTTGATCCCTACATATAACATCCCCGAGAGAAGAATTTATAGACTTATGGGTTCTCTTAATGATGTAAATCCTAATTCCTCTAACATATTGCATGGGAATGTAACATATTGCATGGAAATGTAGGTGATACCTCTACACCTACCAATGACATAACTAACCTTGTTGAAAATCACTCTTCTCATACCTCACAAGATGAGGATGGCTCCACCATAAGAGTTTCTCCTAGCCAATTGGAAAATATTTTTGATGGTCTAGCAAGGTCTAAACATTGGATGGGTCCAAAACATTCTAATAGTGAGACAATCCCCTTGATTGAAGGTTTGAGAAAGATGGTTAAAAAAGATGAAATAGTGTTGATTTATTGCATGGCATATTCCATATTATCAATGAAAATATTAGGTCTATGAAAATTTGTGATTAATCTCTTAATCTTTCTAATCCTAATACCAATGTTGGGGATTCCATTCCTATTCCAACATCTTTGCCTAATTTTTCTACCTATAATCCACCTATTATTTCTACATCTATTCAAAAAATTAACCCTACACATGTTAGTCATGGAGGAATTCCTAATCCTAACATACCCCCTCCTATGAGTGTCCCATGTATATCACAACCATCATGTATACCTACTTACCACAATGACCCATTATCATATTCCAATGCTCCATCTATTTCCCAATAAATTCCAATCCTTTATTATCTAACATGTACAATACAAACATATCCACTTAAACAACCATCAATAACCTTTCCCAAAGTATCACATCCTTGTAACAATAACTTGCTTCCATAACCCAATCCAAATACATCATACCTACTTGTGGAATTTGAAACCCATTATTCCATGACAGCATTCATGTAATTATCCCTCAATACATGGAAATACCTCACTTGGAGATATACAATGGAATAGGTGATCCTTTGAATCATGTGAAAACATTCCAAACCTTGTATAGTGACTTCTCTAATGATAATAGACTTATCACTAAATTTTTTACTAGGACATTTACAAATAAGGCCTTACAATGGTTTTGTTCTTGTAAACCTCCTTATTCCATTGATTCATTTCAAAAACATTCTAATTATTTCATCAACAGTTTCAAAATAATATTTTTTCTTAAATTTATTTAACTGATTTGTGTCATTATAAGCATGGTGTTAAGGAAAAAGTGAATGATTTTATTGGTTGATTCAAACATTTTCATGCCTAAATTTCTTATCATGTGCCCAACATGGATGTTCAAAGACTTTTCATTTCTAATTTTCAAAAAGACACTAGATATAAGATATTATTTTTTGAGTTTATTTCTTTTAGTCAATTGTGTGCAATGCTTCATAATTATCATCTTTAAGTGATCCAGATTGAGTCATCCACTTCAATGGCTATGGTTGGTAAGAATGGTGTCGCTCAACAATATTCCCAAAAGTTTGAAAAACCCAAAAAAGGGCTCATCAAGATCAATAATTATTCTCACAATGTTGATGCACAAGTGGCCACTACAACAACATGTGTGTCTCCTTTGTCATCTGTTTTAAAACCATCTTTTAATTTTACATTTTTTTCTAAATCTTTGCATAATGTTATGATGAAGTTGATTAATGATAATTTTAAAAAAATTCCTCCCATTAAACCTATTGATCCTTTCAAACCTTTTCCATCTTCCCATGATCCAAAAGCCTTTTGATAATACCATCATTATCCTAGTCATGATACTGAGAAATGTTATCATTAGAATCATATTATTAAAGACCTCATAGATTCCAATACCATAATTGTTGAACATGATGATAAAGGAAATAAATCCATTGCACCTCCTAACCAAAACTTGAAAATTTGTACCGATCCTTTGCCTTCCCATTTTACCAACATCATTGAGTAAACTGAATCATTTCCTTCTTCTTCCACCAATATTATTGTGCCTAGTCATCCTAGTCCCATACATATTGATGCTACATGTAGTGTGGCCAACGATGTTGTTAATATCATTAACAAATCCAAACCTAATTCTAAACCTAAGACTAAACATAGAATTTGCATTAAATTTGATCCTAAGGAGATTATTAAGGACCCTAATGGTCCTCTTTATATTTCTGTAAATATTAATGATAAGTTCTTTTAAGGATTTTTTAATGATCCTACTTGTATGGTGAATTTTATAAATGAGGAACATATTTTCACAAGACAATTGCATCAAAATCCTATGAAAAATTCAATGTGATGATTAAGACTTTTAATGGGTTTTCTTTTCCTGCCCATGGATATATCACCCTTCCCATCGAAGTTGGTAAAAAGTGCTTAGATGTAAACTTTTTTCTTATCCCAAATTATGATAAATTTCAAGTGATACTTGGACTTTTTTGGGTTACTTCCATGAAATCCATTAGTTATCCTATCCATAAGTGTTTGAAGTTTCCCCACAATGGAGAAATCATCATGATCAATCATAATTTCTATCAACTTCTATAAAGTCATGGAAATTTTGACCTTGACTTCTTTTGGCCTCGCATGCCTCAACCATTGCAATATCATGAAGAAATTTTATTCCTATCTTACCAAAAATATCAACATAAAATGATTACCAAATTTAGCAATCCTAAGGATGTCCCATATCCTTGTCCCAGTCTTAGACTCCTTCCCGCACCTTTAATTCCTCTTATTTATGCTTTTGTCCCACCTCCCATATCATATAAATGTCAAATATCCTCTATCTCCCAGCCTCATAAGGTTCATTCCATTCCTCCTTCTAACGAATAAAAGGAGCCCATGTTGATTTATCCTAAACCTTCCCAAATATCAAGAAAAACCAAATGAAACCACAATGCTCATGGATTTTTTTGTAGACACCATACTAGAGCCCATGATATTTCTTCCAAAACTATTTCCTCACATAAGATACCTTGTGATTATTTGATTCCCTTTGACCAACCTATGCATAATCCTAAGGAAGAAGTCAATAGATTAAGAAAAATAAATTGTCTAAACATGATGATTCCTCTTTTTGTATTAAGGATCACTAGTACATTTTGCACCATTTTTCAACGCACTATTGGTCGAAGTTTCTACCCCAAACGGTCGAATAGTTGACCAACTGGTTCATCGCTATTATCTGCATCAAAATATCGACCCATTGCTGAAACCGTCGAATGATTGATGCCAATATTGGTCGAAAACAAGGGCAATCTAGGCCGAAAATAACATTGGCAAGTGTTGGCGTATTGGTCAATCTTTCGACCAATATAAATTAATATTGGTCAAAAACTTTGGTCACTCCGACCAAGATGCCAAACTCACGACGGTCATATTTTGACCACATTTGGTTGAAATATTTAGAGGCTCTGACCAAGATGCCAAACCCCCGACACCACATTTCGACATAGAATGGTCGATTTTAGACTAGACTTTCGACGCATGTGGGTCAAAATTTTGACAAAACGCAGAGTGTTTAAAAAAAAATTGAAGATAAATATCCAGACTAATCACCAACGACATCCTGATCTGTCATTAGTCTAGATATTTATCTTTAGGTTTCCACACTCATTCTACTGCTTGTTGCTAGCGGGTCCCTACTCGTTCTATTTTCCAGACTACTTTGGGTTCTAGCAATCCATCTGCTCTTCTCTATGTGAAACTGTGGATTTTTTCATTTTGTTTGAATTATTTGAGAGATGGGCTCTGACTGGTGATCCGTGAATTAGTAGAGCTTCCTCTTAGATGCCCACAAATCTTCAAATCTATTGGTGTGAAGCCCCCAAATGGTATTCTGCTCTATGGGCCTCCTGGTTCTAGGAAAAATTTAATTTCTAGGGCAATGGAAAATGAAACCGGTGCCTTCTTTTTATGTATCAATGGACCTGAGATCATGTCAAAGTTGGCTGGAGAAAATGAAAGCAATCTTCGGAAGGCTTTTGAGGAGGCTGAGAAGAATTCCCCATCCATTATATTTATTGATGAGATATTACAGAGATTTGTCAGTGGGCTTGCAAGTATGCTATTAGAGAAAATATTGAGAAGGTGAGTTTCAATTGTGGCAGCTTTTGCAAACTAGATTTGGTTATGAATTTCTTAATGGTTTTTTTTGAACTGGTTTGTTAGAATTTTACATTTTTTTGATTCAATTTTCCTCAACTTGTATCTTATTATTTCAATTTGTCATGTTCTCTTTCCTCTGCACTTTTACAGGATAATATTGAACATGAAAGAAAAAGAAGTGAGAACCCTGAGGCAATGGATAAGGATGATAGTGATGAGGTAGCTGAAATAAAGGCTGCTCATTTTGAGGAGTCAATGAAATATGCCCAGAGAAGTGTCAGTGATGCTGATATTCGGAAGTATCAAGCCTTTGCACAAACACTACAGCAATCTCGAGGCTTTGGTTCTGAATTTTGATTTCTTGGTGCTTGAGATGTATTTGCTACATCAAATAATAAAGATGACGATGACTTATACAGTTAGGAAACTTAGTACACAATTGTCTTCTTAATGAAGTGACAAATGTGTCTATTCTAGCAGGGACCTTCCGCTGACAAATAGCCAATGCTATTCAATTTGGCTCTGACTTTTGCTTGTATGAGTTTTATTTGTTCATATATTTGAAACTTTATTTAATTTATCATCCCTTTAGCCGAGGACTTACTAACTTGTAAGTCTTTAGAGCAATATTAACTATGACAAGGAAATTTAGCTATGGAAACTTTTGCTCAAGTGGTAGATAATGCTACGAAAACCTTACTTTTAAAAAAAAAATCCTGCTAGAAAATATTCTATACTAAATCAATTCTACAACAAAGAAAGTCTAGTTCAACTAATTCTAACTGGTGATCTGTGAATTGGTAGAGCTTCCTCTTAGACACCCAAAATTCTTAAAATCTATTGGTGTGAAGCCCCAAAGGGTATTCTGCTCTATGGGCCTCCTGGTTCTGGGAAAACTTTAATTGCTAGGGTAGTGGCAAATGAAATTGGTGCCTTCTTTTTCTATATCAATGGATTTGAGATCATGTCAAAGTTGGTTGGAGAAAGTGAAAAAAATCTCCGGAAGGCTTTTGAGGAGTCTGAGAAGAATGCCCCATCCATTATATTTATTGATGAGATATAATGCTCTAACTGGTAATGCATAATTGGTTTGCATGTTTGTAGCGTGGAAGCAGTGTTGGGGATGATGGTGGTGCTGCAGACAGAGTCCTTAACCAATTGCTGATGGAGATGGATGGTATGACAACCAAGAAAATAGTTTTCATTATACCTAATGGCATTGGCCTATTATACCCAAGGATTCAATGGAGCCGATATTACAGAGATTTTTCAGTGAGCTTGCAAGTATGCTATTAGAGAAAATATTGAGAAGGTGAGTTTCAATTGCAGCGGCTTTTGCAAACTAGATTTGGTTATGAATTTCTTAATGGTTTTTTTTAAACTGGTTTGTTAGAATTTTACATTTTTTGATTCAATTTTCCTCAACTTGTATCTTATTATTTCAATTTGTCATGTTCTCTTTCCTCTGCACTTTTACAGGATATTGAACATGAAAGAAAAAGAAGTGAGAACCCCGAGGCAATGGATGAGGATGATAGTGATGAGGTAGCTGAAATAAAGGTTGCTCATTTTGAGGAGTCAATGAAATATACCCAAAAAGTGTCAGTGATGTATTTTTTGTTGTTGCTTCTTCTGCTGCTGCTGCAACTTGCAACTAAGAATATGATACTGAATAATTATGACTTATTTTAAAAATTCAAGAAAACTTAACCATTTCTATAGCGATTACTTAAAAAAAAGTATACCTGATCGATGACTCAATATTTGTAACCTCTCAGAAAATTTTCCTTTCCACTTCAATATCTTTCCTTGATAATTCTTGATCTCCTCAGAACCACTAGAAAAAAAACAATGACAACAAAACTTGCTACTTTAGAAAATTGCAGCAATACTTAACTTAAACATTACAGTCATGAAGGGTGTAACAAAATCTGATATGCTAATAGACAAACTCATTTTGTACAAAATGGCATTAAGCATGGATTTTTGTTTACATGTGGTACATCAATTCCTTCATCGAAGACATTATCTATTACATTTATAATTGTTTATTTAGGTTCCACAGAACTAGCATATACACAAAAAGAATCTGTATTAAAAAAAAGCATGGACAATACATATATATAAAAATAACCTATTAAAAAAAAAAGAGGCCACTAAGGAAAATTACACAGGTCTCCAGAAACAACATTACCCAAACTCGGTGTGTTCAATTTTCCCAGACTAGCAGTCAATTCTATGTTGAGTATATCTGTCAGGCCCTCCTACAATTTGAATGAATTAAGAATAGAAGATAGGAACTGATTTAAAACTTCACCTACTCAAAAACACAAACCAATGAAATAATCCACATTAGGCCAAGAGAGGTTGACGCATTCAATACGAGAATACTTACACAAAATGAAGCCGAATCATGCCAGACAATGACAATGAGAAGTTGACTATTGGCCCTTCTAGTTTTTTATTTGATAGTTGCCTAACAATGACACATTCAAAATGCACTTATGAGAAAAGACCTAGAACGAATGAAATTGATTAAATAATGAAGGTATGTTAGTTTGAGCTTCACTTGGTTTTGAGAATACTTTAATATTCTCTACTTAACAAGGCCAACCATGTGGAAGTGGAAGCTCATCTGGCCTCACCCCTCTCCCCCTAACATCAATCTAAATTCCCCATTAACACATAACAATATTCATTAACATGACATATAATTCAATATTAATACACAACATTCATAGATAAATACTTAAAACAACGTTCATGGAGTTATTATGATAGTTTTACTGATATTTTTGTCACAATTTGATGTTCTAGATAGGGGAAAGCACCTACAATAACAGAGGCAATAGTTGTAGATACAAATGATGATATCCTAGAAATCCCTAATATAATAAATACGGTGAAGAAAAAACTAAAAAGAGTCAATCCAAAAATTATTACTATTTTGCATGATGCTACTACTAGCCTCACCACGATGTTCATGACTAGGTAATTGAGCAAGAAAAAAATCCTATAACAAGAACAAATACATATTTTAGTTCACAACATAAAAGAGTATAAAATATAAACCTTTATTGAACTTTTGTTATAACTAAAGATTCATTACTACTTACTTCAAAATGATGTGCTCGTGCCATCAATTCATTTGTCCTCTTCAGCATCTCCTCGGTTGGATTTGCATCTTCCAAAATAGTAATAATTTCTACATTACTCTTTTTCTTCACTGTATTTATTATATTAGGGATTTGGGATATCCTCATATGTATCTACAGCTATTGCCTTTGTTGTTGCAAGTGCTTTTCCACTATCTAATATTTATCTTCAGGTGTCCACACTCATTCTGTTGCTTGTTGCCAGCGGGTCATAGTCAGTGGTTAGGAGAGCCCTATTTTGGCACCAGTCATGTAGTACAAGCACTAGAATTGAGTTTTTCAACACAGCTAGGAAATTTTTGTATATCAACATGTGATAGAGTTTTTTTCCCAAACTCTATCGCATGTTGATATACAAAAATTTCCCAACCCGTGCCAAAAAACTCAATTCTAGTGCTTGTACTGAGACCTTAAATTATTGAGCTTCTCTTTGTTTCGAGAGTAGTTTAACATTCTCTACTTAACAGGGCCAACCATGTGAAGGTGGAAGCTCATCTAGCCCTCCTAAGAGCCTCTTATGACCCTTTACAACATTTTAAGACCTCTAAGACGTATTCTTAGGGATTGTAAAGGGTCATAAGGGGTCCTGGGACACAACAGCTGAGAAACATAATTGTAGGCATCATGGTCACATTTTTTTCGAGACAACGTAATTGAGTGGTATACCTAGATGATGGAGAGCAACTTCTGCACCTTCAGTTCCAAGTTGTTTTCCATCTCGCAGTGTCAACTTGGAATCAGAGGTGCAGAAGTTGCACTCCGTCTGGGTATACAACTCAATTATGTTGTCTCCAAAAAAATGTGACCATGATGCCTACAATTATGTTTGTCAGCTAGTATGAAATCCTTGTCACCCTTAGCTGCCATCCTAAGCCCTTCTTCCCTCTCTAGTTCTTCAAGCCTCTGCAAGATATCTTGATCAATAAAGTTTGCAACATTGTGTCCATCCATGATCTCAGGAATAACATCTTCTTTCCACTCTTCATTTTCCAAAATATACCGCTTCTTCAAGCTTGTAGAGTAGTCTCTAGTGGTTGCAAATCAATCTTATTACAAACTACAATAAGAGGCTTAGTAAGTCTAATTTAATTTGTTTGTGGACTGAGACCTTAAATTATTGAGCTTCTCTTTGTTTCGAGAATAGTTTAATTAACATTCTCTACTTAACAGGGCCAACCACATGAAGGTGGAAGCTCATCTGGCCCCTCCTAGGAGCCTCGTATGACACTTTACGACATTTTAAGACCTCTAAGATGTATTCTTAGAGCTCGTAAATGGTCCTAAAGGGTCATAAGGGGTCCTGGGATACAATAGCAAAGAAACATAATTGTAGGCATCATGGTCACATTTTTTTGGAGACAACGTAATTGAGTGGTATACCCAGACGATGAAGAGCAACTTCTGCTCCAACGGTTCCAAGTTGACACTGCGGGATCCCAAGACCATAGATAAGGAATAAATTTAGAGAGCAGAGGAGGGCCATAATGAAAAAAATAATACAAGACAAACCTCAAGTTAAATGAGGCAACTACAAACATTTTAATAGAATTTTATTATTAAATAATGAAATTTGCATAGAGGGGGTTTAGAACACTAGTATATGCAAATTTCATTATTTAACAATTAAAATGTATGAAAATGTTTGCAGTTGCCTCATTTAACTTGAGGTTCATCTTGTATTATTTTGGTCATTATGGCCCTCCTCTGCTCTCTAAATTTATTCCTTATCTATGGTCTTTGGATCCCGCAATGTCAACTTGGAATCGGAGGAGCAGAAGTTGCTCTCCATCATCTAGGTATACAGCTCAATTACGTTGTCTCCAAAAAATTATGACCATGATGCCTACAATTATGTTTGTCAGCTATTATGAAATCTTTTGCAGTCTGGCCTTTGTTGCCTTTTATGTGTCCTGCAACCTATGAAAAGTTTGAAATATGTTACATGATATAGATATAAAGATCACTAATTAGTGCATTATTACATTCTACTAGTAGTTAATACTATTGCATACCTTCTTCTCTCATTTGCTAGTGTAATTCCTCTTTGAGTATCCCCTTTCTCCTTTGCATCCAAAATGAACTCATTCCAATCCCTCACTGGAATAAAGGGAGGATGCTTGCACTTTGGGTTCTGGACGAGACTCCTTCTATATGAGTCCCTCACAATGTTAAGATGTTTGGCAGCTTTTTGTAAAATTTTATTTTGCTAATAATTTATGTATTGACTCTTTTTAGTTTTTTCTTCAACATATTTATTAGATTAAGGATTTTTGGGATATCCTCATCTGTATCTATAGCTATTGCCTCTGTTGTTGCAGGTGCTTTTCCCCTATCATGAACATCAAATTGTGATAGGAATATCAATAAAACTATCATAATAACTCCAAAACCCTAAATAAAATAACATAATAATATAACATTTTTCAACTATCTAATTTGTACAATTTCAATAAGGTTTATCATTGCTAACAAATGGGTGGGAGTATCCCTACAGCCTCTATCATGTGGGGGATCCATGTCGCCTGCTCTTGTACTTCTTTCATAGTTTGAGTGAAATCCTCTGCATGTCCACTCTTCATCTATTTGTGGATGGTAAGTCGAGCTAAATGATAGGTTAGTTCCAATTCTTTTCCATAAGGTTTGCCAAAAATGGCTCATGAACTTACTATCCCTATCTGATACAATGCTTAGTGGGAGTCCATGTATCCTTACAACCTCCTTAAAGAAAAGATGTGCAATGTAACTGGCATCATGGGTAGTTCTACATGGAATGAAATGGCTCATTTTAGAAAATTTGTCTACCACCACATAGACATTTCAGAAGAATATGAATGAATAAATGTTTTGAGAAATATTTGAATTTAATTTTGACAATAACATGAGGAGTGATATATTTCAAACTTCAGTGAAACTTCATACCACACAGTGTTTGTAGATTATGTTCAATGCGTTATTTACGCTTGTATTGGTGGGAAAACTCTTGAAAATGCGCAAAAGAGATTGCATTCAACCATGTTTTTTACATGACACATGTAGTTTACCTCCAACCTAAATCAACATTGCATACAAATCTATGGATAGTGTGTGGTATGAAGCCTCGCTCAAGCTTGAAAATGATAGTCAATCCATAGTCAATGTCTATTTAAACTTTAGGATGATACTTATATGATGGCTTAAGTAAATTGTTCTTACCTTGAGACTAGTACACCATGGGATTAGAGGATGGTTGTTATAATAGCAACTGTATTTTTGTGGGATACTTTTATATAGTGTGGAGGGGACGTGATTCCCCCTCCCACACCTACACTTATTTAAGATGCACAATCAGGGAGAAAGATGGGACACGGGGAAGGAAAAGAAGGAAGTTATGGGAGAAAAATAAGGAAATACAAAATAGAGATTGGTAATCGGCACCAGCAGTATCAAAGGTATTGATTCTAAATAACTTATTTATTATTATTATTATTATATAGTCTCATTATGTTAATATATATAAATTAAGATAAATATATATTCAATTAACATAAAAGAATTAATTTCAATTAAATTATATATGTACATAAATGAATTTGTGCCTAATTAAGAAGTGTGTATATGTATATATATATATACATATACATACATACATATATATATATATAGACACACACACACACACACACACACACATATATATATATATATATATATATGTATATGTATATATATATATATACATATATATATATACATATATATATATATATACATATATATATATATACATATCTATATATATATATATATATATGTATATATATATGTATATATATATGTATATGTATATATATATGTATATGTATATATATATGTATATGTATATATATATATATATATATATGTATAGATATATATATACATATACATATATATATGTATATGTATATGTATATATACATATACATATATATATGTATATGTATATATACATATACATATATATACATATATATATATGTATATGTGTGTGTGTGTATATATATATATATATATATATATATGTATATGTATATATATATATATATATATATATATATATATATATATATATATATATATATATATATATATATATATATATATATATCTATATATAAATATATATATATATATGTATATGTATATATATATATATAATTTACAGTTATGAAATTGTAATATTAATATCAAGAATGTAAAACTGAATTACAATTATAGAATTGTAATATTAATATTAGGAATATAAAATTAAATAAAACTATTCATGATTATTTATATATATATATATATATATATATATATATATATATATATATAAGAAGTAAATTCAATTAAATATCTTTTATCTATGGATATACTAAATTGGTATTATCTATATAGATAATAAATTTGTATTATACTTACAATTGTTGATAATATATTTCATACCCATAGTTCTAGTAGTCAGACATATGAATAGATTCGTCCTCTGCTACCTAGAGATCAAAAGAAGGCAATTTGAGGTTGGTATAGCCCCATTGCCTATTTGAGATGGACAAAAATTCATGGTTGGTATAGCCCCATTGCTTACTTAATGGCAATTCGAGATTGATATAGTCTTGTTGCCAAAGTTGAGATTGTTATAATCTCTCATAGGTAGTATATATATATATACTGAAGACTAGTCATATGCATATGTGTAGGCTTGGAATGCATTAAGCTTGATTCTAAGAGATTCTTATGGGTAGTGCTCTAGGGATGACGTGTCGATAGCCCGATTGCTTAGAGTGGAGTGAATGTCCCTCAAGCTAGGAATTCTATGAAACCCGATCTAGAGGCAGCCTTAAGGATCAAATTTCCCCCTTAGCAACTGTGTGTTTGTGGGATAGTTATTCCATTTGTTCCCATCTCGCAGCTTGGGCATTGCAACATGAATCCTATTTTCCACAACTACTGATGGATCCTTAGGTGTAGTTGAAATTACCAAATGGCCTTCAAAGGTCAAGGAACAAATGGAATAACCAAGAAAACACTATATGTTAAATCATGTGATTGATAGTAGATTGAGGCTCACCTAAGCCATAAACATGAAGAATTATTCTCTAAAAAGATGTAAACCATATATATGCACACTTGAGGCAAAGAGAAGTTATGTCATATCCATATTAAAATATTTGTTACAATATGAAAATACTAAACTAACTAATTCCTGAGTTCATCTCTGCATATGGTCACAATAAAGATATGCGATTACAATACAGAGAAGGCATCATAAAAATATAATTTTAGAATTTTCCCTAGCCTAACACGTTTTGCACTCAAATCCCTCATCGCGGATAAGTGGAGATGGGCAGATAGATGCAAATGAGTTGTCATCGACCCAACTAAAGTATATGCAACCATTATTTCCCTGTGATGCCCAATCTACATTAGTTCTTATAATATAATGAATAGTATTTACATTAGAAACATTAAATATATACACATTAGCAACCTTTTTTCTATTTGGGCAGCACCAAAATTGTTGTCCAGGGTTTCTCTGTATCCGTGAAGTCTTCAACACACACTGCCTACCACCACATTAACAATTTGGCACATTGAAAAGAACCATTGAGCCTATATCAATAATGTACTGCACCATCGTTACTACATTTATTATTTTTATATGGAATACACCAAAGAGTACCACCAGAAATATTAACCATTTACAATAATAAAAAGTAAACCTAAATCAAATAGCTCATTTTTTTATCAACATGTGTAGTCTCTGTGTTTATGAAAAATCAAAGAAATATCAATCTGAAATAAAATAGTGAACAAAATAGTATTCCACATAGAGTGAATGAAATATACCATCAAAAGAAGGTGACAAAATCCTGTCACGAAGCACAAACTTAGGAAATCAAAAAGGGACAAAAGAATAAGAAAAATCATTACAACTATAGAAAATCATTTATACTATAATCAAAAAAAGAAACACTCTTTGTCAACAATTTTCAAAATCATTAGGACTATAGAAAAATAATTAAGACTATACAAAATCAAATTTTAGAAATGGACGGTTCTGATGCTTTGTCATTACAACAATTGAGCATTCATCATTTGGTATTGTGTATTCCATTTAAGTATGTCAACAATGTTCAAGAAATAAGAAAAATCATTACGACTATAGAAAAATCAAGTTCTAGAAATGGACGGTTTTGATATTGCTTTGCCATTACAACAATTGAGCATTCATCATTTGGTATTGTGTATTCCATTTAAGTATGTCAACAATGTTCAAGAAATAAGAAAAATCATTAGGACTATAGAAAAATCAACTTCTAGAAATGGACAGTTTTGATATTGCTTTTCCATTACAACAATTGAGCATTCATCATTTGGTACTTCTTGGTGTATTCCATTTAAGTTTCTTGTTGAATCCTCAAGTTGAGTTGGCCTATTTAAGGTGATAGTAGAGGGCTCTACATCAGCAGTCTACAGAATTAGACCTTTATTTTAAATGCATTTAACAAAAAAAAAAATTTACAAAACTGAACCAATGGCATGTTTACAACAAAGAAATATAATGATAATAATATGCTGAAAATTTGATTTTGTTTAATACACGCCAAAGGACCAGTAGAGAGAGAGAGAGAGAGAGAGAGAGAGAGAGAGAGGAGGGGAATTACAAGGATATTGATGCTCCGCTTAGGCATTATCTTAGAAAAATGAGCAAGAAACCAAAAAATAAATGATTGTAATTAACATTTTTTGCTAATCATTTCTTTTTTGGTTTCTTGCTCATTTTTCTAAGGTAACAACTTGTAAGCGGAGCATCAATATCCTCATCATTCCCCTCCCCTCTCTCTCTCTCTCTCTTTCCTGCAAAAAATGGACTTGTGATGATTTTCACAATAGCACATGTGTGGTAGGAATGCTCAAAGTACTTCTTAGGAAAATATGAATGTTCATCACCTATTGCTGAAACAATTTACATAAACCAATTAACTCAAAACACAAACCCTTTTTCAAATAATTTAATTTTAACTTTGGTTGTGTTAAAGGAACTATGTTGACTTTATTTTTTAGTTTTTTAACATGAGAATTTGTAGATTAATAGGAGTTCACATTTTTATGGGAACGTATCATTCAATTGAGCATTAATTCCCATCTATATCTAGTGAGATGAACATAACTCATGTACCTCATGATAGTGTGCTTGGATTAGACTAGACATTATCCAACCGCCTGTGAGGGTTGTCACTATTATTAATTGGTGTAAAAGGAGGACTGCCTATGTGTTATAGCACTTTATATAAATACTCACTATTTGGATAATGTCTAGTATAATGAAAAATAGTGTATACAAGGTATCCAAGCACACTAGCATGAGGTACATGAGTTATGTGCATCTCACTAGTTATAGATGGGCAGCTATGGCACACTAGTATCTGTGAACTCCTATTAATCTACAAACTCTCATGTTAAACAACTACAAAATAAAGTCAACATAGTTCTGTTAATCAGCACGTCCTTTGGTTTACTAGTTTACTTATAATCAGTATGTCATTTGGTTTACTAGTTTAATCTGGTTTAAGAATGGTTTGTTTCATGTTTGAATGTACCATTGAATGAAGCTTGGCTATATTAAGTACATCTTAAGACTCGTGACTCTTCAAATTCTCTTGTTTCCTTCAGACCTCCAAACATGTGTACTATGAGATTTCCTCCAACAAATGGACTTGTGATGATTTTCACAATAGTACATGTGTTGGAGGACTACTCAAAGTACTGCTTAGGAAAATCTAAATTTTCATCACCTGTGCATATAAGAGTTGATCATAGAAGGTATATGCACAAGTGAAAAACATGCATATTTGACCAAGCAATATTGGGAGCTAGACCTAACAGCAAATAGATTTGTGGTGATTTTCACAATAGTACATGTGTTGCTAGGTAAGCCCCCAATAGCACTCAGGAAAATATGCATGTTCATCACCTGTGCATATGAAGTGGCTCTAATGGAAGATATAATCACTAAATTATGCATACTCCTTATTTTGTTCTGGGTTGATATTGTCAGACATGGTCTTTCTTGAATGGAATGACTCGTTACTTGATATTGTCTGACATGAGAGTTTGTAGATTAATAGGAGTTCACATTTTTATGGGAACGTATCATTCAATTGAGCATTAATTCCCATCTATATCTAGTGAGATGAACATAACTCATGTACCTCATGCTAGTGTGCTTGGATTAGACTAGACATTATCCAACCACCTATGAGGGTTGTCACTATTATGAATTGGTGTAAAAGGAGGACCACCTATGTGTTATAGCACTTTATATAAATACTCACTATTTGGATAATGTCTAGTCTAATGAAAAATAGTGTATACAAGGTATCCAAGCACACTAGCATGAGGCACATGAGTTATGTGCATCTCACTAGTTATAGATGGGCAACTATGGCACACTAGTATATGTGAACTCCTATTAATCTACAAAATCTCATGTTAAACAACTACAAAATAAAGTCAACATAGTTCTGTTAACACAACCAAAGTTAAAATTAAATTATCTAAAACAAATGGTGCCTTAGAGGGATAGAGGAACACTTTGCTAAAGAAGTTTGACTATTGTTTGTGAAAATGCCTCCAAGGAATGCAGGTACTGCCAGGGAGATCCAGGAGTTGAAGGAGAAGAACACAAGGTTGTGGGAATCTTACAATGCACTTTTGGCCAGACTTGAAGTACTGGAATCCAATCAAAGAAGAGTAGCAGATGAAGGTGTTGATAGTGAAGAAGAGGAAGAAACCCATAAGGAAGGGGAAGGAGAGGAAGAAGAGGAACAAATAGATCTTGAAGATCCTATACTATCTAACTCCTATTACATCAACTCATGTCTTTATAGATTTAGGCTTATTACATGACATTCCATCAAATTCACAAAATGGACCATAAGTCCAATTACATTGATATATTCATGTTTTGATCTTTTAGATCCTATAATCTTTATGATTATTCTTCAAGAGCTATTCAAGTGACCCCTTTTCATGACTTTTTCAGGGTGCCCTGCACCATACTCCCAAGGATCAAATCAATCCAAGTCCCTTGGATTGGGAGTTTCTTTCATTTCCTCCAATCTCTGTCCACTTCTTGTTGAGGACCTACAACAAAAGAGTATTCCATGTTCATGTGTTCTATGCCCTTGAAATCAAACATTATGTGCTCATGCCAAGCATTAAATCTGTCAGCCTTCATGTTTATATTCCCATAGATGTTTGCAAAAATGGCACTTGCATGGTGAACACTATCAAACTCTGGAAAACCTATCATAAAAGTGTTAGAAACAAAAAAGAAAACAAGGTTTTATTGACCATTGGTTTCTATACAACTCTTAGAAACTTGTACACTCTCCTCATCAGAAACTCCTTGAACTCTCTCAGCGAGTCCTCCATTCAATAGTTTCTTCTCTGTCATAAGCCTTTTAATAGGCCACACAACCCTCTTCCTCATCTTCTTATGCTAACTTCTGGCTTCTTGCTGCAACACTATCTTCAAGAGCTTTGACGCTTCACTCTCTAAGGTCCCTGTCACCTCTGAGACCTCTTTCAACTTCTCATTTCAATGCCATCCTCCTTGGCATGCAAACATGTCATCTATGGCTTTCTTCACAACCCTATCTTCTATCTTTTCAATAGAAAATTTTAATGGACACTTGACTATCCCAACTTGGATTCCTTCATCCATGCACTCATCCAGTTCATTAGCAACCTCTACAATTCCCTTCTCTATCTCTGTTATCTCAACTTCTTGAGCATTTTCCTTTTGTGGCCCACACATCCTCATTGTCTTCTCAATCCTGTCATCTTCGTGAGTATCCTCATACTTTGACTTCTCTCTGTTCATCTTCACATGCATCTCTGTTTGGAAACACTTTATATGGTGTTCTATTGATTGTTCAATGTTGTCATTAGCATTCTCACCAATATTCTCTTCTATCCTTTTGTCTGTTGTCTTCCCTTCACTCCCCAAGAGTCCATTCCACTCCAAAATACCAACACTCCTTATCAATGTCCATGACACTTCTTCATCTTTCAAGGGCTGCAACACAACTCTCCTTCCTCTATCCAAGAATGTGTAAGTGTTCTTTTCTCCATCATGGAGGGTAGGTTTACTTATCTGCCATGCTCTCCCAAGGATCAAATGAAAATCCACTATGGGAATGATGTCACACCATAGGCTGTCCTCATATGGCCCAATGCTAAAGTGCACTTGTGCTTGCTCTGTCACCTCAACTTGGTCTTCCACATTAATCCCATGTGCCCTATATGGCCTCTCATGTAGTATCCTTAGCAAATTCAACTTCTGAACCATCTCAATGGAAACAAAATTTGAAAACACACCATTTGAAACTATAACTTTACAAACTTTGTTTCTGCACTTACAATGTGTCTTGAATATGCATGGCTCCTTAATGTACCTTGCATCCAAATCTGCATTGATGATCACCATCTTTTTTATATCCCTATGATGTTAGCAAAAAATTTTCTCCACACTTCATCTACAATCTAGAATTCATTCAACTTCAAACCACCACCTTGGAATGCTCTTTAAAGGATAATTCAACTTTAAGGGTTCAACAAGGGATTCTAGGTCTTCAAAGTCTCATATTGTCTTCTCCCACTCTTCTCCCAAATAGATCCTAAAGAGCAGAGGACAATCAGGATATTCAAGGCTATGAAGAATGAGGAGCATAAGGTGAGGGGAGATATCCCTATGTATGATGGAAGTCTGAAAGAAGAAGAGCTTTTGGACAAAATAGCAGCAATAGAGGAGGTTCTTCAATGAGGGGAAGAGGAGGAAGGACAAATCAGGTTTGGGAAGAAAAGGACAAAGGATTGAATAGGACAATGTTGCATAGTCCTAGAAATGTAGACTTTTGGGATTTGAACTATGTTCAAATAGGTACAGCCAAGTGTCCTATTGAAGGGTAGCTAGTAAACAACCATGTTCATATGTGGACATCTAGTGGGTAGAAAGAACCAATTGTCAAGGCACCATATTTGTAAATTACAAGTTCAGACTCAGACATCCAATGCCAGGACTGATTCTTGGGACAAGAATCCTTTCAAATTAGGTGGTGAACATGGTGTAGGGGCACCTAGAACATCCAAAGACTACCAAGAGTCCATAATGAAAACCATGCACCTAATGACATCTAAATACATCAATTGGAAGGTATTGGCACCTATAATGGCCTATAAGGTCATTCCATGCAATGCAAATGGCAAAGATGTAATAAGTCTTAAAAGGCCTAAATGGCCTTAGGACCAAAATAAGAGCCTAGGATGGTATTTGGTGTTACAAGTTTATAATATTTTAGATTTGATTTCAATAATTCTTAATAAGTTCATTTGGGTCACATTTCAAAGTCTTAAGGCTTCATTATCTTTAAAAGTTTCAAAAACTCTAAATTTGTAATGTTGCAAAATCAAAAATTTGAAATGCAACAGTTATTAGAAAATGGAGGAAATTGGATTTTCTTATGTTTTAGTGCAAATTAATCCATCCAACTGATAGGGATTGGTTGGGGTAGTTTCTAGGAGTCCATCAAATATGCCAAAGTTTCATTGTACGACAAAAGAGGCCTGGTGTACAGACTGTACTGAGTTTTTGATAAATAAACTTCTTTCAAATGCAATTTCCTTGAGTTCTTAGAGTGATTTTGGATTCATTTTGGCATTGTCTTACATTTCAATTCATTTTTAGATATTGATCCTAGACCACATCTATGCATTTGTGAGGTCTGTATTTGTATTTTTACTCAATTAATTCTGACTGGCAGAGTAGTTTCTGCCATTATTTTGATAGTTTTGTGAGTTTCCAATTGAATATGGTCATTCCATGACCTCTGACCACTATAACACATGGACTGACTGAGTATTAACATGTATTATAGTTCCCTAATCCATTAATGTAATGAGAAGGAAGAATGTTTGGGTGATCACCATAATTTATAGAGGAAACTTAATGAATTTTCTTGGTATGCTACAATATTAGCCATTTGGTCTGAAGGAGGAACATAGATTATGATTTGGATCATCTTATAATGATCATTTAATGGTGAAAAAACTACCTATTGGACCTAGAAGTGATTGGAGATAGGAGATTTAAGAAACCCTTAAATTAAGGGTTTAGAAGTGCTAAATTTGGGGATTTTGGGGTTCTCGGTGGACTGAGCCCTATTCCTTTGAGGTTTGTTCATTTTTAGACATTATTAAATATTGATGAAGGTTTGGAGTCTTGGGAGTGAAAGGATTCTATGGTTTCTTTGTTATTTGGGGTCTTTTTAAGCACTTCTAAAGCCATAGTGTGTAGACAATCACACCTGGTCTAAAAGAGTCCATAGAAAGCCGACTGTAGAAAGCCAACTGCCCTATTTTTATGTCAAAAATAGTCTATAGATGACTGTCACTTGATTTCTTTCAGATTTATCCACCAAATGATCTCAGACCAGTCGCAATTGAAATCTATGACTCTGGGTAGACTTCCTATGGAGTTAGATTTGACATTCCAATCCACACGAAGTCGGCAGAAAATAAATACCAGTAAAAAAAATGTTAAAAACATAGTTTTCTCAATCTTGTTTGCAATATTTCCTCTTCCAACCTTACAATCATAAACCTAACACTAGTACATTTACAGTGTAACATGATGCGATGATTCAGAAATTTATGGTTTTGCAAGTTCATCTCTGAATAAAATATATATAAACAATGATAAAAAAATGTGCCAACAAATATAAAATACATGATGCCCTAGCACATTACTCACGGGCACTAATGCCCTAGCACATTACTCACGGGCAAGTAGGTAACCAATAAAACAATGCCAGACAAATGCAGAGTAAGGAAATCCTTACAGGTGGTCCTCCTTTTACACCAAATCACAATGGCAACCCTCACAGGCAGGTGGTCCTCCTTTTACACCAAATCATAGTGGTAACCCTTGTAGGCATGGTCCTCCTTTTACTCTCACCAAATAATAGTTCAAACAATCGTAGGCTCCATCTCCTTCGCATGCTCCAAATTAAAACCAAACAATGAAATGAGATACAAAATCTATTTTCTTTTTAAAGTTATGCCCGTGTTGGTTGAAATTTTGACCTACATTGTATTGGTCTAAATTTCGACTAACACGGGCATGGACTAAAAAAAAAGGAAGTTTTCCTTCTATAATCCGACCAACCTAAACCTTTTTAATTGATGGTCGAAAATTTTGGTAGAAAAATGAGGTCAAATGTAGTAGTGGATCCTATTATAATTAATTAAGGATCCTATTATAATTAATCTATATGATGAAGATACTCTTGATGATGATAATTGTTAGCCCATTTTCTTGTCATAGCCAAAATCCTAAGAAAATGGTCTTTTCCCTGCAAAATTTTATGAAATTGCCTTGCCTTGGCTGAAACTTGTCTTGGTTTGCGAAGAAAATCCATAAGGTTTCATGACTTGCACCCTTAGCTTGGCATATTTTATGATGTCACCAAGATTCAGTTAAGATCGCATGACCTAATGTGCAAAAACCAATGAGATATGGCTGCTTGAAGGTCTGAGAAATAGGTCATTTTTATGTCCTAGGGTTTTAAAAAATTGTCTAAGTCAAAAAACCCTTGGTCTTTTCTATTTCCTCATTACCTTTTCGGGTCACATAAAATCCTAATAAAGCATGTGCTTTATTAAAGTCATCAAGCGGGGCCATGTTCTTTAATTATTTTTACCTAAGCCGGTGCCCCTTTAATTTTTCCTAAGTCTAAGGTCCCGATGGTTTTAATATTTCCCTAAGTCCTAAGCGGTATATTTCACTAAAGTTTTCAGCGTAGATTAAAGGCTTAATCACCTTTTAATCTAAGGGTTGTTGCATGTCCGCAAAGATTAATATTGTTATTTGCGATGTTGTGACAACCGTCGATCTTACTTACCACGCAATGCTTCTATCAAGTGGGTCCACTTCTAGGTGTGCACAAATGTTCAATTTTGATTGGTTGCAATAAATGGTGATGTGGATCCTATCATGTGGGGCCTTTTACTCTAGTTTTATTCTGTATCGTTGATCAAATTTTGATCTTGTGGTTGTCTCTTCTTCGCAAATCCTTCATGACATCAACTTCTTTCCTTTGCAATCTTGCGACCAACTGCCACCTGTTTGATGGGCCTGGTTATTGATAAGGACCGACAGATGCAGAAGATCAATGGTTGTCGTATGCTCGGACAGGAAGGATTTTCCCATTACGATCTTGCAACAGCCATCTGATGTGATGGTGATTTACAAGTGGATCCTCTGCTAGATAGATCTGAGGTGCCTATTTTTGATTGGTCGAGCTAGATGGTGATGTGGAGGTTATCAGTGGGACCGAGGAATCAACATGTTAAAAGTATGCTAGATGTCAGAGGATCTGATGGCTGTCATATGTCCGCAAAGAAAAAGTGATCAACAATTTGTCATCATGATCTTGTGACAGCTGTCAATCTTATATCCATCCATGGGTCAGTGTTGTGGGACCTGTCAGAAGATTAATGAATGTCGACCGTTGGATCTTCCATCTGATGGTAGTGATATGCCCAGTTGTCTAGTGGGGCTGAGATGTTGAAGGATTCAATTCATCATAGATCTTCCTTAATCCAACAGTTGTCGCATATCCATGAAGGAGAGGTGCATGAGGTTTTATTGATCATGATGTTGCGACGACCATTAGATCTTTCTTTAGTGAAGATCGACAGTTCTATTTTAAGGGTCAATGAAGCTTGGTTGACTTTTGTGGCAAATTATGAGAACCACCTGATGAGCCAGGAAAGAGATAAGATCAATGATCACATTTTAAACTTGAACCTACTAGTCGTTATTTTTCAAATTCAAATCTTTTTCCAAGGTTTCTTTGTAGGGTTTGTTACGGTGGCCATAAACAACAAAGGGGTTGTTAAAAATTGATTTTTCTAGGATAGTTGCAGGTAAGGAAATTATGGAGAAGATTTGGGTGGCCGTCTTGGCCTAATTTTGTTTTCCTGGGGTCCCATGCTAGTTAAATGTAGAAGGACTGTTATTTGACAAGGGCGGCTAGGGTTTGATGATTGTCAGAATGATTTCCATGCCCTGATTCACACAAGGTTCCTTTTTTTGGTTCAGGCATTGAAGTTTTTTTTCTCTGCAACAAGAAACTGGTTAAAATTGTATTTGCAGTAAGCCTTGATGATGAAAACCAAATAATTGTACATCAAATTTTATCTAATTCTTCTCAGGTTTCCAGGCTTTTCTTGCATTCTTTCATTTATTGTTGACTCTAGTTGTTGAGGTTGTTGTTGACCTAATTTTGCCCTAAATGATTTGTAGCTTGTTGCAATCCTTTATAAGTATTTCAAGATCATTTAGAAGGGTTCCAATTTCTTCTCCAGTTATGGTTCCATGAGTGGTTCTTTCCTGTAAATATATTGCCTTCTTCTCTGCATATAGGGTGTTCCCTCTTTCCTTTCTGGCTTGGAGAATATAATATAAGTTGTAATAATCTGTCTTATGAATAAGATCATAATATCTTCATACTACTATCAGATTGTCTCCATTTGATTCTTGAACTTGTTGATTAAAGCATCAAGAGTGTTGTAATATTTCTATTGTATTTCCAAGGTGTCTGCAATAGAGTTTTTTTCGCAAAGACAACTGAGTTTAGGACTAGTTTTTAGATATGTATGAGTTGGGATATCAAGGATATTTCATGCTTGTCTTTAAGTGGATGTTGATTAATGTATTGCTTGTTCCTAGGTCTCTTCTAAGGGGAGGGTTAAAATCCTTTGAATAAGTGATAGCATATCTGAGTACACGGGTGGATTACTAAGTAGGATCTGATCAATGGTGTATGTTTGATGTAAGGCATCAACATATTAGAGTATATTGTTTTCTTTAATCATAGCTCTCTATTACAGTGATCTATTTGACTTTGTTGCCCATTAGATAAGTTACTAGTCTATGAGAGACTTGGGGTATTTCAAGGGTCCATTCAACCCAAAAACATCAACTCAATCAAATGAAATCCTTTTCCCTTTTCATGTTGATAGGAGGTAATAGAAGTCCCTTCTAGTTTTCAGACTCATTCTATGCAAGTAGGATATTGCATAAGACTTGGTGATTCATTGAGGTACAGGATACCTATAGGATTTTGAAGGCTATTCCACAGTCATGTACCTGCAGGCCTATTGTTTGAAAAAATAAATCATGTGTGTGCAGATGAGGTATACCCACCTGAGTGATGTGGAGCTCAAAGTGTAGGAGGATCATTCTCTTGATCCTTGTTAATTAGTGTTTTTCTTGGTTGAATCAGGAGTTTAGGAATCATAGAATTCCATTTAAGCATTTAGGGCTTGTGTGTTGGGTTCCTACAAGAAAGATAGCTAACAATAATAATGTTAATGATGCAAATTATTTTGATCTTAATGATTATGATGATATGTATGAATTTATTGAAATTAATCATGAATTATCTAAAAGGTTTTCCAAAGAATTATCTCTCACTCCTTGTGAAAAATAAAGTGACTCATCATTAGAGCATGATCCTTTTTTGGAACTTGCAATAGCTCCATATACCATGATCAACATTGTTTCCCTTTCATGTTGTCCACCTTCCCTAAATAATAAGGGTTGGTAGATGATATACTTGAATAGCTCTAAGCTTGTGAATTGGATTACTTTGTGTGTCTGTGCTTGTTTCTATTATGCTTTTGTTGTGATGTGTTTCTTATTATATGTTTTCATTTTAGGTTTTCCTAGACTGCCTTTGTTTCTCCATTGGTACAAGGTGATAAATGGGTTGAAAATGTCATGACAATTCTCTATTTGTATCTTAATTCTTCTATATTTTGTATAAATTATATGTCATGCATGTGATATTTTGTACATGTTTCTTATGTTGTCTACTTAGGTAAAAGGAAAATAACTAAGAACCATATCTCTTTTTGGTCTCCACAATATTGACCCAAAAATACTTGTGTTCTTTTATCTTATGTGCTCTTATTCCATCATGCTTGTAGTTCTACTACCTTTGGGGTATGAGGTTAATTTATTATGATTATTCTTGATATACATGAGCTATCACATATACATTATGACCCTAGACTTAGTAGATCCCTTATGTGTTCTTTTTTTTTCATGTGCTTTATTTCCCTTTATTTTCCCTTGTTTGGGGGTATATCATAGTAGAAATACACTTGTCTTTTGGATGCATGTATTCTACCTTAAATTCATTTCTCCCAGTAAGGCATACACAATCACTTTAATGTGGGGGCATACACTTTTTTTTCTTACACATTATGCACACACCACATTATCAAATTTTGTGATCATTTTTTTAAGGTCACTTACCAAACTCTACATTTTTCTTTCATAATATCTTCTTAGTAGATTCATTTGGAGACATTGATTTCCTTGGGGCAATCTTTTTGCACTATTCTCTTAGTAAATTCCTTTGGAGACAATGCTTTCCTTAGGAAATCATATTGCACTATTTGTTTTAATGGGATTTCCTTACATACAATTTTTTTCTTGGTTATCCTTGAGATGGGTTGACTAGCATAACATAACTTTCTAGACCATAAAATCTCTCTCTCTCTCTCTCTCTCTCTCTCTCTCTCTCTCTCTCTCTTTGTGTGTGTGTGTGTGTGTGTTTCTTTAATCTCGGTCTTAGATTGGTGAGTACCTGAGTCACTTGGGGGATTTTTGTTTCCTTGTCTCTTTTACCTTGATTAGAGTTTTTTTCCTATACTTTTATCTACTTTACCATGAGTATGAAGTTGGTTCATATTCCTTCTAAAGTGGAAGCTAAATGTAGTGTCCTAAATTATATCCATGTACAATTATGGTCCTTATCTAGGCCCCATTTTAGCATCCAAGCCTTCCATGCTTGTTAAGCTTGATCAAGCCTTGATTTTGTGCATATTTTAAAAATTCTCATTATCAAAATTGACCCTTGTCCTAAATCTAATCTCTAATTGGATGGTATATGGAAACTAGGTAGGTATGGGGTGAGTCCACTCACCCTTGATCTTGGGAGTTTCCCCTTACCTCATAAATCAGGCCCAAATTTGAATGGTGTAATAGTCTTTTGATTTTAGCAATATCTTGTATACCTCATAGGCCTCCTTCAAATTTTAAGCCCTGAAATGGATAGATGATGTATAAAATAAAAGATACCTCCCTCATTTTGAGAGGCATTCAAGAACTCAAGCTATCTATTCAAAACAAACATCAAATCAAAGAGAAAATGAGGCACTTTAAGAAAATAAGATCAATCATTAAAATTCATCAAGCATCAAGCATGGAAGAGAATGAGTCATTTTCCATATCTAAGCATGTTTGAAGGCATTCTTGTTCTTCCTATCCTAGATCGAAGTTCAAGACAACATCAAGAAAACTTTAAAGCATCTTCATTAACATTTCAATACCACAAAAAATTTTGAAGGTATAAGCATCTTATCAAGCCTCTCATACATAAAAAAACACTTCCTTTTCAAGTAATTTCAAGGTTAATTCCTCAATGGGGGTTTGACTTAGGCAAACCCCTTTCCACAAATATTTTCTCCATTTTTTGTATGCAAGTGACAGGTGACACAAATGTAGAAAAGGCTATAAGAAGATCTGATAGAGAGCTACAAATTGAAAAAATTGCATCCAAAGTTTCAAGGTCTAAGAAAACTAGACTCAATCCTAACCCTCTTGGTTTCCCCTAACTTGCCTTTTCAGACTAAAACTTAGATGATAGGTCTATCACTATCTTAGATTCCCAAATAGGGTTTCAGAATTGGGGTTACTATATTATTTGCCTATATGCATAGAATTTTATCTATTCTTCCATTATTACATTCTCATTTCCATTTTGCATAATCATCTTCCAATAAAGTAAATAAATCCTCACATACACTTAGTGCTTAAGTATCCTTGAGCCTAGGAAATCCTATTCCTTCCAATGCATGAAAGAACATAGGGGTGAGATTCCTAGTTTGTCCATCCATCCTAGTGAATCCCATCTCCATCTATTTTCTTTCATTGTAATAGATTATTGATAAATGATAAATGATAAATGAGATTAAGTAAAATAACAAGAATATGATTAAGACACTATGATATTCTCAAAAAAAATAAGGTGAGGTGAGATGAGTGAGCTCCCCTCTAAAGCCACAAATCTAGAGTTTGATGAAATTAAGGTAAGGTAGTGACCAAGGTGGTGGAGATGTGACATAAGAGTGCCAAGACATTATGGAAAGTAGTCCAAGAGATAAGAAGAGAGAACAAAATGAAAGAAGAGACTGAAGAAGTACTACGAAAACATGAAGAAATTTCTAAGAAGTTCCACGAAGCTTGAATTTATCAAGAAGAAAGTCAAACAAAGTTTAAAAATAGATTTTTAAGTAGGCCAAATGATTCTCAACATTGATGGGCCTTGGAAAGAGGCATTACATTGTAGATATGTGTATTTTAATGTCCTAATAGCCACCTACACATCTTCAAATTTGTAAGATAAATGTGAATTATGTGGACATCTCTGTAACATGTACGCATCTTGAGAAAACAAGTTACATGGTCAATAATTTGGACAAGGTGATGAAGCAAATTGAGGGACATAAAGGCTTGCATTAAAATTAATTTTTGGATAAGGTATATGGATCACATAATGAGGAACTACATGGGGTGTAATATACAATAGTACAAAATTGTACAAAATAGATCTGGTTCTAAGGGTAGAAGGGTTTGATGAGATCACCAAAACTAATAGGCCCAATAATTCTAAAAGCAAATAGAATGCCCCTAAACCTCCACCACTTTCTCACCCCATGTGCATCCATAGATAATTTATGAGAAAATGCACAGCTTATAGATTAGAAAGAAACAAAAGGAAAAAAAATTTGTTACTACCTCTACCAAGGATAAGAAAGGTCCATTGTATCTATTGTGCCTACTACTCCAACTCCTTCGATATAATAAAAGGCAAAGTCAACCAAGAGCAAGGGGGAAATAAAAGAGAATCTTGAGACCATCCTTAAGTATACAAAAGGTTAATAAGAGGCCAAAGGATGGCAAGGATCAAGGAGTTAGAGGAAGAAGGAAAATAAAAACCCTTCTAAGAAGGAAGAAAAAAATAGAGTGGTTGAAACCTCAACCCACCCACAATATGTTGTAGCACACACTGCTCCTAATACACAAGAGGATCCCACCGTACCTGATGGGATGAGTATTTTCCCATTATTTTTATAGTATTTATTGTGTCTAGAATATTATTTCATATGTTTCATTACCTTGGTCCACTGTTCTTTGTTTATGTCCTCAAGAGTTGTTTGTTATTTGGTTGGGTTAGTGGCATGCAACCACATAAACTCTAGTTTCATGGTTTTCATGGTTCAAACTTTCATAGGTTGGATACTTATGGTTGAACATCAATACATTTTATATGTGATGCAATATACTTATATATGATAATCTATAGTTATATTTCAATGGATAGTTAATCATATGATGACTGAGTATGTGTTGCATATTATATTGGATATGTGTTTTTCTTGTTAAACATTTATGATGCATATTAGTTCATTAAAGGAAGTATGATTAGAAAAGAACTCAAGTAGTTACTCATGAAGACCTGGTATTGGAATCAATCCAAGGATGAATTTGGTGACATCTAAGATAAGATTGAGTCACGAGAATGTCTTTAATGCTGAGAAAATATTATAAAGTAGTGGGAGCTAGATATGTTCTTCATGTCGTTGAATAAGTTCTTGTTCCTATCTTTAAGGATGGTTTTACTCCAACTTCTTATCTTGCAATAATGTAATCCACCTATTCTCTTGGTGTGATCAATTAGTAGTTAAGTTTCCTTTTATAAATAAGTGTTACTCTCTTGCATGAGAAGTAAGAGCCAACAGTAAATTTTGTAATAGCATACTCTATTCTATTTCAACTTTATGAATACAATCAGGCTTATTTTTACATGGATGAAATAATGGAGTTTTGAAGAATTATCCTTTGTAATTGAGTTCTTGATACTCACTCAAGGGGGCCCACTTTGTTAGTAATCATGAGTAGTGTTAGTTTTATTTCCTACAACTTCTAGTTTCAATTTTGGTATTTGTCTATTGTTGCAGCCAAAGCAGGAAGAGCAGTCCCTGCTTAATTTAACCAAGCTTTCTATTAGTTCATCTTTCTGAGTTCGACATTATCTTTTCATTTAGAAAAAGTGTTTTGATTAGTTTACTTTCAAGTATTCATTTCCTACATCCATGGGATTAGCTTACTTTCAAGTCTTTGTTTCCTATAGCTTAAGAGATAGCATGGCTCTAGTAGGCACTTAGTGCATATATTGTGTAGGCCCATTTCAAGTATACGTCCCTTCATTGATGATTAAATCAGCCTTCATAATGAGAAAGATAGTTACTCAAATAGGATATCCAATCCCTAAGTTGAGTTATGAACCTAGTTATTGATCCCTTTGTGAAGTCAAGCATTTTTGGTGCCATTGCTAGGGATGGTGTCAAGCTAAGGACCTATTACAACCATTTGTACCTATAATCACCAAAAATTCGACAAGATCATTTAAGTGAGAAATCAATGCAATTAAAATATAATTAAATCAAATCAAATCAAAATCAAAGATAAAATTGCAATTGAACATTAATCCAAATTTAATTGAAAATCAAAAGCCAATTAAATCAATTTAAAACTCATAAATCATGATTAACCAATCAATTGTGTAATTAATCTAATTAATTACATAGTTCAATTTAAATCAAATCAACCCATTTAAGGGGTACACATGGCTAAACAAATTAAATAAATTCAATTAATTAATTCTGATTTTCTCTCAACCACCAAATGGGAGGAAAATTCATCAACCAATAGGAATTGAGGACCAATATCACATGGATCAAGCCTAAATTGAATCTTAATCACTCACTTGGAGGATGCATCTTGTCCACTCATTTTGTCTTCTTGTCCCAAGTATTGAGGACAAAATATTTAAATGGTCTCCAAAGGTGGAACCATGGGCTTAACTCAAACTTAATCATGATCAACTCAACTACACCCCCTACCCTTGCCAAAATCTATAAAAGAAAGGCATAATTCAATCAATAATCATCCAAAAATCTGAGAATAGCATCAAACCTCTTGCAATTTAGAGCTAGAAAGGAAAATTTAGAGTTAACTAGACTTAATTTCAACTTGGAATTGAACTATTAGCTTTGTTTATCCTTCATTCTTATTTTAGGACTGTCACTAAAGGAAGCTTGCTGAGAGCTTTGCATTAGCATCCCTAAATAGAGATCCATAGAGTGCTTAATTGTTCTTTATTTGTTAAAATAGCTTATTCTTTATTCATTTATTTGCAATACTAACCCTATGTGTTGGTGTCCAAAATGATGGTTATGCTCTAATAGCCTGCCAATGTACCTTGAGACTGATATTAGGAATGGTTAGTTCCAAGTGTGGGAGCTCAAGGCAACTGGACCAACTATAGGGACTTAATATGCCCTCTTCTACTTCTGGCTCTGCAAAACCAAGGCGGGTGCACCTAACCTAGTATAAAATATACTTCATACACCAAGAACTAGGTTTGAATAATAGATAATAGGATAGTAAGAAAGTACTAAGTGTTAACCACACACTCATTGACTCTCCATTACTATGGGTAGAACCACATACAACCAAATACTGAAAACTTAAGGATGGTTCTTAATTTCATGTGTTTGAATCATAACAACCACAATCAGTATTTATTGATAGAGAGATAATCATTTAGGCTAGTGCCTCATCCATTGAGCAAGATCTCCTAGAACATGAATGCTACACACACTAGACAATAGCTAAGATTCCAAGCCATAAACACACCTACAATCCCCTTTACTACTTATGAGATATCCTTACATAGACAATAAGATAGATCTATGTCCCATCTAAAGCATCATTTCATCTAATCTTGGATTAGAACTCAAGAATGGATACATATACATAAAATAATATGCAGAGGACTAGAAAGTTTAGAATCTATCTAAGTTGACACAAAGGAGAGATAAGAGTCATGTACTTGTATTAAGTATGAAGAATCCTTAAGTGTAAACAATCAATCCAGAGGAGTCAAGCTTGCAAATTACAGCTTAGACCTGCAACTTTTTCTCTATCATCAACAGAATATCGAATGCAAAAGTGTTACAATCTTGGATCCAAGACTAGGAACACTTCAGAACTTCGAAGCTAGAACCCTTACAAAGTCAAAATTTGGACAACTTATACCACTAGCTACCTTGGAAACCCAAAACATGTTGCAACAAGCTATAGATAGCTAGGGCCAGGGCTACAACCACTAGACCAACTGAAACGATCAAGAAATTTACTGCAGGGGCTAGAAACACAAGCAACCTAGAGAAAACAAATCTCTAGTAGATCAGCAATTATGAAAATCTGTGAGCCAGGATAGAAAACCAGGAAATTCCATGAAAATCAGTCAAATTGACCACCTGCAAATACACCTCGAGCACAAAACCACACTCCATCAGGTACAAAACAACCTCTAAAAATCAGCCACATAGACCCTCGGGCCAAATCACAACACCTACCACCATCAAACCAGCAAGAAAATCTACCAGAAAAGCCATTTAAATAGTACTTCTTGTCGCTGCAAACCCTCAAAAAATTTGAATTTTGAACTGCAACGGCTACCTTACAGTGCCAACAGTGAATCGATGGTCACAATTTAAACCAGGATCAACTTTATATCCCTGTCGTTAAATCTTCATACTTTGCAAGCTTTAAGATCTTCACTTCACCTTAGATAGCATCGACAGCTATCACTAGACCACTAAGTTAACTTCCTTGCACCTTATCCCAATGGTGAAATGATGGCCATAAGATCTGTTGGCCTTTTAATCACTTTATAAACCCAGTGGCCCCACCACCAGTCAACGATCAATCAAAACCGAGCACGCCAGCAAGACCCACATAGTGGACCCACCTTAACTCCATAACTGCGATGTCCAAATAGTTGTCGCATGATTGCATTGCACAGAGATGGGCTATGCAAACATGTGACAACCTGTGAACCTTAACCGCCAGCAAAACTACCACCACTACCTGCCAATGTGACACCCTTGTCGCATGATCACATGGCCGAGAGATGGCCCTTGTGATCATGTGACAAGGCAACAAGACTGCCGCCGCATCGTCCATGTCACAAACTCTCTGACAGTGACCCATTGCAAACAAACCCATCGGCATCCAATTGGACGGTGGGTGCATGATCACATGGGGTGAGAATATTCCATGTGATCACACGCTGACCGTAGATTGAAATCACTAACACAAGCCCCGCTGACATTTCTGACTCATCACCACATGGACCAATCAGAAATGAGCACTTTAGCATTGTCTGACAAGCAGGCCCACCTAGACCCACGACACGCCCACACAGGAAAATCTGATGGCTATCGCAAAAGTGTAAAGGTTAAACATCGTGCATCTTTACCATGTGAACTTACGCTGACCACTGATTTTGTCCGAGCTTTAACCATGCTGGGCAATGGGAAGAATTGGGACCCACGTGGACAGGTGGCAAGTGGTCGCATGATCGCATGTCAGAAAAGTCTGACATGCGGCCATGCGACAACCAATCATTTTGAAACCTTTGAAGACCTGGGCCCACCATCCATCGCACTTGCACAGTTAGGGAATGCCAACAAATAGGAAACTGTGAGGTCGAAAACACATAGGGTTTTCGATGGAAAAGATTGAAAACACACAAGGTTTTTGACACCAAATGACAAGTGCACAAAAGTTGAAAGGCAAAGATCGAAAACAAAAAGTGTTTTCACACAGACCGAAAACATCATGGATTTTCAAAAACACTGTGGGTTTTTGACACTGTGACAAATTCTAAAATTTGTTTCCTCTAGACCTTAAAACTTTAATAACTTCCTAGGTTTTGCAATTCAGCACGTGCAATTTAGACTGGAGCAAGGTGACACATTGAAGAACATGGGGCATGATACTTTTACAAAAACATTTGCAGGAAAGAGGCCATTTTCATAGGATTTTGCTATGACTATAAAATGGACTAACAGTGGCTCTAGTTGGGGACATGTATCTCCTACAGATACAATGAGAAAATAGAATCTACTGGAAGAGAAGACCTCAAAACTTCAGACCAAAAACAACCCTAAGAGACCTAGGGAAGAATCCTAACTACTGCTCATGGAAAAAGATACTTCAAGACAAGTAAAACTTTAGGAATTGTCCATGAATAGGCAATTCCAAAGTGCTACCAGTTAGATCTTTCAGAATATATGAATCAACTCCCCATTTACTTTCAATGAGATAAGGACCTAACCAGATAGGATCAAATTTACCATGCCTTCCCTTATCCTCTAATCTAGCATTCCACATTAGAACAAGATCACCAGCCCCAAAACTCCTTTGAGTGGCTCCTTTATCAAATAAGCTCTTACACTGTGTCTAAAGTGTTTCATTTCTTTCATGTGCATCTCTTCTTACCTCCTCCAACTAGATTAACTCATCCATCCTCATTCTCATTTCATCATCTAAGTCTTCATCATATGCCTGGATGAATTTATACATTTGCAATAGATTGTTCTAAGGTAACCTAGCTCCAATCCCATAGACTAGATCAAATGGGGCACAACCTATGGCCTTCTTGATGGTCACTCTGTCAGCCCACAATGCCCACCAAAGTTTTGAGTCCCATGATTTTTTATTCTTGTCCAATACTCTTTTGAGGATCTTTATCAAGCTTTTATTAGTGGATTCAGCCTGGCCATTTCCCTGTGGATGATATGGGGAAGAGAATGAAATGTGTATCCCATAATTCTTACAAAAATCATCAAACTCCTAAGATCTAAAACACATTGCATTGTCTACCACTATTGTTTCTGGACATCCAAACCTAGTGAGAATGTTCTACATCATGAAATCAATAACTACTTTACTAGTGGCCCTCCTAGTGGGAATAGATTCAACCCATTTAGTGAAATAGTCTATTGCCACTAATATGTAAGAATGCCCACCACTAGACTTGTTTGGAATCTCACCTATGAAATCAATACCCCACTGCTGGAAAGGGGCCTGAACTGAGACTAGTTTGAGTGGTAATTTTCCAGCAAATTTTAGCTTACCTGCAAACCTCTGGCATGCATCACACTTCCTTACAAATTGATGTGTGTCCTTAAAGATAGTAGGCCACCAAAATCTAGACCTAAGGATTTTGTGAGCCATTGTCTTTTCCATGTAGTGTCCTCCACACACACCTTGATGCATTGATTCTAACAAAGACTTAGACCTTTCCTGGTCTACACATTTTAGCAATACACCTTCATTGCTTTTCCACCATAACTCACCATGTATAATGGCATATCTCACAGATTGTATCTTGATAGTCCTTTTCTTATTTTCACTCATGTTAGGGGGAAGAAACAATTTTTGCAAGTAATTGATGACATCCCTGTACCAATCACAATAGTCCAAATCAAAAACATATGGCCTTTCTTCCTCCTCTAACATGTTCACATGGTTTGCAATCAAATTACTCTAAGACATCAATTTTGCAAGTCCTAGGCCTCTTATTAGTTTTGTAATTTGAATTTCTATGTTGAATTCTTGGATCCTATTGATCCATCTACATCTCTTACCTGAGACCTCCCGTTGCACTAGAATATCCTTGACAGTAGCATTAGGAACATAAGCAACCACCTTAGCTCCTACAAGATAACATCTGAAAGCCTTGACTGCTTTGACTAGGGCATAAGCCTTTTTCTCAACTATATCATACTTTAGTTTTGGTGCATGTATGGATTTGCTGAAAAAGGATATGGGTTGTTCATACCCTTCTGAATTTTTTTGTAATAAGACTGATGCAATTGTATGATAAGAAGCAAAGGAGAAAATTTGCATGGGTTTACCATAATCAGGGGTCCTTAAAATAGGGGCATCCTTGATGGCCTGTTTGATATTCTTGAAAGACTCATTTGCTTCTTCATTCCATTCTACTTTTGCATTGTTCTTCAACATTCTAGAGATGGGAATACAAATTTCTGCAAAGTTAGTAACAAACCTTCTAAGAAAATTTACTTGTCCAAAGAAAGATTGCACACCTTTAACATTTCTTGGAGGTGAAATTCTGTCTATTGCTATGACCCTTTTAGGATCAACTCTCACTCCATCCTTGGACACAATATGTCCTAAGAGCCTGCCTTCCACCACACCAAAAGAACATTTCTTTGGATTCAAAGAAATTCTGTATTCCAGAGCTCTAATAAAAATCTTTTCAAGATGCTCACAATGCTGATCGTCCTTCTTTGAATATGCCGTGAGATCATCTTGATACACTACTAGGAACTTGTTTATGAAATCTGCAAAGGCCACATCCATAGCTCTTTGAAAGGTAACTCCTGCATTTGTCAAGCCAAAAGGCATCCTAACATACACATAGGTACCCCAAGGAGTTGTGAATGCGGTCTTGAACTGTTCTGACTCCTTGACCATGACCTGATTATATCCAAAGAAGACATCCATCATTGACATCAACTCTAATCCAGTGACTCTTTGCAGCATGTTTTCCATATTAGGGAGACCATAGTTGTCTTTCAAAGAATTGACATTCAGATTTCTAAAATCAACACACAGCCTAATGTCACCATTCTTTTTTCTAACTAGAACCAAGTTTGACACCCAAGAGGAATGTTTGATAGGCCTTATGATTCCTGCATCCATTATCTTCTTCAATTCACCTTGCATTTTTGGTGCCAAAGTAGGATTTACAGGCCTCAACTTTTTCCTAAATGGTTTAGTTCCTTCCTTCAATGGTATCTCGATTTGGAAGAGATCTTCTCTATAAGCTTTCAAATCTTCATAAGACCATGCAAAGACATGTCTGAATTTTTTGAGAAGATCAATCAAATTTCTTCTAGTTCTTTGAGATAAACATTTACCTATGTAAATGTTCTTTGGTTCTTTCCTTGTCCCTAGATTCACTTCCTCCAAATCACTTACCTTGTCAGCAAGTCTAGCTACACAAGTCCTCTCTTTATTATCAAATGCTCTCTCAAGAGAAACCAATCCCCTTGGGATCCTATTTGACTTCAATTGCAGTACTTCCTTCCCAAGGACATTCTCTTTTCCATCTTTTTTGTCTACATAGGTGCTAAAATCCATTTCCAGACCATCAAAGTGAGACTCACACTGCAAGAACCTCAATATGTCCTGATCATTAGAAAATACTTGCCAACTTTCAACATTATCTAGGATAGAAGGCCTGGACATAAATTCCACCTTAGATATCTCAGAAAAAGTAATATCATTTGGCCTTAATGCTATGTTAGCCAATAAGTCATCCATTCTATTCTGGCCTCTATCCACCCAATCAATTCCAAAAGCACTGAAACATTCAATTTCATCCCATACAACATTCCTATATTGTTTCAACCTTTGGTTTTTTGATGCATACTTTGATCTAATCTGAGATATTACTAACTTAGAATCACCAATTACCCTAAGATGTTTGATCCCATGTTTTGATTCTTGTCTCAAACCAATCAGTAGGGCTTCATATTCAGCAACATTGTTTGTGCAAGGAAACAAGAGAGTGAAAGAAAACTTAAAAGTCTTACCACTTGGGGACACCAATAACACTCCTGCTCCAGCACCTTCTCTAGAACTTGCTCCATCAAAATATAATGTCCATAGGACACTATCTTTTGTCTTGTTACTCTCATCATCAGCCAAAAGGATAGGCCTGACCTTCTCCTGCATCTCATTCCTCTAGACTTGGAATGAGCCAATGTCAGTGTCAACAAAACAATTCATGCTATCCTTTTCATTTTCCTCAATCATATGTAGGGTCCTGGCTTCCCTTGACACCTTCACACTCTCTCCTTCAATGTCAAAAGTGGCAAAAGACAAGTCACATTGAATACTTCCTCCCATGGAGGCACTCCACTTTCTAGATAACAACATTTCATATTGAGGAGGAATGTCAACTACAAGAACACTCATAGTCAACTGTTTGTCGGGAAATGCAGCTAATTTATAAGGCAAAGCCTTGATGGTACCAATAACTAGCACTTCTCTTGAGTCCATAGCTTGGCATCTCCCATGAGGTGTATCAACCTTTAGTCCTAATGATTTCATGATCTCTGCAGGCATGATAGTGTTTGATGCTCCAAAATCGATCATGCAATTCTTTAATATTTTACCACCAATCACAAGGGACAAAAAGAAAGGATCAACTGTCCCTGATGCATTGTTTACAATATTTGTATCCAAGAAGATTTGAGGAATCTTAGAAACAATTTCTTCACTCTTACTGTCAGGTGTGTCTTCCAAGGAAGCCACATGTTTGTCATTTCTATTCACCTCTTGGATTCTTGCAGAAGAAACACCATTTACCCAATTCAAGGCCTTGACCTTATGTTCTTCTATTCTCATCATTTCCAAAAGTGGAACCTTGATAGTGATCTGTGAAAGCAATTTGGACATATCAATTGGAACATACTTTTGGTTGTTCATGTCTTCTTCAAAGATAGTGACAACTTTATCCTTTGTGAAGCTAGATTTGTCTTTGAGAGGAGATTCCTCTCCCTTTTGAGGAATGGGAACAACTACCTCTGTTGTCTTTTCTTTATTCTTAGGTGTTGCAATAGGTACAACTTTCCTTTTTACCTTCACTTGGTTAGTATCATCAGCACCCCTGCCCTTTTCTCCATGCTGTTGTGTACCATTTTCTATCTCCTTGATAAACATACTGCCTAGCTTACCAGTTGCATTTCCAACTATCCTATTCCTCAAGTTATAATTGCTTCTAGCTTGAGTAACCATGTCTACAGTGATCTAAGCAATTTCTTCATCTAATGGTCTTCTTAAAGAAACTTGCTCCTCACCCCCCACAATACCACATCCAACATCATCAAACTCTTCATCTTCTTCATCAAAATCATTCTCATTCTCTACATGTGCAGAAGTCATTCCACAACCACTCTTGTCATATTGCTCCTCTTGTTCTTGATTCTCTTGTAAGTTTAAAGTAATGACACAATGCTCAGGGTCATGAGGAGACTGACAAGCAGCACACCATGGGATATCTTCAGTCATATTTACTGAATTTCTATGCAAGGGATCAGGGATCCTTCCATCAGGCCTTTCTTGCTTGGTTGGGAAAATGGGCTTGCCATCTTTCCACTGAGTGTTGTAAGGGTAATTTTGCATTCTTGGCTGTCTGCTAAAATTGTTTGGAGCTGACCTCTCCATAGTCACAGCTCTATTGTTTCCCTTTTCACCAAGCTTTAAACCTTCCAAAGCCTTTAAAATTTTGTTTTAGATTGTTATCCTCTTTGGGTTTAGAGTCAGCAGACCTTCCCATTTCTTTCTTACTCTGCATTTGAGGCCTGCAATCATCTCTTCTTCCTATCTTTCCTGATATTCTTCTATTGCTCTTTATGTTGATGGCCAATTTGTAAGCTTCCCCAAGATTTCTAGGGTTCTTGTCCCTCAAGAGGTATCCCATTTTTGCATCAAAGACATTCAAGTATGTCACAAGACATACCTTGTCATCTAGTCTAATAACCTACAAGAGCCTATGCATAGCCTTTTGGAATCTTATATTAAATTCAAGGACCTCTTCATTCTGATTCTTCTTTATGTTATTGAATTCATTCAAGATAAAACCCTCATTAGTCTTATCACCATAGTGTTCCTTGAAATAGTTTTAAAATTCATTCCATGACCCTATACTAGCATGGGGTAACCCTCTAAACCAATCCCTAGCATCCTCAATCTAAGATTGTACAAATAGATTCATTATAACATCATCAAGTTCTATATTATAATAATCTATTACATCTATGAAATTTTTTAGATGTTCTTCACATGTGATGACATTATTTCCAGTAAATTTAGGAAGCTTCTTTCTAATTTCATTAGGGATTGCATTAGGGTAACCATGAATACCAAAGAAAACAAGTTGTTTGTACCTTTCATGAATAGGAGCTCCATGCAGTGGATCCATGCCTTGAGATGTAGATGTCCTTGTGTTTGAACAATCAGGAACTCTAGCAGCACCTGGCACACCATTTGCTTGAGCTGCATTGTTACCCTAATTTCCACCTTGTCCCAAAAAGGAAGCAACAATATTTGAAGGTCCTGAAGCATGCTTGAGAAAATCTATCTTCTTTTTTATTTCTACAGTAGAAGCCTCCAACTCTGCTTTCTCTAGTTCTTTATCCAATATTTCTTTCTCCCTTCTAGCTATCTCCAAATCTGAATCTAATCTCAGTCCTAGATCTGATGTCCTATCCACAATAACTTGTTCATTGATTTGAATCCCAATAGCCTTCTATTTGCCTTTATCTCTTGGTCTAGTTTCTTCACATATTTTTTGAACAATAGGCTGTTCATTTACTCTCTCAGGCTCTGGGACAAAATTAATTACCTCCAAATCCAATAACTGCCTCTTTAGCTGATCAGCCCTTATCATGGCTTGTCTTACTTTATCTTCTTTGTCCTTTTCTCTTTGCTGCCTAATGGCAAGCTATTCTTGAACTCTTCTTTCTAGTTCATAGACCTCCTCAAAGATCTCTTCTAATTCAGGGAGTGTGGTCTTTGACTCATCATCTCCCACTTGAAACTCTTCCTCATACTAGTTCAATCCCAAGTCATCAGCCTCTTCATATTCTAAATTATTTTCTTGTTGACTAGGCTTGGCCTGGGTTTCTTGTCTGGTATCTTTCTTGTTTCTCCAATTATGAGAAACACCTCTTCTCTTCTTTCCTCCCCTTGTCTAACTAGGCCTAGAAGTGTCTGGAATGCCTTCTTCCATTATATCTTCAGGATGCTCCTTTCTTTGAGACCTAGTAGCTCTATAACTCATCTTGCAAAATAAATACTGACTAGCACTACTTTAGAGATGTTTCAGTCCCCACCCAAGTGTATTGGGAATATCACAATATAGTTTCTTCACTCTAGAAATACTCAAATGAGTTAGAGAGACAAGGGACAAGAACAACCCTGTTTCTTCCAATGATGACCTACTGGTTAGGATGAACATGTATAACACTTCCCCAGCAGAGTCACCATCTTGTTGGTGTCCAAAATGACACTTATGCTCTAATAGGCTGCCAATGTACCTTGAGACTGATATTAGGAATGGTTAGTTCCAAGTGTGGGAGCTTTGCAAGGTAACTGGACCAACTATAGGGACTTAATATGCCCTCTTCTACTTCTGGCTCTGCAAAACCAAGATAGGTGCACCTAACCTAGTATAAAATATACTTCATACACCATGAACTAGGTTTGAATAATAAATAATAGGATAGTAAGAAAGTACTAAGTGTTAACCCCACACTCATTGACTCTCCATTACTATGGGTAGAACCACATACAACCAAATACTGAAAACTTAAGGATGGTTCTTAATTTCATGTGTTTGAATCATAACAACCACAATCAGTATTTGTTGATAGAGAGATAATCATTTAGGCCAGTGCCTCATCCATTGGGCAAGATCTCCTAGAACATGAATGCTACACACACTAGACAATAGCTGAGATTCCAAGCCATAAACACACCTACAATCCCCTTTACTACTTATGAGATATCCTTACATAGACAATAAGATAGATCTATATCCCATCTAAAGCATCATTTCATCTAATCCTGGATTAGAACTCAAGAATGGATACATATACATAAAACAATATGCAGAGGACTAGAAAGTTCAGAATCTATCTAAGTTGACACAAAGGAGAGATAAGAGTCATGTACTTGTATTAAGTATGAAGAATCCTTAAGTGTAAACAATCAATCCAGAGGAGTCAAGCTTGCAAATTACAGCTTAGACGTGCAACTTTTTCTCTATCATCAATAGAATATTGAATGCAAAAGTGTTACAATCTTGGATCCAGGACTAGGAACACTTCAGAACTTCGAAGCTGGAACCCTTACAAAGTCAAAATTTGGACAACTTATACCACTAGCTACCTTGGAAACCCAAAACAGGTTGCAACAAGCTACAAACAGCTAGGGCCAGGGCTACAACCACTAGACCAACTGAAATGATCAAGAAATTTATTACAGGGGCCAGAAACACAAGCAACCTGGAGAAAACAAATCTCTAGCAGATCAACAATTATGAAAATTTGTGAGCTAGGACAGAAAACCAAGAAATTCCATGAAAATCAGTCAAATCGGCCACCTGTAAATACACCTCAAGCACAAAACCACACTCCATCAGGTACAAAACAACCTCTACAAATCAGCCACATAGACCCTCAGGCTAGATCGCAGCACCTACTGCCATCAAACCAGCAAGAAAATCTTCCAGAAAAGCCATTTAAACCAGTACTTCTTGTCGCTGCAAACCCTCATAAAATTTGAATTTTGAACTGCAATGGCTACCTTACAGTGCCAGTAGTGAATCGGCGGTCACAATTTAAACCAGGATCAACTTTATATCCCCGCCGTTAAATCTTCATACTTCACAGGCTTTAAGATCTTCACTTCACCTTAGATAGCATCGACGACTATCGCTAGACCGCCAAGTTAACTTCCTCGCACCTTATCCCAATGGTGAAATGATGGCCATAAGATCTATTGACCTTTTAATCACTTTAGAAACCCAGCGGCCCCACCACCAGTCAATGACCAATCAAAATCGAGCACGCCGACAAGACCCACACAGTGGACCCACCTTAACTCCATAACCGTGACATCCAAATAGTTGTCGCATGATTGCATAACATGGAGATGGGCTATGTGAACATGCGACAACCTACAAACCTTAACCACCAGCAAAACTATCGGCGCTACCTACCAACATGACACCCTTGTCGCATGATCGTATGGCTGAGAGATGGCCCTTGTGATCATGTGACAAGGCAACAAGACTACCACCACATCGTCCACATCACAAACTCTCTGACAGCGGCCCACTGCAAACAAACCCATCAGTATCCAATCGGATGGTGGGCGCATGATCACATGGGGTGAGAATATTCCATGCGATCACACGCTGACCATAGATTGAAATCACTAACACAAGCCCCGCTGACATTTCTGACTCATCACCACATGGACCAATCAGAAATGAGCACCTCAGCACTATCTAACATGCAGGCCCACCTGGACCCATGGCACGCCCACACAGGAAAATCCGATAGCTATCACAAAAGTGTAAAGGTTAAACACCGTGCATCTTCACCATGCGAACTTACACTGACCACTGATTTTGTCTGAGCTTTAACCACGTTGGGCAATGGGAAGAACTGGGACCCACACGGACAGGTGGCAAGCGATCACATGATCGCATGTCAAAAAAGTCTAACATGCGGCCATGCGACAACCAATCATTTTGAAACCTTTGAAGACCCGAGCCCACATCCATCGCACTTCCACAGTTAGGGAACACCAACAAAGAGGAAACTGTGAGGTCGAAAACACACAGGGTTTTCGATGGAAAAGATCAAAAATACACAAGGTTTTTGGCACCAAATGACAAGTGCATAAAAGCTAAAAGGCAAAGATCAAAAACAACGAGGGTTTTCACACAGACCGAAAACATCATGGATTTTCAAAAACACTGTGGGTTTTCGACATTATGGCAGATTCTAAAATTTGTTTCCTACAGACCTTAAAACTTTAATAACTTCTTGGGTTTTGCAATTCAACACGTCCAATTTAGACTAGAGCAAGGTGACACATTGAAGGGCATGGGGCATGATACTTTTACAAAAACATTTGCAGGGAAGAGGCCATTTTCATAGGATTTTGCTATGACTGGAAAATGGACTAACACTATGAAGGTACTTTTTCTAGTACACAAAATGGCACCCACTGTGGGGCATTAGGCCTCATAAATTTATAAATTTGGAGAAGTAAAAACTTACTTGCAAATCTTGTTTTCTTCTCTATTTTGTAGGTTAAACAACGCTTTTGAGACTTTCTCCAATGCTTTTAATTGATTCTCCAACATGTTTGACGTCTTATACAGTGCTTCTACGACAAAGTCTTGTGCCTTTACATGGAGTTTCAACGCTTTTAATTACTTTTTTCTTTTGTCTTATTTCTTTCAGTGTGTTTACATTGACTCTCCAGCACTTTTAAATCATTCTCCAACACTCTTAAGATTTTCTTAACGCCTTTGCTCAATTTGTTAGCACTTTTAATTTTTATACCAGTGCATTTAAATGTTTCTGCAACGTGTTTAATTTGATCAGCAGTGCTTTTAAGCATTTCAATAGTGCTTTCAATAGATTATGTTGCGCTTTCAATTAAATTGAGAATTAACAGAATTTGACTTGCGAAAAATTATTTCTCTGTCTGCAAGATGACTGGTCATAAAAAGATAAAAAACCAGAGACCAGATTTAACAAGGAAGGGAAAGCTTTGACAAAACAGATTAAGGAGGAGAATATTGCACACATCAAGCTAGTTTTGGATAATTCTTAGCAAGAAAATGAGGTATATGAACAATACTTGAAAGTTGTAGAAGCATATAAATCAAAGTTCATATGATTAAATTGGATTTACTTTCCTTAATCAATTTTTGTCAAAATTTGATAAAGAAGGCTTAAATTCAAAGTTATTCTTGTTTTCTTCATTTTGGCTGGTTGTGTTGACTAACTTGTTGGAGGAGAAGCGAATGGAAAGGAATGATCACCACTAGGTGAGCATAAAAATGGAAAATTCATCAAAAATGCCCCTAGCCTTAGCTAACTTCGAAATAAGGTAAGCCTAAAACTTGGTCAATTTGTAGAAGCATATGAACAATACTTGAAAGTTGTAGAAGCATATAAATCAAAATTTATATCATTAAATTGGATTTACTTGCCTTAATCATTTTTTGTCAAAATTTGATAAATAAGGCTTAAATTCAAAGTTATTCTTATTTTCTTTATTTTGGCTAGTTGTGTTGACTAACTTGTTGGAGGAGAAGTGAATAGAAAGGAATGATCACCACTAGGTGAGCATAAAAATGGAAAATTCATCAAAAAAGACCCTAGCCTTAGCTAGCTTCGAAACAAGGTAAGCCTAAAACTTGGTCAATTTTTGCTTAAATTGTGGCCTTGTCAATTTCAAAATCTAGTAATTAAAGTAGCCTATTATTGTTTAAGGGATTTGATACTAGGCCTATGCTCTTCACTTTCTAAGTGAATCAAAATGCCAAAAATATCAAGTTCCTTGATTAAAATAAAGGCTAAGTAAATCAAGCACTAAATTTGAACAACCTCTTGTTTGTGGAAAAGAGTAGAAATACTCGATTCCCATTAGTTAGTGGGTTTGGTAATTGAACCTTGTTAAAAGTGTTTGGGAATTGAGAAATAGATAGGGATATTCTCTTCACCCTTTGGTGAATCAAACTCCCAAAACCTATCTCTTTATTCCACTTTATTGCTTTCAAAATGAACATGCTAGATCTATAGTGGGCTCACCTCCTAAGATTTGCCTTAACGAGGCTGGTGAGAGGGACAACCCAAATTGGGATACAATTTCCTTTGACGCAATCATCCAACCCACTATAAAATGAAATGCATGCATCCTTAATGGGGTGTGTGACAAAAGGGTGTTAAATTTTCAAACTTCCTCGAGTAGTCCTTCGAGATTGCACAAAACTCTGACATACCGGTGGTGGGAAGCCTCTTAATATACTTGGAGCATGAAAGTTTAATATCCATTTTGAACAGAATCTTGATTAAATACCTTGTTAACTTAGCAAAGACTACCTTACAGAGCCATGTTTACAAACCAAATTGTGAGCTAGGTAGATTTCTTGAAGTGTCTTTTTGTGAAAAAACTCGTGATAATGTCCTTACAAATTCAAACACTTTTTGTGTAGAGGGTTAAAAAGAACAAGTGTACTTGTGGTTGTTTTGTTTGAAAAATACATAGAAAAAGTAAGAGAGATCCATTTGAAAATTAATCTTATATTTTTAAATCTCTTTATAAAAACAAACAATTACCAAATTGGAGAAAATGATTTGAAATCAAACCTTGTTAGATGTCGGTTTCTACACGCTCTCATAGAATTAAACTATCTTTACAAGAAGACGGCACTTGCATTGCAAAGGAGGTCCCTAAATTTGAATACCAAAGCTCTTTCAACGATTACAACGAAGGGTATAGGCTCCCAAATCTATTCAAAAAAATAATTGAATCAATGGATAGAAACTCCACATTTCATGATTACCATCATGGAGGAAACAATGACAATATCAATAATGCCAACCAAGGGCCTCATGAAATACTTGAAGAAAGAGCTAATCATGTGGCTCAAGGTAATGAATTTCTTGAAGTCATGGATAAACTAATAGATAGGGATAGGGAGAAGTTTTTCCTAAACCTAGCTCAAGCAAGGGTAAAGCTTCCACATGATTATGATGTGGATCAACTCAAGAAAAAACAAGAAGAGGATAATCTGATGAGTGCTATGACTAAACAATTGAAAATGTTCCAAGCACAGATTGACCTAATGAAAAAGGTCATTGAACCTAAGCCATTCTCTATCGAGGCCTTATTCCCATTCCCTTTTGACAAAATCTTAGTTACAGCACCTTTTCTGATCAATGTAGTCTTTCCTAAGTATGTCAAATACACGGGTAAATTACACCCATAGGATCACCTTAGAGAGTTTTACGCTCTAAGCATTGAATTTATGCATGATACCACATACCTAATGAGACCTTTTCCAAGAAGTTTAGGAGGTCAAGCCATGGAATGGTTCTCCAAACTTCTGCAAGGGATAAAGACTTTCGAGGAATTAGCCTCCAAATTTGTAACCCGTTATTCTTACAACATCGAACATGAGATTACCATGCTCAAACTATGTGATACGAAAAAAAAAGATGGTGAATCTTTCCTAGGGTTCCATCAAAGGTGGAGGACATCTTTTGCAAGATATCCACGAAGTATCCCTAAATAGGAGAAAATGGAAATATTTATGAACAACTTAAAGGCAGAGATGAACTATAGGCTCCAACTTCAATGTCCCCTACATTCAAAAACCTTATTGAGAATGGGATCAAAATTGAAGATGTGTTGGTTAAGAGGGGAGAGATCAAATTGTTCAAAGATAATAAACCCTATACCAACACTAATAATAATCATTATGTGTCTAATTATAACAATAATAAAGGAGCCAACAATCACAATGATAAACCTAAACTATGGTTGAAGAATAATAATAAAAATCTTGTGAATGATGGAGTTGTGGAAGCACAAAACTTAAAGGCTACCTCATTTAATTTATCAAGTGGAGAAAATTTGACATATAATGTGAATCAAATGAACAAACCTCCTTTCAAAAATACCAATTCCAACAATAACAACAACAATGCTAACAATAATCCCTTCAATAATTCTAATGTCAACAAACCTAAGCCTTTCTTTTCCACATATCAAAAGAGAAAATTCACCTTTTTAGGTGAACCATTGGAAAATGCGTTAAGGACTTCGGTGGCCAACAAAATCATTACCTTACCCAAGTTAAGACCATATGAACCCCAAGTTAAGCCAAATTGGTGGAATGATTCTCACCATTGTGAATACCATCGTAATAAGGGCCATAAAACCAATGAATGCATGAAATTGAAACACCTTGTGCAAGACCTAATTGATGATGGGACGATAAAGGTTGAAGGGCCCCAAAACAATGAAAATCATACGGCTTTCAAAAATCTTTTTCTAAACCACGAAAAGGGTGAATCTATTGGCAAGTTGGTTATACTGATGTATATGACTTAGTATAGTTTTTTTATTATGGAAACAAAGTCATATAGCAGTTTGGAGTCAGTGCACTTGATGGGAAAATCAGAAATCAGCTAAGTGTTGAAGACTGGATAGTGTACAGAGTTCTTGAAGCTCAGAGCATCAGCGCACGTGCATACAACCAAACTATGGTATGCACCCTAGAAGATAAGTTGGTTAGACTATATTCATGCTTAGTCTATGAGCACATGATCAGATATGCAAGTATGAGAAAGATACAAATAGTTGAAGTTACACAGCCAGTGTGTGCCAGAGAAGAATAGAGTAAGCAGTCGATTGTTAGCATTTTGAGTTGCGGTTATATTCTAATGATGTAAAGGCTATGTACCTATTGTAATTAGGTTTTCAACATGTATATATATTTTTTTGTAAACATGCTTGAGCCAATTCAATTGGAAGCATTGTATGTAATAGGTTTAAGGGCTAACCTAGTTGTTTATTTTGTATGTGTATATAAATATGAGATGCGCCCATTGTAATTAGTATGAAGAATGGATAGAGAGTTGTGATAAGTAGAGAATAAGTATGCAAAGAGACTATAAGATGTATTAGAGCTTTGCAAGAGGTCAAAGCATCAGCGTATCAAAGGAACTAATCTGACAAGTAGTGTCATAGTGACAGTTCATCCAACAGATATAGTGTGTATCTGAGATCAGAAGGTTGTAGCCTTTACCACTTGAGCAATGAGCTCTAGGATAGTACGTCCACTCCCCTAATAGGGACTATTGTAAAAGACTCCTAACAGGGTCCAACCCTTGACAAGGTCTACTATACTTAATGCATTGTAAAGCAACTCCTGACAAGGTTAAGGATCTTCTAACAAGGATCATAAAACACTAGTACAGAATATTAGTGGGTGTCAATTCCCACTGAGGTTTTTACCTATTTGGGTTTCCCCATAACCATATTGGTGTTATGTGTTGATTTCATGTTTCATGTTTATGTTGATGTTCATTTCAGTACTTAATCATTTAAGTTCAATTTAAAGAATAAGTAAAAAGATAAAATACAGTGAACACTGATTCACCCCCCCCCCTCTCAGTGTTCCAATTCCTAACAATTGGTATCAGATCTCTGGTCCTTAGAAAAGAAGTTTAACCACTTGAGGAGATCATGGACAAAGTAGAAATGAAACATCTAAAAAGAAATCTTGAAGCTGCTCTTGAAGACCTAAAAAAATCTGAAAGAGAAACTGAAGAACTAAGGGAAAAACTCAGTGATGCTCAACTAAAAACATCAGATTTCCACAATCCATTATGATGCAACTAGTTTCTGGATTCGATTGTGTAATTTTTTTAGCATCGACATTTCGGATCACACTCTGTGATCCATCATCAGGAATAGAGAGTGAAGAATGAAAAATAAAATGATGGATCACTCTCTATTCCTGATGATGGATCACGGAGTGTGATCTGAAATGTCGATGCTAAAAAAACTTACACAATCAAATCCAGAAACTAATTGCATGATGCTCAATTAGTCATCAAAAGGATAAGGAAGGATTTGAAAGAATGATCTACTAGTGATCTAGGGACAATGGTCAAGAAGCTGAATGAAGAAAATACATCCTTAAAAGAACAACTTGAAGAATTTGATGATAAGCTAACTAACAATTAGGAAGTCTATGATGAACTGGTCAAAGGGAACCTTCAACTGAATGAAGAATTGAGGCAAGAAAACATGGAAATCTTAGAGCTAGGAAACAACAAATAAAGCTTGGAATCTGAATTGAAAGATGCAAAGAATCACGTTGAAAAATTACACACCAATTCTGATTTGATAGAATCTTAGTTATATGCAAGAAGAGCTAAAGGTGATACTAGTTGCATTGGATACAATGAAGCACAAAATCAGATTGACAACATGCGAGCAAGAATGAAAGCACCAGAAGGCACCTCAGATACTAAGGAGACTGGAAGTCAGACTAAGGATCATATTGAACCACCTAAGAATGAATGCAAACCAGTAGACCACACTTGTTATGCATGTAACAAGCATGGACACATAGCAAGGAACTGTACAGATGTAAGACCTTTCAATGGTTACTGTTATTTATGTAATAAATTTGGTCATAGAGCTATGAATTGCAAGACAAGTCAAAAGAACAGGACTCATAATCAAAGAAATCAGAATCAGTCAAATGTAAGAAGTTCTCAGAATGTTACATGTCAGATATGTAACTATAATGGTCACTCAGCTAAACAATCTAAGATGGTGACTCATGTCAATGCACCAAGGAATATAAGGCCTCTAGTCATTTTTCACTCTTATAACAAGGCTAGACACATCTCAAAGTTCTTTAGATCAAGGACACAAGGTCAGGAAAGCCCTAAAAATTCTGAAGAACCAGTATTGGATCCCAAAGGAGAATTCAAGTTTGTGAAAGCCTCAGAGGATGCGAGCATGATTTGGTTAAAATCAAAGAAGGATAAGGTTGATGAGTATGTATTGGATGCATCCACAATGGACGCACCCTCTACATCTGGATGAATGGCCCTCAGGGTCATAGCGGAAGCTAATTTAGCTCTAGATCCCTACATGGCTTGTATACTCATTCTCTGAGTATGCACCTTTGGACCTAAACTTTTTGAGACTAAGGGAACCTTTGTACAAGAGCACACTAGCTAATTGTTTGCAGAATGAAAGATAGAAATTTCTAAGTGACAGCCTAGTTTACACGACAAGCATTAATGGTAGAATTTCCACTTTAAAGTACACAAAAGTTAGAAGATCTATCATTGCATTCAAATTAAGAGTGATTGAAGAGAAAAAGATCCTTAGCAATTGATTGAGAAGGATTTCATTTTGATTCATCAAGTGATTTGCTATGCATTTGATCGGTTGCAGAAACCCTAGTTCATCACACCGATTCAGAATCTCTTGGAAACCTTTGTGAAAGTGATATACAAGTGATGGCTACTCCTATAGTATTTGATGTTGTAGAGAAGAAAAGATATGTGTTTAAGAGGCATCCATTTAAATCTACACTAGATGACCTAGAACGGGCATTCTCCCGCATGCCTATGGGCATTATGCATGTTAAGGACATTAGGGCATACATCTACTATAAGAAAGAATCAGTAGGATTGGACAGATTAAGGGCGCACATGGAAACTATGTTAAAATCAGACAAAACCTTCATGGATGAGTATGCACGGTGGGATAATCACCCTATAGTGGAGTATGCTATGGCATATGAGTTCTATGAATCGGAATGGATCAAGATTTTTTGAGTAGGATTCATGATGACCTATTTTGGATAGGTGAAGTGCTGGTCAGAATTACCAGTGACCTAATTCATGAGATGGTAGGCCTCTCAAGAATAGGCATCATCCTTCTAGTGGGTAAAGATGTGAGGAAGATTGTTGAACAGACTTGCAAGTCAATGAGTGATAGGCGCGGAATGACCATAGAGCCTATAAAGAAAGATGACATCAAATTGATGTCTATGATACTTGAATATTGGTTTCAACACACCAGTAGGGTAAACAGTGTGTCTGCAGCCACAATTCTTGCAACCATAAGAATTGTTAATGAAAATGGAGAGTTCAACCTGTGTGAGATCTTGCACGCATAGCTAATTGACAACATCAAGGCAATCAAGCATGATAAAACTAAGATATTCAGGTTTGGGTCCCTAATTATCTATATGTACTTCCATATTGTTGGAAAGGTGTCACATTCATATCTAGACAAGACTATTCCTACCATGCCTCATATATCTTTCAAGGCATCTACAGAGAGAACTCTAAGAGACTATATGACACTAGAGTTGAAGACATTTAGGGTCAAAATGTAGATGAGGTACAGGATACCAGAGAACATTATTGAGAAATACAAGGATACTATTTGTTTTATGGTTGAGACAGACACAACATGCATGGAGGTAGTTGAACCAAGAACAAAGTGGATTCATCCACTAGGATATGAAGTGGAAGAGCCTATTCTTAAGGCCTATGCTCAAGTTCCATTGTCATCACCTAAAGACCGCAATGAGCCAAGATGGGGAACCTATGACGAGAAGACAAGAGAGATAGATGCTAAACTAAACAATGCAATAACAAAGAGGAAGGTTGCCAAGGTTATCTCTGAGATCTTAAGAATACATGGAGTGTCTCAAGAAGACCTAGACAAAGCAAGGGAACAAAATATTTCTTTGGAATTAGAGAGCGCAGATGCAACAAAGATAGAATCAGGTGATCCTAAGCTGAAGAAAGTGAAGATTGAAAAATTTGATGAACAGAAGGGTAAAATTGATGTTACTCCTTTTGCACCCAAAGAAACCATTGACCTTGTTGCTCCTCCAGAGTATAAGGCAATGCCAAAGAGGAAGAAATAGATCAACACTGGTCATCCATCCTCAAGAGTAACAAGGAACATAAAGAACTCACAAGCACCTCCTAAAGTAAGTTTCAAACCTAGTCTCAGTGTGCTAAGTGCAAGAATAATTGATGAGGGAATAATTGATCAAGTAGGAAAGTTTTATGAAAAATATAGTGAGATAGACAAATCTGAGATACATGTAATGATAGTCAAACACATGTTGAAGTTCAAGAAGACAGTCTTGGAACTTAAGACTATGATCCCCGACAATGTATGGAACATCCTAGAATTCAAAAATAGAATTCAAAAAGAGACAAGCCATTGAAGATGATTTAAGGATAAGGGAAAATATTCTAGATGACACTCTTCCAGTATGTTCCTTAGAAGGTAAAACTCTATTGTTAGATCTAGTGAAGCCACATCTCAGAACAAGGTCAAGGACTTTGCATATAATGGATAAAAACTATGATTTGGTGGCTAAGGAAATAGAGAAAGCCTTTGAGAAGGTCTTTATGAATAGGCACATGTATCCAGCTATTGCGCCCACAACACAAGCACCCTTAAAGGAATTCAAGGTGGCAGAGCCCACTAATGCATCAGTGGCAGGTCCTTAGGACTCAGTGCCTACAGTTGAAACACAAACATAGACAATTAAGTTTGTGCCCATGACAGAGTCACTAAAAGATAGCACCATTATCATTGATAATGTAGAGATAGCCATGGCAGCCACTGACACTGACTTTGACAAGTTTGAAGAAGTTTTTGTGAGCACACAAGAAGCTGAAATCTTATGTAGTAACACTCCTCCTACTCATCAAGAAGAAATATTGATTAAGGATATAACAAATGAGAAAGAAGAAGAAAAGATGGAAAAAAAGAAAGAAGGAGAAAAACAAAAAGAAGCTGAAAAACAAAAAGAAGAAGAAGAGGTAAAAGGAAGTGAACAAAAAGATGAAACATCAGCTAAAAAAATCAAGGTAAAACAAGAAGTGATGGATAGCACTCCCATCACTCCCTCAGCAGCATTGTTGTCAAGTTTGACACCTAACACAACTAGTTTGAACTCATGGGGTGAAGAAGACCTGATTAAGTTCAACGTCTTAGCTATGGAGAAGGCCAAGGAGAAACAAGTGATGAGGAATCCTCTCCTTGTAGAGTTAGTGAACATACTAAATAGTTTGTTACCTGCAGACAAGAAAGTGTCCAAGGTACACTCTGTTGATGATGTAAGTGTAGTCATTTCACAATTCAAAAGTAATTTCTCTAGCCTAGAAGAATTAGCATCCTTAGTTGCAGAGGATAAGTACTTGAAGAAGAGACTAAGTGAATTGGTTAGCAACTATGCACTTGACCTAAGCTCACTAAAGGTTGGTCAAGCATCCCTGAAGGAGTTTGTAGCAAACGGAAGAAAGATCATTGTTGAATGTATGAACCAAGACAAGTTAACTAGTGATCTGTACAAAAAGGTACAAGAGGTAGAAGTCATGATAGAAAGCATAAGGAAATTAGTAGAAGATCCATCTATTGATGTGAACATGTGCAACAATGTCCACCAAGGATAGTTAGACAAGATTGAGAAGGCATAAAAAGAGATGATCAAGATAAGGGCTAGGTAGACTCAGCTAAGGAATGCTCTTGCACCCTCATTAGACATACTAAATCAGAATATCAAGGAGATCGATGCCACCATGGTGACATATGATCAAGGTCCTAGAACTAATCTGGAGAAGATGGAGAAGCTACAATATGCTTTATGCGCCCATCTACAGATTGTAAATTCGTTGATCACATTTTGGAAGAAGGAGATCCAAAATCTACAGATAGCATATCCGGATGTTCTATCATAGTAAGTTTTTGTAGATTCAGTTTTGACACACTTTTGTCATTAATGTCAAAGGGGGAGTATGTGTAGAATATGGATTATAAACATGTATAGGGAGATATAAGACAAAAGTTTTTTGTATTAAGGACAATTAGCAACTTGGCCATATTCCTTTGTTGCCATCAATGACAAAGGGGGAGATTGTTGACAAGTTGTCTATACTGATGTATATGACTTAGTATAGTGTTTTCATTATGGAAACAAAGTCATATAGTAGTTTGGAGTCAGTGCACTTGATGGGAAGATCAAAAATCAGCTAAGTGTTGAAGACTAGACAGTGTATAGAGTTCCTGAAGCTTAGAGCATCAGCGCATGTGCATACGACCGAGTTATGGTATGCGCCCTAGAAGATAAGTTGGTTAGAATATATTCATGCTTAGTCTATGAGTGCATGATTAGATATGCAAGTGTGAGAAAGATACAGACAGTTGAAGTTACACATCTAGTGTGTGCCAGAGAAGAACAGAGCAAGCAGCCGATTGTTAGCATTTTGAGTTGTGGTTATATTCTAATGATGTAAAGGCTATGCATCTATTGTAATTAGGTTTCCAAAATGTATATATGTTTTTTTTTAAACATGCTTGAGCCAATTCAATTGGAAGTGTTGTATGTAATAGGTTTAAGGGCCAACCTAGTTGTTTATTTTGTATGTGCATATAAATATGAGATGCGCCCATTGTAATTAGTATGAAGAATAGATAGAGAGTTGTGATAAGAAGAGTAGAAGTGTGTGAAGAGACTATAAGATGTATTAGAGCTTTGCAAGAGGTTAAAGCATCAGCACATCAAAGGAACTGATCTGACAAGCAGTGTCACAGTGATAGTTCATCCAACAAATATAGTGTGTATCTGAGATCAGAAGGTTGTAGCCTTCACCACTTGAGCAGTGAGCTCTAGGACCATGCGTCCACTCCCCTAACAAGGACTATTGTAAAAGACTCCTAATAGGGTCCAACCCTTGACAAGGTCTACTGTACTTAATGCATTGTAAAGAAACTCCCAACAGGGTTAAGGATCTTCTAACAAGGATCATAAAACACTAGTACAGAATATTAGTGGGTGTCAATTCCCACCGGGGTTTTTACCTATTTGGGTTTCCCCGTAACCATATTGGTGTTATGTGTTGATTTCATTTTTCATGTTTATGTGGATGTTCATTTCAGTACTTAAGCATTTAAGTTCAGTTTAAAGAATAAGTAAAAAGATAAAATACTATGAACATTGATTCACCCCCCCCCCCCCTCTCAGTGTTCCCATTCCTAACAGAGTCATCAAACACCAATCAAAATAATAAAAGAGGTAATGAGAAGGTCAATTTTGCCCATAGCTATGATAGCATCATTAATACTTTAGATAGTGATGAAAATACCATAAATGTTATCATGGTAAAAGAGAAGCCAAGGGAAGCAACATCTAATGTTGTAACTAGGGGGCAAGCATTAAAAATTACTCTACCTGGAAATGCCCCAAGAATTGTTCTACCAAATCAAACTTCATCTTCATCATCAAAAAAATATAATTTGGTAGACCAATTGCAAAGAACCCCTGCTTGGATCTCTATTTTAGAATTGCTCAAGCTCTCACCAACTCACAAGGAGATTCTAGAAAAAACCTTGGTAGAGACTAATGTGCCTCTAAATTTAGATGCAAACAAATTTCAAAACATGGTAGGACATCTTATCACACCTCATTGCCTATCTTTTTCACAACTAGATGACATGTCATTGAATCACCCCCAAAAATTTCCTTTTCATATAGAGGTCCTAATTCATAAGCATAGGGTAAAAAGAGTCCTCATTGATGGAGGAGTCTGCTTGAATATTTGTACCCTAAACTTGGTAAAGGCCTTAGGATTTTTTGAGGAGGCTATTGACCCAAAGAAAAAGATAACCATAAAAGCCTATGATGATGAAGAGAGAACTTCTAAGGGTGTCATAATACTTCCTATCAGAGTTGGTCCAATGTAGAAAGAGACCATTTTCCAAGTCCTAGACTTAAAGTTGACTTACAATATTTTGTTAGGGAGACCATGGATCCATGAAATGTAGGCCACGCCTTTGACTTACCACAAATGTCTCAAATTCCCTTATCTAGGACAAGAAATGATGGTAAGCAGGGACTCAAACCCCTTTCAATATTTTAATAACATGAAGCCTATCAATGATTCCTTAGTCCCACATAATGCAGAAGGGTCTATTCCTCAAAGAATAGAGAAAGGTCAAAGTTCAAAGTTCAAAGGATCTTCCATCTTTGAAGGGAAAAGAAAAAGAATAAAAAGAAATTATTGTTGAAAACATTCAAAGTCCTACTAACCTAGCTACATCGGAAAAAGGAAAAGAGAAGGTTAGTGAGGAGAGTGCTCCTGAGAAATAGAAAGAAGACCAAGTTAAATCTATTCAAATCTACACCAAAGATGCTCATTACCAAAAAATGGATCATATGATGAAAAAAATTTGAAAAGCAATGTCAAATTAAATAAAAAGGAGTAGGTGAATACTCCTTATCCATGATGGACCTACCCTTATCTTCCAAATCATATGGAAAGCCATCCAATCTAGAGGTCATAAATACAATGATCACTTTGTGAGGGTGAATACATCTTCATTCATGGAGGAAGAAGACAATGAAATCCTAAATAGGCTATATAAGGATGAGGAATCAAGTGCACATGAAAAGCGCATCCAAAATGTAAGCATTCCCACACATCAATATGGGAAAAGATTTCAAATAATACAGGAAATGGGATACAAAGGACATGGACCTTTAGGAACAAGAAATGAAGGACTCATTAAACCCATTGAAATGACATGGAGAGATAGCAAAGAAAAGATAGGATTAGGGTACCTAGAACAACAGTACACTCAAAAGAACTATCCTAAGGTATATGACCAAATTTTACAATTAGGTTCTCAAAATGATGAGGATTCTAACAATTGGGAATGGGACTCTTTTTCAAGTGAGTCATGTCAAGATAAGGAAGTTGATGTCATCCACACCTACACTCCTATCAAAGGAAAGGAACAAGCCTCATAATCAAATCAGAGTCAAGCCTCAAGTTATACTCAAGTGGTCCTAAATAATGTCCCAATTCAAGAAATTGAAATAAATCAATGGGTAGGAGAACCCTACATACCATCTGGAGACCTACTATGGAAGAATCTAACATTAGGTTTAATCCATGAGATTTTTACCCAACAGAAACCTTAGAGGATTCTAGTGAGGAAGATTTTGACCCTAGTTCTCTAGAACATCTTGAAGAAGCACATATTATAGATTTAAGCGATACAATGTTTGAACCTTGAAATGAAGTCATGTCCTTAAACCCCATAGAACTAAACCAAAGCATTGATCCTTTGACCCTTATCTATTTGGAATTAATTGAATGGGATTCCATTGAACCTACCATAATCCCTACATTTTTTAATGATAACTTGGTGTCCCAATACCTAAATGTGGTTGAACCTTCTTCTACCATGGAATATCAAGAAGAAGTGAAAAAGGAAAGTATCCAAACTCTCAATTCAATTAAAAATAAAAAAAATAAAAAATGGAAAGAATCTAATGTTGAAAACCACCTTGTGGCAGCATTAGATCAAAAAGAGAAAGAAATAAAGAATGATTCCAAAGGTGAAAACCCAATAGAGGCACCTAAGGAAGGGATTTTGGATACTTTACTCAAGCACTATGAAGAAAGATTTCCTATCTTGATTGAACCAATAGAGAAAGTAAATATTGGATTAGAATCAGAACCAAGGATCATACACTTACCAGCATCTCTATCTAGTGAAGAAAGAAAGGACTTCATCAAGTTTTTCAGAGAAAAAAAAATCAGTTTTGCATGGTCATCTGATGATATGCCAGGATTGGATCCAAAATTAATCATGAATCATTTGAACATAAAAGGAGTAAGACTGGTAAAGCAAAAACTAAGAAAGATGCATCCACACATAGCTTTACTTGTAAAAGTGCAGTTAGAAAAATTATTGAAAGTTGGGTTTATAAGAGCCATTGATTATGCCCAATGGATTTCAAACATTGTGCCAGTTTCAAAAGCAGACAAGTCCATCAAAAGTTGCAGTCACTTTAGGGATCTCAATCTTGCATGTCCTAAAGATGACTTTTTGTTACCAAGTATAGATGCCATCATGGATCTGACAACAAGACATTCAATGTTCTCACTTATGGATGGGTTTAGTGGTTATAATCAAATAAAGATAGCACTCGAAGATCAAGACAAGATAACATTCATATGCGCATGGGGGACATTCTGTTGGAATGTTATGCCTTTTGGTCTAAAGAACACTGGAGCCACCTATCAAAGCACCATGACGACCATATTCCATGACATGATGTACAAGTTCATGGAGGACTATGTAGATGATATACTTGATAAATCTCACTCAAGAGAATAACATCTACCCATTTTAGAAAAAATATTTGTAAGATTGGAAAAATTTAAAGTAAGGTTAAATCCGAAGAAGTGTGCATTTGGTGTTCAATCAGGAAAGCTACTAGGGTACATTGTTTCAGAAAAAGGAATAGAGGTAAACCCAACCAAATTCAAAGCCATCATGGAATTGGAAGCACCTAGAAACATAAGTTAGATGAGATCTCTTCAAGGAAGGATCCAATCCATTCGAAGGTTCATATCTCAATTAGCAGAAAAGTGCCATAATTTCACTCAACTCCTTCATAAGGACATAGTTTTCAAATGGGATGAGAAATGTGAAGAAGCTTTCAACTTGTTGAAGAAATATCTAATGAATCCTCCAACTTTGATGCCACCTATAAGAGGCAAGCCCTTGATTCTATACATTTTAGTGACCGAACATTCATTAGGGGTACTCTTGGCACAAGAAGATGAATCAAGAAAAGAAAATGTCATATACTACATAAGCAGAACTTTGGTAAAATATGAGTTGAACTATACCTTCATTGAAAGAGCATGTTTGGCCTTAGTTTTTGCTTCCCAAAAATTATGCCACTATATGTTATCCCACAAGATTCAACTCATTACAAAAATTGATCCCTTAAAATATCTTCTCAGCAAAACAACATTGAATGGGAGACTAGTCAAATGGATCATGGTGTTAAGTGAATTCGAGATAGAATATGTAAATTGAAAATCTATCAAGGGACAAGTCATAGCTGATCAATTAGCAAAATCACCATTACAAGATGAATATCCCATTCAGGTGGAATTTCCATATTATGAAATTGTGAATGTTGAAGCAAAAACATGGCAATTATATTTTGATGGTTCCTATACACAACATGGATCAGGAGCAAGCATACTTTTGATTACTCCTCAAGGGTCTACAATTCTGAAATCATACAAATTTCTATTCCCATGCAGAAATAATATAGTTGAGTATGAAGCATTGGTCATTGGGATCAAATTGGCATTACAATGGAAAGTGACAGAGCTACAAGTCTATGGAGATTCATAATTAGTTATCAATAAAATTAATGATGAATATCAGACTAAAGATGACAAGTTGATACCTTACAAAAATATGGTTGAGAATCTCAAGAAGTACTTCACTCTCATCACATTTGAGAAAGTCCCAAGAGAGAAGAATAAAGTAGCAGATGCAATGGAAACTTTGGCATCACTTCTCCAAATACCAGATCAAAGCGCCAGATATGAATTCCTGGTAGAAGAAGTTGATCAACCTACATTTGACCCTACCCATCCTCATACCATTTGTTTTCTAACTTGACATGAATCACCTTAGTATGGATACATTTATACCTACTTAAAAGACCAAATCCTACCTATGGACCAAACTAGGAATCAAAAGAAAAGCTTTATCCTACAAGCCTCTCGTTATATCTTAATATCTGACACATGGAATGCTTCTAAGATGTCTAGAGAAAGAGGAATCAGATATAGCCTTATGAGAAATTCACAAGGGGATTTGTGGGTCACATTCAAATGGTTTAACCCTAGCTAAGAAACTTCTTAGGATAGGATATTTTTAGCCTACTATGGAGAAAGACACTTGTCACTTTGCTAAAAGTTGTCGAAAGTGTCAATATCATGGGAACTTGATTCATGTACCATCACAATAGCTTCATCCTATGACTACACCTTGGTCCTTTTATCAATGGGGTTTAGACTTAATAGGGATGATTTATCCACCATCTTCAAATGGTCATAAATTTATCATCTCCGTAATAGAGTACTTTACCAAATGGGTGGAAGTTTTACCATTGTCAACTGCTACAAGAAAGCAGATATCCTTGTTTATTCTAAATCACATAATATATAGATATGGTGTCCCACATGCCATCATAACTGACAATGCCAAACACTTCAAAAATAAGGATTTAAAGGAGTTATGCACAAAGTTTCAAATGATACATCACTCATCTTCAATATATTACCCCCAAGGTAATGGATAAGCAGAAGCAACAAATAAGAACAACTTAAAGATATTGAAGAGAATAGTAGATAATTCAGGTAGAGATTGGCATATAAAAATAAACCCAACGTTGTGGGCTTATAGGACAAGTATCAGAACACCAACAAGAGCTACACCATTTTCCTTAGTCTTTGGAACAGAAGAAGTTTTACCTTTGGAGGTAGAACTTCCATCTTTAATAGTATCTCTACATAGTTTGATAAGTGAAGAAGACTATAGAGTTGCTAGGTTGCATAAACTAGAACTACTAGATGAGAAACAACAACAAGCCTTTGATCACTTGAAAGTATATCATAACAGAATGTCAAGGACCTATAACAAGCATATCAAGTCAAGAACATTCCAAATAGGTGACTTAGTTTTGCGAGAAAATCCCAAGAATCAAGCAGAAAGAGAAAAGAAAGGAAAATGGGAAGCAAACTGGTTAGGACCTTTTGTGATCACTTCATCTTTTAGGACAGACACCTATAAGTTAGCTGATTGTGATGGAGAAGAATTACAAGAATCTATCAATAGCATTCATCTAAAAAGGTTCTACACATGAAGTAGATGAAAGGGACAAAGAAAAAGAGTATCAGAAAATTAGATGGAAAGCATCCTATTTATTGTATATAGTCAAAAGAGATCTCAAAAATACCAAAAACATGGAAAAATAGAAAAGAACAAGCAAATCAAAAATGCAGAAAAGATTAAAAAAACAATGGAAAATTAAGCATGAAGAAAGCCAAAAACATTCAGAAATGATCCTCAAAAAGATGTTGTCTTGGTGAAAACCTAGAAAATAGGTGCCTTGATGATATAAAAAAAAAAATTTGAAAAAAGAGGAAATACAAAAGATCAAAAAAAAGAAAAAGTGCCTTGGCAAAAACCTAGCAAATAGGCGCCTTGGTAGCAAAAAAAGGAAAAAGATTTAAAAATAGAAAAAGAAAGAAAGATCCATTCAATCAGTGAAAACCTGGTAAACAAGTTCCATTGAAAGTCCAAGTCAGTTGCATAACTAGTGGTCATCCTTGTAAATATTGCATTCGCCAGCATTTGTATATATTGCATAATAAAATCCCACCATTGCATTTGCAAGTACCTAAGGATTTTGGTCACCTAATCTGCAAATTGTCCTAAGTCCAACATTGAAATCATATTAAACCAGGGGCAATCTACTCTAAAGGAGGAAGGATTCATCAAAAGAAAACTTCAATCAGTCATCGAATCAATTCATTAAAACGCAAGTAAAACACTTAATCAAATCCTAATCCTAATCCAATTTGAACCAAATGCAAAAAATTGATCCAAGATCTTACACAACCCTATATTTATCAAGATTAAAAGTATGAAATGGATGGAACAAAACTTGATATATGGATTTGAAAAACATTGCAAAAAAATTTCTAAAGTGTTGACTTGATTGACGAAATCATGTCTTTCTAGTGAATTGATGAAAGTTTTTAAACTAGACAAGCTATGATGAAAGCATGATATTTTATGGATTTCTGAGTGACTGTCTTAAAATCAAAGTTTTAAAGCATGTATTATTTGTCTAAGGATGTGATCATCAAATAATCATTGAGGACTTGTACATATTTAGAAACTAAGATTTTTGTTTGGTTACGCAAAAGAATACCTTGGATATTTTGATGTTCAATATCATAATACCAACATCCACTTGCAACATAGAATTTGACAAAATCGGTATTCATACTCTCATGATTAACTTCAATAAGTGAAATTCATACCACAGGATGGGAAAGAAATGTAAGAGGTGAAAGAAGTATTCATATCATCATGGTTGAACTAGTGATGGTTTTACTAAATCAGGATTCCAAAAACTGCTCAATGATGAATATAAGCTCCAATTTTTTGAATAGTGACAGTTAGTTGCATACATCTTAGATTAAATGCATTTAACATATTTTCCTTTCTTAGCCTAAAAACTAAATTGCAATAGGAAAATAGAAAGGGTGTAGTCAAATCAAAAATCAAAGGAACATTATGTTAGGAATGGGAACACTAAGAGGGGTGAATCAATGTACACTATATCTTAATCTTTTTACTTTACTCTTGAAACTTAACTTGATTGGTTAAGTACTGAAATAAACATCAATGTAAAAAAGATAAATAATCACAACACATAACACTAATATGGTTACGGGAAAACCTAAATAGGTAAAAACCCCGGTGGGAATTGACACCCACTAAGAACTGCACTAGTGTCTTATGATCCTTGTTAGAAGATCTGCAACCCTATTAGGAGTTGTTCTTTATAATGTTTTTAGTATAGTGACCTGGTCAAAGGTTGGACCTTGTTAGGAGTCTTTTACAATAACCCTATTAGGGGTGGGGATACACTATCCTAGAGCTCACTGCTCAAGTGGTGAAGGCTACAACCTTCTGATCTCAGATACACACTATATCTGCTGGATGAACTGGTGTTGTGACACTGCTTGTCTGATCATTTCCTTTTGTGTATTGATGCTTTAGTCCCTTGTAAAGCTCTAACTCATTCTATCTTCACTTCACATGTCTCTGCTCTACTTATCTCATCTCTATATTCACATTCCTTCTTTATTACAAAGGTGCATCTTATATTTATATGCACTAACAAAACAAATAACTAGGTTGGCCTACAACTGATTACATACAATGCTTCCAAGTGAATTGGCTCAAGTGTGTTTACAAATAAATATGTTTACATGTCTACAACCTAATTACAATAGGCACATAGCCTTTACAAAATATTATTATAACTGCTAATCAAAATAGTAGCAGTCAGTTGCATACTCTATTCTATTCTTGCGTTCACTGGTTGTACCTCTTCAACTATTTGTATCTTCATCATACTATCTCATCTGATCATGCACTCTTAGACTTAGCATGAATACATACTTACAAGCTTAACTTCAAGGGTGCATACCATAACTCATTCATATGTATGTGTGTTGATGCTCTGATCTACTGGTGCTCTGCTAACTGTCTGGTCTTCTATACTTAGCTATATTCTGACCTTATGATAATGTGCACTGACTCCAAAACTCTATATGACTTTGTTTCCATAATGACAACACTATATCTAGTCATATACAATAGTATAGTCAACTTGCCAACAATCTCTCCCTTTTTTATTAATGGCAACAAAGAAATATGGTGAAGTCACTAACTATACCCTTATACAAAATTCTCTAACTTATATCTCCCTTATACTCTGTACTATACTTTTTCTTTTACATCATATATACTACTCCATATTCTACAGACAATACTCCCCCTTTGACATTAATGACAAAGGTGCTCAAAAAGGTGTATCTACAAGTAGTTACAATGTTAGGACATCCGGATATGCTATCTATAAATTTTGGATCTTTTGTTTCCAAAATGCTATCAGTGCATTGACAGTTTGTAGATAGGCGCATAAGGCATATTGTAGCTTCTCCATATTTTCCAAGTCTATACTTGGACCTTGATCATATGTCACCATAGTGGCATAAATCTCCTTGATGTTCTGATTGATTACATCTAGAGAGGGCACAAGAGAATTCCTGAGCTGTGTTTTCTTTGCCCTTATCTTAGACATCTCTTTCTTAGCCTTTTCTATTTTTTCTATCTGCCCCTAGTACACATTATTGCACATGTTCACATCAGTGGAGGGATCTTCTACTGATTTCCTTACATTGTCTACCATTGCCTCTACCTCCTTTATTTTCTTGTAGTGCTCACCAGTCATTTTATCCTGGTTCATACAATCAGCAATGATCTTCCTTCCCTTAGCTGCGAACTCCTTCAAGGATGCTTGACCAATCTTCAATGAACTAAGGTCAAGTGCAAAGTTTCTAACTAGTTCACTCAATCATTTCTTCATATATTTCTCTTCTACAACTTGTGATGCAGATTCTTCCAAGCTAGAAAAGTTTTCTTTGAAGTTTGTCAGTATGGTACTAACATCATCAACTGAATGAACCTTAGACACTTTCTTGTCTGAAGGTAGCAAGTTGTTCAAAATGTTGACTGATTCAACAAACAGAGGGTTCCTCATCACTTGCTTCTCTTTTTCTTTCTCCATAGCTAGGACACTAATCTTAATCAGGTCTTATTCTCCCCAGGAGTCCAAGCTTGTGGTGTCTGGTGTCAAAATTGACAACAATGATGCTGAGGGTAAGGGAGTGATAGGAGTATTGTCCATCACTTCTTGTTTTATCTTCATAGGCATTTCAACATATGGCTCATCTGTTGGTTCACTTCTTTTCACCTCTTCTTCTCCTTTCTCCTCTTCTATCTTTTCTTTTTCTTTTTCTATCTCCTTTTCTTTTTCTATCTCTTTTTCTATCTCCTTTTCTTCTTCTTCACCTGTTATATCCTTTATTAATACTTCTTCTTATAGCTTAGGTGAATTGTCACCACATAGGATTTCAACCTCTTGTGTGCTCACAAAAGCTTCCTCAAACTTATCCAAGTCTTTGTCTGTGGCTGCCATGGCTATCTCTGCATTATCAATGATGATTGTGTCATCTTTTTGTGTCTCAGTCATGGGCGCAGATTTCACTACTTCTGTAGGTGTTGCTACTATAGGCGTTGGATCCTGAGGACCTGTTACTAGTGTATTGGTGGTCTCTAACTCCTTGGATTCCTTAGAGGGTACTTGATTTGTGGACGTAGTAGGTGGGTACATGTGTCTATCTAGAAAGACTTTCTCAAAAGCTTTCTTTGTCTCTTTAGCTGCCAACTCAAAGTTCTTGTCCATTATGTGTAGTGTTCTCAACTTTGTTCTGAGGTGTGGCTTCACCAGATCTAACAATAATGTTTTCTCTTCTAAGGAACATACAGGGAGGCTTTCATCTAGAATCTTTTCCCTTATTCTAAGATCTTCTTTAATAGTCTATTTCTTCAAGGACTCCAAGATATTCCAAACACTATCCATAATGACTGTCTTAAGTTCCAAGACTATCTTCTTGAACTTAATCATATTTTTTATTATCATTCCATGGATTTTTTATTTGTCAATCTAATTGTATCTCTCATAGAATTTTCCTATCTGATCTATTCTCCCTTCATCAATAATCATTGTTCTCAAAACTTGAAGATTAGGTCTGAAACCTACCTTGGGAGGTGCTTGAGCATTCTTTTTCTTACTTCTAGTTGCCCACGAGGATGGGTGACTTGTGTTGGTTTCCTTCTTCCTATTTGGCATGCTTGTGTATTCTAGAGGTGATGTGGTATCTATAACAATTGTCTCTTTGGGCGTAGAAGGGATAATATTTTTTTTATCCTATTTATCCTTTGGATCATTAGTCTTCTCAATCTTGATTTTCTTCATTTTAGGATCATCTTTCTTAGCTTCCACTGTGGATGCACTCTCAATCTCCAATGCTATCTTTTCTTCTCTTGCTTTTTCAAGATCTACCTGAGTTACACCATGAATTCTGAGTATCTTAGATGTAATATTAGAGGCTTTCCTCTCAGTTGTTGTGTTGTTCAAAACTGCATCAACTTCCCTTGTCTTTTCTTCATAAGTACCCCACCTAGGTTCATTTGGGTCCTTAGGTGCTGATAGTAATACTTATGCATATGCTTCCAAAATTGGTTCCTCTACCTCATAACCAAGTGGATGGATCCACTTTGTTCTAGGCTCTATGGTTTCCATGCATGTTATGTCAGTTTCTACCATAAAGTAAATGTTATCTTTGTATTTCTCAACAATACTCTCTGGTATCCTATACCTCATCTACATTTTGATCCTAGATGTCTTCAGTTCAAGCTCCATATAATCCTTCAAAGTGCTCTCAATAGATGCCTTAAGAGTTATTTGAGGCATTTTAGGTATACTTTTGTCCAAGTATAAATCTGAAACCTTTCCAAGTATATGGAAGTACATGTAAATGATTAAAGACCCAAACCTGAATATTTTGGTCTTATCATGCTTGATGGCTTTAATGTTATCAATCAATTATGTGCGCAAGATCTCACACAAATTGAACTCTCCATTTTCCTTAACAATTCTGATTGTTGCAATAATAGTGGCTGCAGACACACTATTCACCCTATTGGTGTGCTAAAACTTGTAACCTAGTATCATAGACATCAATTTGATGTCTTTCTCTTCAATAGGATCAATTTTCATACTGCACCTATCACTTCTAGACTTACATGCTTGTTCAACTAGTTTCCTCACATCCTTGCCCACTGGAAGAATGATGTCTATCCTAGAAAGGCCTGTCATTTCATGAATAAGACCTCATGTGATTCTTACTGGGACTTCACCTATCCAAAATAGGTCATCATGGATTCTTCTTAATAAGATCTTGATCCACTTGAATTCATAGAACTCATATGTCGTAGCATAGTCAACAATGGGATGGTCTTCTAGATGTGCGAACTCATCTAGGAATGTTTTGTTTGGTTTCATCATGGACTCAAGGTGTGACCTTATCCTATCAAGTCTAGTTGGTTCCTTCTTATAGTATATGTACACACAAATGTCTTCTACATGCATTACACCCATAGGGGTTCTTGAAAATGCACCTTCTAGGTCATCTAGGGTTGACTTAAAAGGGTACCTCTTAAAAATGTATCTCTTTCTCTCAGAAACATCAAAGATAACTGGTGTAGCCATGACTTACTTGGTTAACACTTCAAATTAGATTCCAAAGACTTCTAAGTCATCACATCAGACTAGGGCTTCGTAACTGATCAATACACTTCTTCACTGGTAAATCAAGCTCCAATATTGCACAATTCAACTGCTAGGGCTCCTATGGTCTCCAATCGCTCTAACTTGAATGCAATGAGTGATATGTGGGTTTCCGTAGACTATAAAGTGAAATTTCTACCATTAATGCTTGTCGCGTAAACTAGAATTTCACTGAGAATTTCCAGCTTCCATCATGCAATCAATCAAGTGGTTCGCTCTTGCACATAGCATCAAATAGTCTCCAAAATGTTAAATCCAAAGGCATATACTCTAAGGGTGAGTATACCAGTCACGTAGGGGTCTAGAGCTAAATTATCTCCCCCTATGACCCTGAGGGTCATTCATCTAGATGTAGAGGGTGCATCCATTGCAGATGCATCCAATACAAACTCATCAACATTACCCTTCTTTGTCTTTATCCAAATCAAGCTAGCATCTTCTGAAGCTTTCACAAACTTGACTTCTCCTTCAATATCCACTATTGATTCTTCTATCTTTTTAGGGCTTTCCTAACTTTGCGTTCTTGATCTACAAAACTTTGAGATGTGTCCAACCTTGTTACAAGAGTGACAAATAACTAGAGGCCTTAAATTCCTCGGTGCATTGATATGGGTTACCATTTTATACTGTCTAGCTGAGTGACCATTATAATTACATATCTGACATGTAATACTCTGAGAACTTCTTGCATTTGGTTGATTCTAATTTCTCTGATTATGCTGAGTCTTGTTCTTCTGACTTGTTCTACAATTCATAGCTCTATGACAAAATTTATTGCATGAATAACAGTAACCATTGAAAGGTCTTACCTCTTTACAATTCCTCGCTATATGTCCATGCTTGTTACATGCATAACAAGTTTGGTCTACTGGCTTGCGCTCATCCTTAGATGGTTCAACATTATCTTTAGTCTGATTTCTAATTTCCTTAGCATATGTAGTGTCTTCTGGTGCTTTCATCCTTGCTCGCATGTCATCAATTTGATTTTGTGCTTCATTGAATCCAACACTGCTAGTATCTCCTTTAAGCTTTTGTGCATATAAATGTGACTATCAAATTAGAACTGGTGTGTAATTTCTTAATGTGATTCTTTGCCTCTTTCAAATCAAATTCCAAATTTTCTTTGTTGTTTTCTAGCTCCAAGATTTCCATGTTTACTTGCCTCAATTATTTATTCAATTGAAGGTTCTCTTTGATCTGTTCATCATAAAATTCTTGATTGTTAGTTATCTTTTCATCCAACTCTTAAATCTGATCTTTTAGAGATGTGTTCTCTTCATTCAGCTTCTTAACCATTTTCCCTAAATCACTATTTGAACAATATTTTAGATCTTTTCTTAGCTTCTTGATGAAAACTTTTGCACCACTCATTTTCAATTTCAGTTCTTCAACTTCTTTCTCAGATCTGTCAAGGTCTTTAAGAGCTACCATAAGATTCTTCTTCAGATGTTTTGCTTCTTCTGAACCCATTGATCTCCTCAAGTGGTTATACTTCTCTTCAGAGGACCAGAGCTCTGATACCAATTGTTAGGAATGGGAACATTGAGAGGGGGCATGAATCAGTGTTCACTATATCTTAATCTTTTTACTTTACTCTTGAAACTTAACTTGATTGGTTAAGTACTGAAATAAACATCAATGTAAACAAGATAAATAATCACAACACATAACACCAATATGGTTATGGGGAAACCCAAATAGGTAAAAACCTAGGTGGGAATTGACAGCCACTAAGAACTGCAATAGTGTCTTATGATCCTTGTTAGAAGATTTGCAACCCTGTTAGGAGTTGTTCTTTACAATGCTTTTAGTACAGTGACCTGGTTAAAGGTCAGACCCTATTAGGAGTCTTTTACAATAACCATGTTACGGGTGGGGACACATTGTCCTAGAGCTCACTGCTCAAGTGGTGAAAGCTACAACTTTCTATTCTCAGATACACACTATATCTCCTAGATGAACTGGTGTTGTGACACTGCTTGTCTGATCAGTTCCTTTTGTGTGATGATGCTTCAACCCCTTCTAAAGCTCTAACTCATTCTATCTTTACTTCACATTTCTCTTCTCTGCTTATATCATCTCTATATTCACATTCCTTCTTTATTACAAAGGTGCATCTTATATTTATATGTGCTAACAAAACAAATAACTAGGTCATCCTACAACCGATTACATACAATGCTTCCAAGTGAATTGGCTCAAGTGTGTTTACAAACAAAGATGTTTACATGTCTACAACCTAATTACAATAGTTGCATAGCCTTAACAAAACATTATTATAACTGTTAATCAAAATAGTAACAGTCGGCTACATACTTTGTTCTGTTCTGGTGTTCACTAGTTGTACCTCTTCAACTATTTGTATCTTCATCATACTATCTCATCTGATCATGCGCTCTTAGACTTAGCATGAATACATACTTACAAGCTTAACTTCAAGGGAGCATACCATAACTTGGTCATACACATGTGCGTTGATGCTCTAATCTATTGGTGCTCTGCTAACTATCCAATCTTCTATACTTAGCTATATTATGACCTTATGATAATGTGCGTTGACTCTAAAACTCTATATGACTTTGTTTCCATAATGACAACACTATATCTAGTCATATACAATAGTATAGTCAACTTGCCAACACATCAAAAACTATATGTGATCGAATGTGTTGGAAATCAAAATAAAATAAAATAATAAGGGTGCATTACATTAGTTCATGAGCATTTGTTAGATCCATGTTATCTTGCATTCATTTGGGACTTTCCACCCTAAAGTACAATTATATTCTTTGTAATAATTTCCATTCATTTTAATCTAAGTTCATTACATTTAGCTTACATCATCTTACATCAAGTTAATTGCATTAGGTTGTATTCATTTTAAACTTCAAATTCAATCAAGTTAATTGCATTAGGTTGCATTCATTTTAAAAATCCATCTCATTTAGTATGCATTCTTTAAAAAATCATTCATATTAATCTAGTAAGGGCATTTACCATTGCATTCATTAGTTAATGTTCATTGCATCCGTTAAATCACTTCATTCAAATAGACATAAATTCATCATTAGGTGCATATCATTTAGTTCATTCAAAAACATTGCACATTGTGTCATTCATTTAAATCCATTCATCTAAAATCATTCAAAGCTCATCCTACATTATATATCATTGAATTCATCAACATCATTCATTTATATAATATTTAGGGTCATGTAAATCATTAATCATTAAATATCCATAATCATTATTCATTAAATCATATAGGTCCATCACATTTGCATACCATAAATCCCTTACATTCATATCCATTACATATATCCATATTATCCAAATAAATATATCCATATGCATCATTACATCATCATCTAACACATTTAGGTATCATTTGCATCCATAAAGCATCAAATATCATAAATTACACCATTCAACTCATTTCACATCCATTCACCTATTTTTATGTCATACATAAGACAACCATTTAAGCACAAATAGAACATGTGCATCCATATCATATAACTGCATTTTGAAAACCATAAAACCAAGCATATAGGAGATAGAATCATATAGATATGCATATCATAGTAAATCACCTAAAAAATGAGGTCCAACACATAATGACATCACATAAAGTAAATCTATCAAACTGAGAATCAAATTCTATGGTATCATCATCATAAATCAACTAAGTATCAAAGTCTACAAAATCATCATAAAACATCAGGAAGTCAAAGTCCATCAAAGTATCAATGCATAAACATATAAAGTGCATCAATTGATCAAAAGAATACTACAGAGTCCAATGTCTCGCTATAAAAAATGAGATCATGTACATCAATAAAATAATATGTGTTAGATCAGTATCAATCAACTGGTTGAGCCACCAGCATCGTCAGCACCATCATGACCAGGATCAGTATTAGGAGGTCTGCTCGAACTAGCTTGTAGTCCATATTGACTCATAGCATATATAAAATCTTACATCATACTACTAAGTTGGCTAACCTGTTGTCTAATCTCAGACACATCTAACTGTAAGGCTCGAACATCTGATGCAGCCGCTGGAGCCTCTGAACTGGGAGCTTGTGCCAGAGGAGTCTATGGTGGAGGCATGGAAGAAGATGGAACAAATAAAGATGGAACGAAAGATGAAGAAGATGGAAGAACTAAAGAAGATGGCATCACAGAAGAAGTAGGAGCTTGTAATGGAGGAGCTTGTGGGATAACCTGTGGAAGAGGAGCCTATGTTGGTCTACCCTGTACCTGATCTAAAAAAATCTATATGGCCTGAGCATCAATATTAGTAGCTACCTGCGCATCCACTTGTCTCTGACATTTGGCCCTATGACGGCCCTATCTAGCTACAGGATCCATGACAACCTGATGCAAAACCCTATCCACACCTCGACCCCCAGGAGGACCACCCCTTATCTGAACACCACCACCACCCCTAGGAGGAATGGGAGTAGTAGCAATAATTGGTATCAAAAATTTTGCCTACTCTACCATCATCATCTAACTCCTCCTCGATCCTAGGTATCTGCTTCACTGGATTAGTGAACCTCGTAAAAGAGTTTCAAGTGAACCAATCTACATACTCATCTTTCATGCCAACATCAATCACATGATCCCTCATCTCCCATGGCAGGTGACCAAGCTTCTCTATCTCTTGGCACGTTGTCATATAATTGACCTACAGCCCCCATAGTGATCACTCAACTTGAACATGGGCATACATAGCTACACCTTGTGACATGCCTTGTGTATGCCCATACTATCGTAGCACTCATCAAAAACAAAATCTCTCAATAATGTGCGGAGACCGCCCTATCATCCATCATGGGCAACACATAAAAGGAAGCTCTAAAGCGTCCTTAGGCCATGCCTCACATCCAATGTATGGTCACTAGATGACCTGATCCATGTCATCTATCACATAGTGCTAGTAATCTAACTTGCCCAAATGGGCCTGCACCACCATGCCCTTGTACATCCAAGCAAATGGCTACCCAAGATCATGGTGATGAACTATAATCGACCTAGTAACTGGGATATGCTCCCATGTCCATAACTGTAATAGAATTACTCTAGCAGATATAGTCACAGAATGTCAATAAACAACTGAATGCAGCTCATGGTATAACTGCACCAAAACACAAGAACCCCAATCAAACCATCAGGGCTGAGCCATTAGGTCCTCAAGAATATGACCCCAACCAACTACAAATCCATGCCCTTGGTGATTAGGCATGAGGAAGCCTACAATCAAAGCACCCAAAATAGCTATAAGAGCCGAGAATGAAGGGAACTAAGCCCACTAAATATGGTCATCACCAATCATCGGGTCCTGGAACACCCACCGACAAGATGTACCATCGTAAACTTGATCATAGTATACAAGCTCTCCACGGGTAGGAATGTGCAGGCTACGGTACACATCCTCGGGAGTGATAGTCATCTCTCCCATGGGCAAGTGGAAAGTGTTATAGTTACAGTGCCACCTCTCTACCATATATGTAATCAATCCTTGATTCACTCGGAATTGAGGTAGGATGAGCAAGAAGGACAAACTACATCTACCTATGTGTCAGTGATCCAGAGCGCTCAAATCATCTATCATACTAAATGGAACAAGATATAACCCTTAAACGACCAGTCACTTAAGCATGGCCTGCAAAAAGAAAGTTAAATCACATTAGTTTTGAAATTAGTTATCTTTTGAAATCATCCTAAGTCAATCAAACATTTAGAAAATATCAAACCATAATCAATTTTCCTAATTCTATTTAGAGAAGACGGAACATTTATCATCACCCATCATCTAAATCTAGATTGACAATCAAAAATTCAAACTAAATTGATTCAAACTGACATCCTATGACTTGCTATCAAATCAAGTTTATTACCTAAGCCAATCAACTGATTGACGACATTGAATGGTTCAAAAAATTGACTAAGTCATTTGCATTTTTCCTAACAGGGTAAAAGTGCTATTTTAATGATTAAAAGTGCTTAAAGGCAAAAGCACAACTCAAAATATTAAAAGTGCTAGAAAAATTGGTGAAAGTGTTGTTCTAAGGTGAAAGTGCTAAAAGGTTTTAAAAGCGCTAAAAGAAATGTTGAACATGCTAATCAAAACATCAAAAGCACAAAAGACTTTATACGTGCTAGAGAAAATGATAAAAGCAAGAGGCCCTAAACTAGACGTGTGAACACACTATTTAAACATGCGGAAGAGCTATTTGAAAGTGCGAAAGTGCAAAAAGAATTGTGTACATGCTATTAAAAGGATTAAAAGCATTGTTTAAATTAAAAATGAAAAAAATTGAGGGTTTTAGCATGAAAAATTCATTTTTTTTGAAATTAAATGTAGTAAATTGACAAAGTAAGTTGATCAGGTACTTACTGGAGGTCCATAAATCGGTGGCCATAGGTATCGGTGCCCACACTCAAATCTGTGCTCTTGTATCGGGATAACCATCGCAATCAGCTCAGAGGAGTCAGAGAGAAAAGTCAAAAGAGAAAAGTAAAAATGAATAGTAGAATTGACTTTTAACCCCTATATATAGGCCTTTTTTACCTAACTTTGACTAGAAAAATGACCAAGGACCCAAATTTTTCACCAAATCAGCCAAATCAGGGACATTTTTCATCGAATGAATACAAAATCATTATTGAAAATGAAATCAAAATTCATTATAAATTGACCTAATCAACGCAAAATGACCTAAACCATCAACTTTTTCAAACAACGATCAAATTTCATTTCATTTTCAAGGGGGCATACACTTGAATAATTAGGAATGACATCGGTATCATTGAATCAAGGGCATGACCATCAAATCAGAGTGTAATATTTTATCAAAAAACATTTTTGCTTATCAATCGAAAGGGGCATTAAACATCGAATCATATCAAATCAAGAAATTCGTCATCAAATCGACCATCAAGACATCAACTTCAATTAAAACTTCATCAGAATCTACATCTTATATCGAACATCAAAATTGACCATCAATAAATCAGGACTTTACATCGATGAATTAGGACATTCTTTGAATCAACACGCTTCGCATGTCAACTCAAAGAGGGGCATTTGTAATCACCAAAAATTGGACAAGATCATTTAAGTGAGAAATCAATGCAATTAAAATATAATTAAATCAAATCAAGTCAAAATCAAATATAAAATTGCAATTGAACCTTCATCCAAATTTAATTGAAAATTAAAAGCCAAATAAATCAATTTAAAACTAATAAATCATGATTAACCAATCAATTATGTAATTAATCTAATTAATTACATAGTTCAATTTAAATCAAATCAACCCATTTAAGGGGTACACATGGCTAAACAAATTAAATAAATTCAATTAATTAATTCCTATTTTCTCTCAACCACCAAATGGGAGGAAAATTCATCAACTAGTAGGAATTGAGAACCAAGCTCACATGGATCAAGCCTAAATTGAATCTCAATCACTCACTTGGAGGATGCATCTTGTCCACTCATTTTGTCTTCTTGTCCCAAGCTTTGAGGATAAAATATTTAAATGGTCTCCAAAGGTGGAACCATGGACTTAACTCAAACTTAATCATGATCAACTCAACTACACCCCCTATCCTTGCCAAAATCTATAAAAGCAAGGCATAATTCAATCAATAATCATCCACAAATCTGAGAATATCATCAAACCTCTTGCAAATTAGAGCTAGAAAGGAAAATTTAGAGTTAACTAGGCTTAATTTAAACTTGGAATTGAACTATTAGCTTTGTTTATTATTCATTCTCATTTTACGACTGTCACTAAAGGAAGCTTGCTGAGAGCTTTGCATTAGCATCCCTAAATAGAGATCCATAGAGTGCTTAATTGTTCTTTATTTGTTAAAATAGCTTAATCTTTGTGGTAATTTAGTTATTTTATTCATTTATTTGCAATACTAACCCTATGAAGGTACTTTTCCTAGTACACAGTACCAATTCATTCACTTTCATGCTTTCCATTCCTATTCTAGCTCAATTAGAATTTATTTTCAAAAAAGTCTACATAAGTTCACTCTATCTATCTGCATGCATAGAAGGAGAGATGCTCTAGGAAGATTCCTTCCAAATTACCCCAACAATCAGTTAGGAGATATATTTGTGCAACAAGAAGAAGGAGTAGAAGAGGAAGATAATCCTTTTGCTGATACTACTCAAAACCTACCCACTTCCTCATCCTCCTTAGAAGAAGAGCCCTTTGGTTTTCATATCTTTGAAGAGCCTATTAACCTCAATCCTTTTGTATAAATCTTGTCCAACTTGCATAATCACCCCCTGAAGCTCCTTTTCATCAAGAAGAGGAAAACCAATTGGATTTGGTATTTTACCAACCAAGAGGTCCACCAATTATGGAAAATCCTCCCACCTTTCCATTTCCTATCTCTAATTAGAATGACAATAGCAATATCAAGAATATTCCCTCTTCAGTCCTTCCCAATTGTTATGGCCTAGTAATTGAGGATCTTGATATCTTTCTCTTTGATTTTGACATACTTTGTATAATTTATGAATACACTACTAATGCTCATAAACTCAAACTATTTCTTGCAACTCTTAAGGAGTCATCACTGAAATGGTTTATGAGTCTAGGGAGTGATGTTGTTAATACTTGGGAGCAGATGAAGACAATATTATTGGAGAAGTATAAGGAGTATTGTAGATGAAAGTTACATGAGAGGAGATTACATCTTCAAGATGACACATAAGGAGGATGAGAGCTTGGAGGGTTACATATACTGGTTTCTCTTCAGTCTATAAAAGAAAACTCAACATAATCTCAATGAGTAGTCACAAAAATTTATCTTTCTTAGAGAAGTGAATGAGGGATGTACAAAATCTCTGGACTTGATCGGAGGAGGAGACATAAATAAATTATATTGGGATGACATAAAGAAGACATGTCTAAAATAATCTAGAGATTTTGTCAAGAAAGGAAGAGGATATAAAACTCCTATGGGGAAATCAAATGGTACTAGATTTTCAAGGATATAAATAACTCATATTATGTCAAATTTTAAGCAGCATATTATTAACAACATGGAAACATAGTTTGACACCATGCAAGAAATAAAAATATGAATAAGTTGAGGCTATGCTAGCAGAATACTGCCCTCATTGTAGACAAAAAAAAAGAGACTACAGATGCAAGATGGTGGCTAAATTGGAGACTAAATAGCTATCTACTAACTTCAAGCCAATAGAAGGAGATGATAAGAAAGTGTTATTTTTTGCACAAACAATACCATGGGCTCCAAGACAAGGTTTTCCACAAGACCCTTTAACTTTTAGTGGTCCTTCTTCCAATGCATATACTAAACAATGGAAACCTTCTTTTAATTATCAGTCTCAACCTTGGAATAATCCTTGGCCTCAGTGGAAAAATTACCAAAATCATCAATGGAAAAACCCCCAAGGAAGCTGACAACAACCTCAAGGGGCATGAAAACCACCATAGGATAATTTTCAATATAATCCATAATGGAGAGGAGGCCAACAATGGTCGAATCAACCCTGTGGATTCTTTCAACCACCTTCTCAGCCATAACAACAAGTACTTATGCCACCTCCTATAGCTAATACTAATCCTCCAAGACCAAATCAACTACCTGCTCAACCTCAACCAAATCTTAATAATAAACCTTAGTTGCAGAAACAACATGTCTACTCAAAAGATCCTAACCAATATCTTTCTTATGCCATAAATATCAATGATATACATCTAAGGTTTGGAACTACATTAATTGCACTAGCCTCCCCTATCATAACTAAAGTACCATATGATGAACTAGAACCAACAAATGTAGCTCCTATCCTAGTTCAAGAAGACCTACCTAAGGAAACTGAGCTACCTAAGAAATCAAACCCACCTTTTCCACAAAGGCCTGAAGCTAAGATACCTAAACCTATAGAAGAAGTAGTTTTTTGACATACTTGATCAGCTCAAACACATTTGTGTTAAAATTCCACTCTTTCAAGTAATCAAAGGTGTGCCTATTTATGAGTAGGCTATTAAAGAAGCTTGTCTCAAGAACCCTGGAAGGAAGGAAAAGGATCCCCAGACTGTCCATGTCTTAGGAAAACTAGCAAACATTATGCTTCAAAAAGTTGTTATCCCCAAATACTCTGACCCTAGTAGTCTAGTTGTAGAGGTCATTATTAATGGGACATTAATAAAGAATGTCTTGATTGACCTAGGAGAAGCTATCAATGTCATGAAAAAAGACATTATGTAGCAACTTAAAATTCCCAACCTCGGGACTACTCCTATTGTCCCACAACTTGCAAACAATTCTATAGTTAAGCCTAATGGGATTGTGGAAGATGTAGTTATGATATTGGACTCTTGGGAACACCTTATAGATTTTACGATTCTTTCTCCTAAGGACACACTAGAAGGATATCCTATCATTATAGGACAACCATGGTTAGCTACTACAGATGCTTTTATTGGATGTTGCTTAGGAGATATGACCATCTCTGATGGACTAACTACAAAGAAGCTAGCCTTGTATCCACCTACTCAACCCTAGCTTGAACTAGAAATACCTGTTTGACTAGATGTAGGGGAAGAATATGAGGAAGTAAATTCAGTAGTACAATTAATGATGTTAAGAAGGGACCCTTTCCTGTAGCTTCAAGAAGAGGATGAATTACTTACTAACATCATGTAGAATAATTATGGGATGAGGGAACAGTCCTTTAGATGTTCCTCTTCCCATCAATGCTCCTTGTAACCTTTATATCATGAGTTTGAGTCATACAACCTTCCTTCAGCCAAGAAAATCTACCATATCCTGCTTCTCCATGAGATCCAAATACCTTCCTTGATTGAAGCTTCCATGATTGAACTAACTAAGAAAATTAGGGTTTCACCAGGACGCTACTTGAACATAAATAATATACTTAATCAACAACAATGGTTGTCTTTAACTAAGTTTCTTTAGGGTCATAAGAAAGACTTTTCATGATATTATGGGGATCTGAAGGGGCTAGATCCTAAGTTGTGTACCCATATCATTTATATCAAGGATGATAGCTTACCTATAAGACAATATCAAAGTAGAGTCAATCATGTTCTAAGGGAAATAGTTAAAAATAAACTGCGTAAGTTACTCAATGTTGGTTTCATATACCCTATATTAGATATTTAGTGGGTTTCTCCCTTAGAGATAATACCTGAGAAAGAAGGTAAATGGAGGGTATGTGTAGATTACAGAGAGATAAATAATGCCACTAAGAAATACCACTTCCCTTTTCCTTTTATTGACCAATTTTTTTGACTCCCTAGCATGCAAGAAACACTTTTTATTTCTATATGGGTATAGTGGGTACAATCAGATCAAGATTGCCCCTGAAGATAAAGAAAAAACTACTTTTACTTGCCCTTGGGGAACCTATCCATACTTTGTATTTCCTTTTAGACTTTGTAACACTCCAACAACATTTCAAAGAGTAGTAATTAGTATCTTCTTAGATATTTCTCATGAATGCATGGAGATCTACATGGATGATTTTACAACATATGGTGTTACCTATGAGGAACCATTGGCTAATCTAGGTAAAGTTTTAAAGAGATGTGAAGAGCATAACTTATCCTTAAACAATGATAAATGTTTCATGATGATGCAAGAAGGTGTAGTCCTAGGACACTACATATATGAGGTTGGCATACAATTAGACCTTGAAAAAATATAAGTCCTCCTTAATTCTCCTATAGGAGATTCATAAAGGAATTTAGAAAAATGGAAGGCCCATTATATACTTTTCTTACAAAAGAATTAGAACTCCAATGGACTGCAACCCGTGATGAATCCTTCCTATAGATAAAATCTATTCTCACTCAGCACCTATCCTAAGAGGTCCATATTAGTCACTTCCATTTCACATACACACCGATGCCTTAGATTATGTTATAGGAGCAGTACTAAGATATAAGGAAGGTTCCATAGAAAATGCTATATACTTCATTAGTAAAAACTTGCAAGGACCTAAACTGAACTACACTATCATAGAAAAGGAGTTTCTATTTGATATCTATGCCGTAAACAAATTCTTCCATTATATAACTAGATATTAGATATTTGTTCATATTGATCATGCAACCATTAAGAATCTCATGAATAAACTTGTAATAATAGGAAGGTTAGCACAATAGCTATTGTTGATGCAAGAATTTGATATAACCATAGATGATAAGCAAGGCAAAGCTAACATGGTAGCTAAATTTTTGTCTAGACTAAAAAATGGTGATGATTCCAAAGTCATTGATGATATCTTTCTAGATGAACATTTGTTCTCTATCTCTACTAAGACACTATGGTATGTAGATATAGAAAATTACCTATCTGCTAATAAAATACCTCCCTACTTTTCACCAAAGGAAAAGAGGATCCTAGATGAGTAAAGTTTCAACTTTTCTTAGGTAGCAGATTGTTTGTTTTACATAGGTCCTGATCGGGTGATGAGAAGATGTGTTACAGGATGAAAAATATGATATCCTCCATGCATGCCATGATGAGCCATGTGGAGGACATTTTGCACCAAAAAGGACAACAATGAAAGTATTGACAATGAGGTACTACTAGCTTACATTTCACAAGGATGCGACAAGCTACACTAGAAAATGTGATAGATGTTAGAGAATAGGAAGGCCTACAAAGTCTGATGAAATGCCTTTGTATCCACACGTAGTAGTCACACCTTTTGATAAGTGGGGGCTTTATTTTGTTGGACCAACATTGATCCTACATCCAATGGGAATTCTTATATTTTGATGTACACAGACTATGTTACCAAATAGGTAGAAGTAAGGGATTGTATATGATGAAAATACACCTATTAAGAACAAGTTCAAACATGCAAACGTTAACAACAAAGAGAATAATCAATCTAATATAACATGTTCATAAACTTGTAAAAAAATATTAATTTCCACCATAACCTCGGATGAGCATGAAGCAAGTGCACCCAAGACTTGCTTGATTTAAGCTCTTAGAGAGGTTGTGAGCATGCTCTCCCAACACAAGTATAGATCCCACTATAGATGCAAGTATGATGAAGATTTAAAATGCTCAAGAAGAAGCTATAAAAGCAACTCTCAAGCATTCAAATGTAAGAGGCCAAAGAAGCTCAAGGAGGAGCTATGAAAGCAATCCTCAAGCTCTATGGCATGTAAGTAAAACAAATGAAGCTAAAAGCATGGAATGAGACTAAATCTATAATGAAAATCTAACAACTACCAAATAGTTAGTAAAGAAAACTCTAAGAACAATTCTAAGCATATACTAGCATAATAACTCTAATGCAAGAATGAATGTGAATTTGCTTGAGACAAGGGTCCTATTTATAGGATTTTGGAGGGCTGGGGTGAGGTGACATCTATGTGGAATCCACATGGGTGCCATCAAGGAGACACATAAGCCATGAAAAGTTCAAGACTTGCTCACACATGTGTGAGCAACTTGGGATGTGAAAGGTCAATGTGTACTTTAAGTACATGTGTAAGTGTGTGTAAGAGATGTGTAAGTGAAAAAATCTATTTTCACAATTTTAGAATGTGTAAGACATGTCATAAAATGTAAGAAGCCTTGTTTGTTCAAAGTTTAGCAATTTTTGAAAAGGGTTATTTTTTAAAATTTTCTCACACGTGTGAGCAAATAATTAGGACTAATGGATGTAGGAATCCAAAATTAGCCTAATTAACCTTAGTTAATTAGTGAGTAGGCTTATTAGACAGAAAGTTATGTGTGTAGGATGCATCTAGGTTGTATTTAGGATTTAATTTAATTTAATTTAATTTAATCATGGTTTAGTAGGAAATAAAGAATGTGAGGGAATTAAATAAATTAAAAATTTATTTAAAAGGGGAATATGGAGGAACATGTATTAAATTAAATTTAATACATTATGAAAGGTAGTATTTAAATTTAATTCAAATACTGTTAATTTATAAATTTATTTAATTAAATAAATTTAATTAAATAAATAGATGAATTTAAAAAATATAATTAATTAAAAAATTAACTATAATGTTATTTGGGATCATTAATTAAATTAAATTTAATTAATGTTAAAAGGACAAATTTAGGTGTCTACATTTTGCCCCTCTTTGATGCGGTGTCAAAAAATGACATTGTGTCAAAGAAAAGAAAATATATATGCCCCATAAGAAAAGTGAGTATGAGGATGTGCCCCCTCAGGAAAATAAGCCAGAATTAAAAATTATGGTCAATTTTCGCAAAAAAAAAGGCAAAGAAGGACTTTGCATGACTTAAAAAGGAAGGGAAAACAAAAAGAAAAAGAAAGGTCAAAAAGACCTTTTTCCTCTTTTTGAAAAAATGGACCCTTTATAAAAGGGGGAGAAGGGGAAAAGTGATTCATTTTGACCCCTAAGGAGAAGGGAAAAAGGAGGAGAGGAGAGGAGAAGGAAGAATGGTTGGACGATGAGACAAAATGTAGCTGGGCGAGCGGGTGCAGGTTTATCAATGAGCAGCTGACAGAGGTGATCTGGTAAGTGCCTGAGCCTATCTTAGTCATTTTTTAGTCTTTAGAAAATTGATTGGCATATGGGTAGATTTGGGGTTTTTGTATTTCTATTTTAATTTTGTAGGTTTTAGAAGAAGTCGGGGAGGGGAAAAAATGGCGAGACAGCGGTGCCGATTGGCAGCTCCACCCAAGCACCACTACCTATAGGTGGTGTTGCCTGTTGGCCGATAGGCGGCTCCACCATGGTAACTCAGGCGCAGCTGCCCATTGCCAAATGGGTAGCACTGCCCAGGGTTACCTGGGTGCAACCATCCATCACCGAACACGCAGCTCTACCTGGAGATATCGGGCGCAGCTACCCATCGACAGATGGGTGGCTTTGTCCAAGGTTATCCAGGCACAACTGCCCATTGCCAGACGGGTGGCTTCACCCGGAGATACCAGGCATAGCCGCCCATCGACAGACGGGCAGCTCTGCCTGGTGGCCCCAAGCAGTGTGGCTGCCCATCTCTTCGCCCAAGCAGACCGGGTGTAGCCGCCCATCGACAGATGGGCGGCTTCGCCCGAAGGCCCTAGGTGGTGAGGCCGCCCATCGCTGGATGGGTGGCTCTGCTTGGTAATGGTGGGCGATGTTGCCCATCTACAAATGGGCGGCTCCACCTGGCCAAGGTCGGGTGGTTCTTCTTGTAAGGGGATAGGCAGTGATGGTAGGCGGGGTTTGTCCTATTGTCAAAGGACAAAATGTAGGGTTAGGGAGAAAGGGGGGCTATTTGGCGAAATGAGGAGATGGCGGAGACTGATAAATATTTGTTGGGTAATTTGGAAGTAGGAGTCAGACTACTGGATTCACTCAAAAGAGAGATGGCTAGAGATGATGACGCTGCGAGAGGAGTTGTTGGAGGCAGAGTGGGGCAGGTGACTTAATGTGGCCTACAGCATGTGCATGAGTGGCCACATCTGAGAGCGCATAATGCATTGATGACAGCACTAATCAAGAGATGGCACTTAGATACGTCAAGTTTCCATTTGTCGACCGGTGAGGCAACAGTGATGTTGCTGGATGTATGGAGGATTCTACGTATACCGATTCAGGGGGAGATGGCTGAGTACCAAGTGGAGAGGGTAGGCAGTTTATGGAGGAGAGCTTCAGATAGTGGGTAGAACAACTACCGATTGATCGGCAGTGGATGTCGTGGCGAGGGGGGATGGAGTTAGGACTGCCTCAGCTAGCATTGTACTTAGTCGGATTGGTAGGAGGGAGACTGATGCCAGACCACTCCGGGCATGGATTTTTTATTGGATGGGTGAGGGTATTGAGCCAGATGATGGAGGAGGATGGTATGGAGTTTTGCTAGAAATACACATTGTTAGCACAGGTGTATTATGATCTTCATATGTGTGCATATTGTACTCAATGTACGATGGAACCAGGAGTTACACTACTGCTAGTATGGGCATGGGAGTATATTGCAGTGGTACAACCACTGCAAGGAGAGGGTCGATGACAGTGCTATGAGCCATATGTGTCTTGGTATCAATCACCCTTGACATATGGGGATGTGAGATCAGTGGAGACCTAGTGGAGGATATTAGATGAGATGATATGGTTTGAGTGGACACCGTACAGAGGGTGTGAGGCATGGGGGTACTAGGATGAGTAGGTAGGGAGAGAGGATGGTGCTCTAGATATAGAGTACTTAGGATATGTGCAGACAGATTGTTGGCTAATCGAGAGGATGATTTTTTAGATAGTGAGATATATGCCTTTGCGAGTATGCAAATAGTTTGGGTTAAGGCAGGGTATAGTGCTAGATAGTTATCCACATCCGATCATCTCAAGGGAGATTGGGTCAGTATGGGGCATCAGAGTAGATCTCCAAAATGTTAGGATTAGTTGGAGGGGTGTGCAACTAGTACCATGGACAGCAGCCCAGGGATAGGTGGCAGATGCAGGGGTGACAACTGAGTATGCCACCTAGTGGGAGAGGTAGAGGCCAACAAGGCTGATAGAGCCAGGAGCAGGAGAGGCTAGAGAATAGACAGAGTCTAAGACAGATTATGAGGAGGCCGAGGAGGAGGGTGATGATGAGGAGGATGAGGAGAAACCAGAAGTAGTGTCAGGAGTTGAGGTTGGGGCACAGAGGTAGGTGACATAGCATCAGAGAGGGATAGTACAGAGACTAGTGATAGGTGGCCTACATAGGCAGTGTGGAGGGAGCGAGAGGAGGCAGCCCAAGAGCCATTACCAGAGGATGAGGAGATGGGGCTAGGAGGACTAGGAGGAGATGAGAGGCATGGTGATCAAGAGTAGGGAGACATATTATAGGCAGAGGTGAGATGATTAGAGGCTTTGGTGGCAGCAGAGAGGGATAGAGCAGCCAGGGCAAAGGTTCAGATGGAGGCTATGTGACGAGAGTTGAGCATACTAAAAATTCAAGTGGGTACAGGGTAGGTTACCAGGATAGGACATGACACTGAGATAGAGGGGATGACGAGGGAGGTAGCCTGATTGTTGGGCCAGATGGAGGAGATGTAGAGATGGGTAGACATTCACGCCCAACGACTGACAGAGGATAGGGACACATGGCAGAGATAGGCAGAGACTTACCAAGGGGAGTGGGAGTTATTGAGATAGAGAATGACATCGTCAGGCGTAGGGCAATTAGTAACATGCATGATGGATGCATAACGAGAGGCAGCGAGGATGGGGAGAGAGGCAACCTTTTACATGGCCCTTTATCAGCAGGCAGTACCTCTAGAGCAGAGACAACCACCTTATTCAGAGCGTGGGCTATCAAAGAGGACTCGAGGGGTGTCATCAAGATCAGTAGCCAGGCCACTGAGAGAGAGAGGATGATAGGTGGTGACAGTGGGAGATGAGCAAAGAGATCTACTCCATGGGGTGGACATGAGGATTCAGGATGACAGGGACATCTTCCAGTGGTTGTGAGATCCAGTTGATTATATAGGATACATTTGTTGTAAATTTTGAGATGAGATGTATATGCATAGCAGCACTAAGGTGCATGATGTATCATTTTGAAGTACCACGATGTTATGATATATATAAACAGATATTTTTGTGGTGTTATTTCATGAGTTTATTTGATGGATTATGAGATGATGCATAGTACTATATTATGATACTGACATGTATGATGCAGGATGTGTGTGGAATGTGTACTATATGATGTGCAAAGTTTATATGAATGGATGTGTTATTATGCATATGTGATGTTTATGGATGTGCAATGCATAGATAATGATTAATGGATAAATAGATATATATTTGACATGCAATGTGTATGGGATGATTAATGATTAATGAGATATATTTGACATGCAATGTGCATTTAATGATTAATGATTAATTAGATATATTTGGCATGCAATGGGTATGGGATGATTAATGATTAATGGGATTAATTAGATATATTTGACATGCAATGTGCATTTAATGATTAATGATTAATTAGATATATTTGACATGCAATGTGCATTTAATGATCTTAACTATATGGTATGGAATGCAATGAAATGAGCTATTGTCACTTTATTATGAGGATGTTTTTGTATTTGTGTATTCGATATAACCAATAGGATCATCTGAACCACTAGAGAAGAGGAAGGGGATGATGAATAAATAAGACCCTTGTCTCAAACAAACTAAAAATGCAACCTGACTACATGATATAGTGGGATCACTTGTGTTTATGTTGGAGAGCACACCCTAGTTTGATATTGCAATAGGAGGTATGCATCATGTGTTATAAAAGCACATATGACATTGTTCCATTATGTGGACTAGACTCTCAGATAGCTATAGAAACAAAGATGTACATTTCCTGACTATGATGGAACCTATGGCATATACTTATTGGAGAGGTCTGGGCACACTTAGGTCTTATAAAAGACATAAGTATGCTAACCTATTTCCCCCATTAAGATATGCATAATCATAACTGGGAAATCCACAAAAATGTGCCTAAAGTATCCACAAACAGATCATACTGCAATTGACACTTGTATCATATTTCACCGGTCACAATGCACCAAGATATGGAAGATTGAGGTAATCATGAGTAGGATCAACTAATACAAAAAGATAAAATCAACAAAGAAGGCCTCTTGACCAAGTGGTTATTTAGTCCATAGTTCTTGCCATGAACGGGATAGGATTGATGAGATTGATTTGAGCTGACTGAGGAAGGACGCATACTGCAAGGAAAAGATTGATTGATTGATTGAAATGGATATTCGCTAGCAACATATGTGAAAGGAACAATAACTCAGAGATTTCATTTCAATGTTAATTTGGATAAGCACTTTTGCGATCACTGTGTCGGGGAAAAGCTCAGTGCAATGGGGTTAAGCTCAGCTTGCTGGGAACTGTGATTGGATCTTTATGAAAATGTAGGAAGCAATGACTCAGGACTAGGATGAGGATGGATATGTACAGTGGATGGGAAGACAATGGATCCAAATCTGCTATCATGGTGCTTGAGACAGGTTTTCACCATAATACTTGTCTAGAGTGCTTGGTTGCCAAGTTTTCACTGTTGGACGATTTTATTTTTTTTGTAAGGTGCCTGTTTACCAGGTGTGTACCAAACAATAATTTTTTCATGAACATTATCTTCTTTTTAGGATTTTCTTCTTTTTTTATCTTTAGGATTTTTTCAGGACTTTTTCTAATTTCTAGGATTTTTTTGTTGAATAACACTGTACAGGAACTGAATGCTGAGCTATGCATAAAAGCGCTTCAAATGTAGGATATTTATAGGATCAGGGAGTGGATCTCCCTCAGGTGTTGCAATTTGATATGCCCCAAAACTAAATTTAGCACTAATAACAAATGGGCCCAACCAATTGGGTTCAAACTTCCCTTTCTTTTCTCAGTTTTGGAGATTCTTCATGTTATGCTGCAAGACCAAATCACCTACATCAAACTCACGGGCTCACGGGGTTTGATCTTCTTGTTGAAATGTAAGCACAGATGATTTTGATACACATGAAGGTGGTTGAGGGCATTGAGGCATCTCTCATCAAGGAGTTGCAACTCTTGCAAGCGTGCAACCCTATATTCTTCTTCAAACATCAGGTTCTTGAGAAATCCTGAGGGAAGGGAGCTTAATTTCAATGGGTAAGATATCCTTAGAACCATAGACAAGGAAAAATGGATTGGCGCCAGTAGGAGTACGGATGGAGGTGCGATAGGCCTAGAGGGTGGGGTTGAGTTGTAGGTGCCAATCACGGCCAGCGTCATCAACAGTCTTTTTGAGGATTTTTAAGATGGTTTTATTTGTAGCCTCAGCTTGATCATTACCCTGTGGGAAATACTTGGAGGAGCAATGCTGGATAATACCAAATTTCTTGCAAAGGTTAGAGACATCCTGATTTTTGAATGGTGTTCCATTATCAGTATGGAGATCTTTGGGGATGCCATAGCGACAAATGATATAATTCAGGATAAACTTGGAAATTTGCTTACCAATTGTATAGGTGAGGGGGATTGCTTCGACCCATTTAGTAAAGTATTTAGTGGTGGCTAGGATATACTTGTGACCACTGGCAGAGTTTGGAAATATCTGGCCCACAAGGTCAAAACCCCAGTGAGAGAAAGGCCAAGCTGTGATGGTGGGTTGAAGGGATTGAGTGGGAGCGTGTATAAAATCACCATGTTGCTGACAAGGAATACACTTTTTCACATAATGATAGGCATCATGTTCCATTGTCGGCCAATAGTATCCAGTGCGGAGAAACTTCTTTGCTAAAGTGAGACCACTAGAATGGGCTCCACAAATTCCTTGATGTGCCTCTTCCAAGGTCGTGTGTGCTTCCTTTGAATTCAGACATTGAAGAAGAGTTCCATCAAAGTGTTTACAAAAAAGTGTCTCTGAGGATTGTGTAATGAGAAGTGTGGCGAATGAAGGTTTTTTTTTGGTTAGGCATAAGCATGAGGGGAATGGTTTTATCATGAAGGTAGGTGAGGATTTCCTGATACCAAGGTGATTCAGGACCAACAATTTCACACACCATCTCAGAATCTGATTGTTCATAGGTAGGGACCATAAGATTCTTGATAAGAAATTCACATCGTGTGCTTATTTCTGGCATAGATATTAATGAAGCAATGGTAGCCATGACATCTATTGCTTTATTGTTTACTCTTGGGATTTGCTAGAAAATGAGGCTTGTAAAATGTTGTTTGAGATCTTCAACCATGCATTGGTAAGGGAGAAACATGTCATCCTTGGTGTGAAATTCATCATTGACTTGTTTGATAACTAATTGGGAGTCACCAAAAACAAGCAAACTTGTGATCTTCCATCTAATAGCTTGGTGAAACCCTATGACAAAGGCCTCGTATTCTGCTATGTTGTTCGTGCAAGAAAATGTAAGTTTATAAGATTTAGGGATAAGATCCCCTTGCAGTGTTACAAATAAAATTCCTACCCCCGATCCTTTCTGGGTAAAAGATCCATCAAAATAAAGCTTCCATTGAATGCTAGGAGTGACAGTCATGATAGTTTCATCAGGAAAATCTATGACAATAAGATGATCTCTAGGAATGGAGCCTTTGCAAGTTGATCTACTATTTCTTTCCCTTTGATGGCTTTGCATTCTATGTAGTACACAATATCATATTCACTAAGGATCATGACCCATTTTGTCATGTGACCTGTCAGGGCAGCTTTAGATAACAAGTACTTAAGTGGGTCAATCTTTCCTATAACCTATACTTTGTGATTAAGCATATAATGGTGTAGCTTCTGCATACAAAAGACTATAGTTAGGAAAGCTCTTTCAATAGCAGTATAGTTGAGCTCATAACCCACTAAAGTCCTGCTAAGATAGTAGATGGCACATTCTTTTCCATTGTCATCTAACTGTGCTAAGAGATCACCCAGTGCTACTGTATTTGAGGAGATGTAGAGAATCAAAGGTCTTCTTGGAACAAGTGGGACCAACACTGGTAGATTAGCTAGATATACCTTGAGTTGTTCAAAAGCCTTTTGACACAAGCAGTCCCAAATGAATTTAATATCCTTTCTGAGTACGTGAGAGAAAGGATGCACCTTGTCTGCTAGTTGTGACACAAATCTTCAAATGGATTGAAGTCTTCCTTGCAAGCTCCTTAATTGTTTCAAATTTTTAGGAGGTGGCATCTCCAAAATGGCTTTCACTTCCTTAGGATCCACTTCTATTCCTCTGTGAGACACAATGTAGCCTAAGAGCTTGCCTGATTGAACACCAAAGACACATTTTTTGGGATTCAATTGAACCTTATACTTTTCCAGTTTGTCAAAGATTGTAGTGAGGACATCAATGTGTGATTCTCATGTCCTGGATTTTCCTAAGATATCATCCACATAATCTTCCATGATCACATGAAGGAGGTCATGAAATATGGTCATCACAGCTCTCTGGTATGTGGCGCCTGCATTCTTGAGACCAAAGAGCATGACCTGATAACAAAATGTACCCCACGAGGTAGTGAATGTAGTTTTATTCTAGTCTTCCATTGCTATGTGAATCTAATTATATCCAAAAAAACCATCCATGAGGGACAATATCTCATGCTCGGCAGTCAAATCCACTATGATGTCAATGTTTGGAAGTGGAAAATCATCCTTAGGGTAGGAGAGATTAAGATCTCTAAAATTAGTACAAATCTGGATGCCCCCAGAGGGTTTACCTATTGGTACAATGTTTGAGACCCATTCTGGGTAGTCTATTGGTCTGATGAATTCTTCATCTAGCATCTTTTGCAATTCAACTTTAACCAGGAGTGCTACTTGTGGATGCATCTTGCGTAATTTTTTCTTGACAAGTTTGATTTTAGGATCCACAGCAAGATGATGTACAACCAAGTTAGTTTCAAGTCCAGGCATATCCTTATATGTCCATGCAAAGTTAATATAGGCTTTCTTAAGAAATGCAGTCATGGACTCTTGTTTTGTCTCATCTAGAGAGGCTGCAATGTAGGTGATCTTAGGATCTGCTTCTATGCCCAGGTTAACTGCAATTGTTTCTTCTATGAGGATAGAAGATTTTTCTGATGGTAATGACATGAAGGGAAAGTTAATTTCCCCCTCCTATAGCACCTCAGAGAGGTTTTCACTAGAGGATTCATGCTTTATTTTGTCTTTTTCTCCATCCAAAGGTGCCTCAGAAAGGTTTTCACCCAAGGATGTTTTATCATTTTTTTTATTTTCTTTTTCTTCATTTTTGTGACTAAGGGAATTGACTTGGCTACCGAAGTAGGCTTGCTCACTGTAGTGAATCTGGTGTTCATTGTCTTGGAGATTTCTTAGTCCAAAAAGTGCTAAAACTACCTCATCTAAATCGCATATGTCTAAGGTAGGTGGTGAATCTTGTTGGTCCCAATCGATCAGTTCAGGATTGGTAAGGGGAAGTTCGGGTGAGGAAAGGTCAGATTGGGTGATATAGAGGACATGGGTATCAAGGTCATTTTCAATATATTGGAAAGGGACTTCAAAGAACTCTTCCTCAGTGTCTGAATTGGATTCAATCAAACAATAGTTGTTGGCAAAGGTTTTCTTAGTTTCTATGGAATCCAGTCCTCATCTGCAGGGGTATCCAGTTGCTTTTATGAGAGTTTTTCTTCCTATTTCATTTGCTCCAAGGCCAGTGTCATGATATCCCATACTTTCAACAATGGGTGTGGCCTTTATATACTTCCCTTTAGGAATGTCTGCAGGTTTGTCTTCTTCTTCATCAAAGAGCCAGGAAAGAACATTATGTTCCATATGCTCGTCTGAGAGAGAGCCCCAATGTTCAAATGTAGTTTGTTTACATTTCATAGTTTCTTTATTTTCCTTGGGAAAAAGTTGTGAAGGTTTTCCATAAGACTTGGGAGAGAGAGGGAGCTGACCAATGCATAAGGCATTTTCAAACTTGTATTCCCCCGGGCCTTGATCAGTGAACCTAACTTTCTTTTCGGATTCAGTATTCTTTTCTTGGGTAACTTTTTCTTTTCCCTTGGCTTGCTTAGACAACTGTTCTTCAAATGAAGTGTGCTAGACAGGAATCTTTTGTGAAAGTGGATGAACACATTCATTCAATGGGTAGTAGTTTGATTATTTTCCTTCCAACCTCTTGCAATATTGAAAGGGTTCATGATCACCAGGAATGGTTATTTCAGCTCCATGATGTGGGAATTTCAAACATTGGTGAAATGTGGATGGGACACTTGAGATAGCGCGTATCCACAACCTACCCAAAAGGATATTATAGGGTAGATCCAAGTCAAGCACTTGACAAGTAGTTTCAATAAGGGTTGGGCCCACTTGTAAGGGGAGTGCAATAAGACCTTTACTCGCCCTTTCTCTGTCATCATATGCTTTTATTGTCATTCTCTTAGTTACATCAATGAGGTCCTCAGAAAGATCAATATTGTGAATCATGCTTAAGGTACAAAGATTCGGACAGGATCCATTGTCTATAAGGACTCTTTTGATTTAGGTGTTATGGATGGTGACTTGGATATGCAGGGTTTTATTATGATGAGGGTCAGGACCTTGGAAATCTTTGTCAGTGAACACCAAGTGTTTTTGGGGAGCCAAATTGCTGATCATTGCTTGGAATTGAGAGGCATTGATACTTTCTGGGACGTGAGACTTAGTTAGGGCATTCTCAAGGATCTCTTTGTGAATCCACAATAGGTCGTGTCAAGGTAGATGGTGTAGCAGGTGGATTGACAGTAGCTTGTACAGTTACATGAGGGCGACTAGTAGTAACATTGCAATCTGCACTCTTTAAAGTCAATGTGTTTACATGCACGTTGGATTGTTCAATATGGCCACACAATGAGTCAAAACCATAGACATCATTTTCAGCTAATTTTCCACAAGTGCATTCATCTCCTGAGATTTTTTTTGTTGAATAATCGTAAGAAAAACCCTTGGATGTGGATGCATTGTTTTGATTATGTTCTGGAAAAGGTTTAGAATACATTTTTAACTGGGTGTTAGAAGTAGAGGCATTTTGTCCTTCTACTTCAATTTTACCATCATCGATCAAATTTTGCACAAAATTATGAAACTTCATGCATTTTTTAATCTCATGCCCTTTTATGTGATGATAATCACAATATTCATTATCCTTATACTAGTGGGGTTTGGATTGATTTTCATCGAAAGGCCTGGTGTTAGGATAAACCATCATCCCTTGGTCGACTAGATGTTGGAAGATCACATCAAGCAAATCTGCTAGCTATTTAAATTATCTTCATGGTTGTTGTCGATTGTTGTTGTTATTATTGCCATCATATCGTGAGAATAGAGAACCATGATAACCAGATCCTTGATTTTGATTCTGGTTATTTGAACTATTCTGATTGTTTTGGTTATTCGAATTGGTTTGATTATTGTTGGGATTGTTCTGATCATTGTTATTGTGATTGTCTTGGTTACTATTGTTGGATGCTTGAACATTTTGGACATGTTTAGCGTCAGTTTCTCCATCATTAACAACACCTTTGTTCTTAGACCAGAACTTGGGTTTATCACTAGTATTGTTAGATGAATTAGGGGTGTAGTGTTTAATTGCTCCTTTCATCAAAAGTCCATCTTCAATAGACTTTCCCTTTTTAATGAGTTCCTCGAAGGAATCCAAGGCAGCCATCTTCATCTAAAATGACATTTCTGTAACCAGATTCTTAGTAAAGATGTCAACAAGATATGAATCTGGGATTTTCCAAGGCATGCGGTTTGCGAGATGTCGCCTTATTTGGAGAAAATTGGCAAAGGTTTCTCCATTTCTTTGTTTCATGTTACACAAATCACTGAGGGATGCTTGATGATCCATGTTATAAGAATATTGTGTAAAAAAAAATTTTGTGAGATCATGGAATGTGGAGATGGAACCTGGAGGAAGGTTCAATAGCCACTCTAAGGCTGGTCCTCCAAGACTTCTAGTAAAAAGTCTTAGGAGAAGATGATCATTGTGGGAAACTTCTTGTGCCGCTACATAAAATTCCTTGATATGTTGTGCAGGGCATGAGTCTCCCTTGTATTTGTCAAACTTTGGCATTTCAAAATTGGCAAGGAATGGTTGGAGAGTGATTGATTTGTCAAAAGGATAAGGACATATTTTTGCAAAAGAAAATTCCTTCTTCCTGCCTTTCTACATAGCCAACATCATGTCCTTGAGCTCATCAATTTGTTGGACTAATTCAGGAGGATTAGTAGTGATCGTATGGTCTTGAAGTGTTCCTCTACCTAATGATGCATTATGTCCCCTTGGAGGGGGAAGATTGGTGTTATGTCTCTGGTTGGTGTTGTTTCCTTATGCAGAATTTTGATTTTTTAGGACTCCACTAGGCTTCGAGAAAATAGAAGTAGAGCGTCATCCTAAGGACCCTAGTTGTGTTTCAGGTACACGACCTACATTTGAATCATCGTTACTCACCCCATTGTTTGAGTTAGGCTTTTTTAGGAGTTGTCGAATTAACTCAAGCATATCAGGGGGAGCTTTAGTTGTGTTATTAGATGTTGATGGCGCTACTTTTCTTTTGTTGGTTCGAATCAAGTTGTTCTCAAGCAAAGTTTCATCAAAATTATTAGGGAGGGTAACACCTCTTTGAACAAGATTCATGAAGATATTGACACTATTGGCTTGGATTAGGTCTTCCACTAAGCTTAAGTTGTTAGGATCCTCAAAAAATTCTTTAGCTCAAGGATTAACACTGACACTTTCAGGTATTACTATGTCGGATTCCATGCGAGGTTCTTCTTCATCATTAAAGTCTTCTTGATAGACAGTTTCTTGATTGTTATCCATGATGAGAGATTCTTGTCTTAGCTTTTCTTGTGATCGAGTAAGTACCATGCACAAGTGACCTTAGGACGATTGAATTGAAGAAGGGAGAATAGTTGATGAGGTATAGAAAGAAAAAGGATTTAGTGATCTAGGAGCAACTTGGACTAATGATTAGGTCTTGATGATTGATTGGATTAATTGAATTAGATTGAATTGGATTGGCTTGAATGATGACATTGGATTAAAGAGGGACTAAGCCTCAAGGATTGATTGGATTTAAAGGTTTGGAAAAAACCTAGGTGAAACAAGACCTTGTGATTATGCAAACATAGGATTGGTTTTCATTTAAAGTCTTCTTGTGTTTGGGTGATAGACTGCTGATCCCCCAAACAAAATTGGACTGGATTAGGACTACTAGAGAAAGACTCAGTTCTCAAGGTAGTAAGGGATTTATGTTTTCTTTGGAATTAAGGTCTATGAGACACTATTGGAATGATTCTTTCACCCTATGGCTTGATGAAGGTGTGAAAGATGGATTGATCTGATTCTGATTTAAAGTCCAAGATTCTAATTAATGCTCCTAATGTTTTGGGGTGTGGATGATGAAAGGGATGTTAAAAGATGAGAAAGGGATGAATGACTTGAAGAATGTGAGTAATGAAGGTCAAAGGTACTTAGTCGTAGGATTCCCAAGTGACAAAGGCCACGTTCACTTTGTTCTTGGCAAAAAAATTAGCAACCCAATTATTGTAAACAATTTTATCTGCTTTCTCGATAGCTTCTAGAAATTCTCAAATGGGTTTCCAATAAGATTGGTTGGCTTTAATCCTTTGATCGATGATTTTGTTCTCTCTATGGACTCGTGTAACTGGGAGTTTTACTTTCTTATGTTTGACACTATCTGTCATGACTTGAGGACAATATCTTGATAGATCAAAGGATGTTCTTGGCAAGAACCAATTTCATACATACATCAAATGTTTGGGTTAAAAGCACATTTGTCGAAAACAGTCCTGCAAGGGACAAAGCAACCTTGCAGGATTCAAGTGTACAGATTTATTTTTGCAATGAAAGTAACAAGCACACTCTTTATCCCTAAAAGGAAGTTGGCTAAGATTAAAAACCTTTTCTCATTGACTTAGAAACACACCCAACAACTCCTTAGAATACATCCATCACAAAGCATGCAATGGCTTCATGATGTTGTATTATCACAGTATTAATGTTGAAGGGGGCTCGATATGGTGAGTGTCTTGGGGAGATTACTATTCTCCTTGCACGTAGATTATCAACCTTTCAGAGGTGAACCGGGTGGATTCTAACTAATGGCTTTTAGTAAGGATCTCCATTCGAACACACTCTTTGTGTCCACACAAGCTCGACTAGGACATATAGCCCCATAAAGCACCTCGGCACAAGTAGTCACGTAAACGTGATTCAGACCGTGAGGCCCTACTAAATGTTAGGTGAGAGTCATGTATAAGTTCAAATGTCATCCAGCTTCTGAGGCTTTAACCCCAAAAAGAAAATTTCATTAACGTGAGTTGGAGTGGTGGGCTTACACCTTGTTCTCACGTGGGTCGTTCCTGGGAGCTTTTTACCTCACCGACAGGCCCATCTAAAGGATTGAAAATAAATGCATGGGTTGGCCCCAAGAAGGAGTCTAGATTTCTGGTTTTCCCTCAAGGGGAAAAGAGCATAATCTCCTATCCAACGAGGTTTTCTCCCAAACACACCAAACAAATGATTAATTCCAAGTCTTTTCTTCAAGACAACAATCCAAAAGGTTATGGGTTTCTAGTTTTCTCACTTAGAGAAAAGAGCATATCCCCTAGCTAATGAATCATTTATCTACAGAAAAAGACTTCCTATTTAATGCTAGGTGCCTAAGAAATCATTAAGAAAACATAATGTTTGATTGAATCTCCTTGGCAACCTACAAAACAACTTTGATAAGTAGTTTAGTGTGTTTGGTCTTCTAACAACGTCCTGCAAAAAAAACAAGTTGGTAGTCTTAAAGTGGTCAAATCTTGGTCAACATTCTACAAAATCATTGTTAGAAGTCATAAAATGTCAGTATCTTCCAAAAAACTCATATGAGAAAACTCAAAGTGCAAGATATTATGAAAACATGCAAAAATCAGACAGAGACTCCTATTTACAGGCAAAGACGCCTGTCTGTCAGAGACATTTGTGTACAGGTAGAGATGCATGTCTATTTGACACGCCTATGTATAGGCAGAGATTCCTATCTGCACAAAAATAGGATTTAAACACCAATGCTTGAAAGTTTTATCTTCTTATTAAGTTTTAAATGCATAAAAAGGTTTCTGATAGCAAAAATACAGTGATTTTTAACCTTTATATGTCAAAAATGTTTACTTAATTAGCTTAAAAAATAACATAAAGAAAAACCCCCTTCTTTTAGCAGAGACACCTGTTTACATGCAGAGACACCTATCTGCACAAAAATAAAGTTTTAATTAGCTTCATGTATTTTTCTTCATTTGCAGATATAGTTAGGTGTTTTAATACTTATCATTAGCCTTAATGTGATTATGAAACACAAGTTTTGCTAATTAAAATAAATTAAAATAAGAGAAAAACTCTTTCTGGTGGAAGCGCCTGTGTACAGGCAGAGATGCCTATGTACAGAGACACCTGTGTGCAAAGATGCCTATTTCCAGGTGAAGACGCCTCTGGTTGTGCGGAGACACCTATTTGGAAAATTTACGGGAAACCTTCACAAAATCAAGAGAAATAGTTAGTAAATGGGACTGTGGGTCCCACCGGGCGTGCCAAAATGTATATGATGAAAACACACTTGTTAAGAACAAGTTCAAACATGCAAACGTTAACAACAAAGAGAATAATCAATCTAATATAACATGTTCATAAACATGTAAAAAAACATTAATTTCCACCATAGCCTTGGATGAGCATGAAGCAAGTGCACCCAAGACTTGCTTGATTTAAGCTCTTCGAGAGGTTGTGGGTGTGCTCTCCCAACACAAGTATAGATCCCACTATAGATGCAAGTATGATGAAGATTTGAGATGCTCAAGAAGAAGCTATAAAAGAAACTCTCAAGCATTCAAATGCAAGAGGCCAAAGAAGCTCAAGGAGGAGCTATAAAAGCAATCCTCAAGCTCTATGGCATGTAAGTAAAACAAATGAAGCTAAAAGCATGAAATGAGACTAAATCTATAATGAAAATCTAACAAATACCAAATGGTTAGTAAAGAAAACTCTAAGAATAATTCTAAGCATATACTAGCATAATAACTCTAATGCAAGAATGAATGTGAATTTGCTTGAGACAAGGGTCCTATTTATAGGATTTTGGAGGGCTGGGGTGAGGTGGCATCTATGTGGAATCCACATGGGTGCCATCAAGGAGACACATAAGTCATGCAAAGTCCAAGACTTGCTCACACATGTGTGAGCAACTTGGGATGTGAAAGGTCAATGTGTACTTTAAGTACATGTGTAAGTGTGTGTAAGAGATGTGTAAGTGAAAAAGTCCATTTTCACCATTTTAGAATGTGTAAGACATGTCATAAAATGTAAGAAGCCTTGTTTGTGCAAAGTTTAGCAATTTTTGAAGAGGGTTATTTTTGGAAATTTGCTCGCACATGTGTGAGCAAATAATTAGGACTAATGGATGTAGGAATCCAAAAATTAGCCTAATCAACCTTAGTTAATTAGTGAGTAGGCTTATTAGACAGAAAGTGATGTGTGTAGGATAGCATCTAGGTTGTATTTAGGATTAAATTAAATAAAAATTAATTTAATCATGGTTTAGTAGGAAATAAAGAATGTGAGAGGATAAAATAAATTAAAAAGTTATTTAAAAGGGGAATATGGAGGAACATGTATTAAATTAAATTTAATACATTATGAAAGGTAGTATTTAAATTTAATTCAAATACTGTTAATAAATAAATTTATTTAAATAAATAGATGAATTTAACGAATATAATTAATTAAAAAATTAACTATAATGTTATTTGGGATCATTAATTAAATGTTAAAAGGATGAATTTAGGTGTCTATAGGGATATGAAACATGAAAGAGATAATTGGGTTGCAAGAATTCTTATATGAAGAAATATTCACCAGCTATAGAGTTCCATGCGAACTGGTGACAGATCAGGGAGCACAATTTACATCCACATTGATTACTACCCTGAAGAATGAATATAACATAAGGCACAGGAAGTCTATCCCATATCACCCTCATGAAAATGGTCAAGGAGAGATAAATAATAGAGATATTGAATCTATCCTCACTATGATAGTATAGTTACACAAGAAAGACTAGAGAAGCGTGCTTCCTGAAGTAGTATGGGCTTATAGAACAACTTGGAAAACCACAACAAGATTTACACCCTTTAAGTTATTGTATGGAAATTCATCCATGATTCCTATTGAGTTTGAGCTCAAAACTTTGTGAATAGCCTTGGATCTTAATCTAGATCTTCTCGCAGCACAAAGGGAAAGAATCCTACAACTAAATACATTAGATGAAATGAGGAAATTTGTCTTGCAAAGAATTGAGTTAGTTCAAGAACAAAGAAAGAAATGGCATGACAGTCACATCAAATCCAAAAAATTTTCTCTTGGTGATTGGGCACTATTGTATGATTCTCATTTCTAGGAGAACCAAGGCAAGTTGACTACCAGATGGTTAGGTCCCTATGAAATTGAAACTATGTTTGATAATGGAGCTTTATAGTTGATGGAAATTAATCCAGTTAGGTTTAAATTATTAGTAAATGGACAAAGGCTTCGATTATACCATAAACCATCCACCAAGGATGAGTTCATTCAACAATTTGATACTACACAACAACCATCACTTCGTGCAGCCGAAGGTGTTACCCTTTAGCCTGCAAATTCTCTTTGATGATGACATGACATGAAAACCCTAATAAATGTTTCCTTTTCTCTAGGAAACCATTTTCTCCATAATAATTATTTTACTCCACCTAATTCCACATGTCTTTCATTCCATCCATCACTCCACTTCACCCTCTAACTCAATTGTAATTCCAACACACATCAACAAGCATCAATTATGAAGTGATACATGTAGTTAAACAATCACCTAAAGGTACACAAATGTATTTATTCACTCATTTGATTTATTTATTGATCTATGATGTTGATATTATGTATTTTTATATTGCATTAATTACAAGTACACCATAAGGTATCTAGCATGTGCGAACACATGACACACTTTTAGTAGGGGGTAGGGTCATTTACTGTCATTATTTTTCACACATTGCCTTTTTTCTTATGTACAAAATTATTTGATTGCTAATGTGTGCTAAATCTTGAAATAACATTAGGATTATATTTTTTGTACTCATACTTGCACATGTCATTCCTACTACTATTAATGACATTTATTACTTTTAGAGCCTCATTTCCATAATTAAACTTTTCAAAATTTCTAAAATTTGTTTGTTCAAAAAAGGGTATTAGCAATAGAAGGGTTTGTGAGACAATTTTCCCAAAAAAAATAAGTTGACAGAGGAATTTGAGAGTAACATGTTTGGAAAATCTCACCATGGGTGGTGGTCAGCCAATCCTTCATGAGCCAGTTGATCATACAATTTTACTGTAGGATCGAGAAATTTTGTAGACATTCAATAATCGTGGGTGGTTGAGCTATTTTCTCAGGTTGAAAGGCTATAATGAGGATGTTTCTTTTGAATTTTTAAATACAATCAACAATGGTGAGGTTATGGTTAGAGGATTGAAAGTTATTTCCTTAGATGAAAGAATAGTAAAGTAATTGGCCTAGCAACTATTGGTGAGCCATACCCTCATGGTCATGATGCCAGGTTAGTCATGGTAGAATTCGCAAGAAGAGGAGACCCTCGGTTGGAGGTAGACAAGAAAGGAGCTAGAAGGTTGTCTCTGCCTCCACCATACCCTCAAATAGCTATCTAGATCATCAAGTATTCAACCTATGAAGACCTTTTTTCATGATTGCATTCAATACATTTTAAATTATAGAGTCATTTGAGATGCAAAAAACAAATGAATGTACCAAATTTTTTGTATACTATGTTATCTTTAAGTTATGAGGAAACTAAAAAGGGGAAGAAAAATGTTGTAACACATCATGGGATAATAAAGTTGTTAGTAGAAAGGTCTTTGTGGGATGTATCAACCATGGGATGGGAAGCATTTGTCTCAGCTAGGGAGGTGCAACTAGAAAATGTAGGGCCTAGTGGAAGGGCTATTATAGAGTGAACAAATATTATGGAGTGAAAAAATATCTCTCGGGGAACTGTTAAGATAAAAATTGAGCCCTCTACTTTAGTAACCCCTCCTATAGCCAAAATACCTACAACTAGGGCTTCTAGTGTATAAACTCCTATTGATAAAGAAAATGAAGAAACCCCTTCTGTTTCCCAAACTCCTGTATGGACTAGGACAACTAATTGGAATGAAAAGGGGAAAGGAAAAATTAGTGAGGAAGAACAAGTGAAAGACGTGGAATAAACCCCTAAATCTAAAACATTTAGTTCTAAGAAGAGGAAAGAACAACAAATCCTTCCCCTGTCACACAGGCTCCTGTAGCAAAAAATCCTAGGAAAAAAACTTAAAAGAAGAGTCCTACAACAACTGCAGATACTCCAATAAGGAGAAGTGCAAGGATCTAAGAGAAAGAAGAAATGCAAGTTGATGTTAACCCTAGTACAACATAGGAAGAAATTCCTATAGTCAACATCTCTAAAGAAGAAGAAAAATGAGGATGAGCCCCATTCTTTAAAAAGAGAAGATGTTGGTAGTCCCTTAAGGGATTATAATGATGTGGAAGAGGGATTTCCTAATGAAACACGTCTTGAGTAAATGTATGAGCAAGAGGGAGAAGAAATAGTTCCAACCCCTAATAGAGAGATTTTTCAAGGATTAAACAATTTGGCCATTGTAGCTATTGAGTTGGAAATGCCTGAAGACCCCCAAAATAATTCATTATAGCTAGTGATTTGGAATCTTCCTCTTGTGGAGCCCATTGAACAACCCAATTTGGAGGTAAGGAATGTAGAATAAGCCAATAGTTCATCTAGTAAGAAAACAATTGATAGTCATATAGCTCCCAAACATTTAACTCACCATTCAATTTTTAAGGATATTATAAGCAAATATAGTACGAATGCAGCATGTGGGAATTGGAAAAGGTCAGAATGCAAAAAGAAATTGAAAAATAAAAAGAAGAGGTAGAGCACCCAAAGGATAAACTTGACATAGTTACTGATATGATTCCTAAACTAATGGAGTGCAGACCACCCCCAAGGGTCTATGCCCTATGTTTAAAAGAACAATATATTTTATTTAAACTAATGAGAATTCTTAGGGATCTTGAACACAATGTTGAATATTCTAAAGAATTATATGACCTTTTTGAAAGATCATTTGAATGGATGCAAAATATGCTATGAATTTTACCTTCATAACTATATTGTGCCACTAGATATTGAATGGAATCCTTTATTATTTATTGGTGATATACATTTGAAGGCACTAATATCTTGGGCCAAGAATGAAATTAGTTTTGGTGACCAACTCAAGAGATACAAAGATAAGGAAAGGACTGTAGAAGATGCCTTTACAACTATAAAACAATAAACCTGCAACTATGTACCTTGATTGGTTGTGCATTACATATGGTTGCTCACATCTAGAGCACAAGATCAAAATATTTGACATAAGGGAATAGGTTTATAGTTATTTTGAGAGAATGCCTTATCATGAAGAGAAAAGGGTTGTTGCACAAATAATAAAAATATGAGAAAGTCTCCCTATGTCTCTAAGAAAAGAAGAGCCCCACAATTTGATCAACTTCAGGGAAGCAATGCAACATGTTCCTAAGTACATATAACTAGGAAGACAGGTAAGGCCAGATCACTAGTTTCCTTTAACCTTTCAGCCTCTTGTCCTTGTGTGGCCTCTTTATAGTTCTACTGATAATGAAATGGATGAGTAACTAGAGAAAAACATGATGAGCAAGTTGGAACGAAGAAATGGATTCTATTAGAACATAGGAAGTAGCAGTGGTGGAGAGACTGACATTGGAGATTTTAGAATGAATGCAAGGATAAAAAACTTCTCAGTGTTAGAGGACCAACACTATTTTTAGTACGGGGAAATGATGGGATAGATATTTGCCCATCTTTTTTATAGTATTTTTTGGGTCTAGAATATTAATTTATATGCTCCATTACCTTGGTCCAATGTTCTTTGTTTATGTCCTTAAGACTTGTTTGTTATTTGGTTGGGTTAGTGGCATGTGGCCACATAAAATCTAGTTTCATGGTTTTCATGGTTCAACTTTCATAGGTTAGATACTTATGGTTGAACATCAATACCTTTTAAATGTGATGCAATATACTTATATATGATAATCTATAGTTATGTTTCAATGGATAGTTAATCATATGATGAAAGAATATGTGTTGTTCTTGTTAAAAAAAGTTATGATGTAGATCAGTTCATTAAAGGAGGTATGACCAGACAAGCACTCAAGTGGTTACTTATGAAGACCCACTATTGAAATCAGTCCAAGGATGAAGTTGGCGATATCTAAGATAAGATTGAGTCATGAGGATGTCCTTAATGCTGACAAAATATAGGAAGTAGTGGGAGCTAGATCTATTCTTCATGGCATTGAATATGTTCTTGTTCCAATATTTATGGATGTTTTTACTCCAACTTCTTAGCTTGCAATAATGTAATCCACCTATTCTCTTGGTGTGATTAGTTAGTAGTTAAGTTTCCTTTTATCAATAAGTGTTACTCTCTTGCGTGAGAAGTAAGAGGCAACATTAAATTTTGTAATAGCATACTCTTTTCTATTTCAGCTTTATAAATACAATCAGACTTGTTTTTATGTGGATGCAATAATGGACTTTTGAAGAATTATCCTTTGTAATTGATTTCTGGATACTCATTCAAGGGAGCCCACTTGGTGAGTAATCCTTTGTAGTGTTAGTTTTATTTCTTGCAACTTCTATTTTTAGTTTTGGTAATTGTTCGTTCCTACACCCAAAGTAGGTAGAGTAGTCCCTTCCTGATTTAAGTGAGCTTTGTGTTAGTTAAGCTTTATGAGTTCAACATTATCATTTTATTCAAAAAAAGTGTTATGATTAGTTTACTTTCAAGAATTCATTTCCTACAACCATATGATTAGCTTACTCTCAAGTCCTTGTTTCCTACAACTTAAGAGATAGCATGGCTCTAGTAGGCACTTAGTGCATATATTGTGCAGTCCCATTTCAAGTATGTGTCCCTGGGTTGATGATTAAATCAACCTTCATAATGAGAAATATAGCTACTTAGATAGGATATCCAATCCCTGAGTTGAGTTATGAACCTAGTTATTGATCCCTTTGTGAAGTCAAGCAATACCATTGTCAATGGCATCCATCCAAGAATATACAAAATAAGAACCACCCCTAATGACCATACAAATTGAAGATGATATTGAATTTGAGGATAGGGGAGTTGAAGAAGAAAAAGATAAGGTAGAGTAAGAAGGACCTCTAATAGGAGAGGAATTCTTGTAGGTTAACATACAAGGTGTAGAAGGGGGGAGAAGAGAAAATAAAAGATACTTCCATTGGTTTGGATGGGTTAGATTAGAGAGAAAGGATGCTCTATATTAACACACATGGAGGAATAGGCATAGACATAGGGGATAAATAGAGATGATCCCAAGAAATAGACTCTGGAGCCCCATCAAGAGGAGAAATTACTTGAAGAACCTCTTGAACAAGAAAAGGAACAAACTTCTAGAAAGGAACAAACTCTTGAGATAAAAATAGAAATCAAACAAGAGAAAGATCAAGATCAAGAGCATGAACAAGAATACTGAGAAGAATTTCCTCAAACTAGATTAGAGTCCCTTTCAAGACAAAAAGAAGAGTAAAATATACTAGATATGGGGACCTATGCATGTGCAACAACAAGCACTACACCCATGTGGTTATCTCAAATTGAGCATAAAATGAAAATGCGCTATAAGGAATTTGAAGTTGAAGACTTTATAATTTTGAGTGACATTTAATGCTCCTCGACCTAGGAGAAAGACTCAGAATATTTCATAGGTTAGAGCCAATAGTTTAGACCACTAAAAAGCCTAGATTTCCATCCTCACCATGGAAAAGTATGAAGAAGAGATGTAGGAGGACTACCAAATATAATAGGGAGATGTTGGGATACCTACAAGGGAAGGGGAGAAAAACCATTTTTAAGAGGTTGTCACAACCATTTTTAAAAGAATGCAAAATGATGAAAACAAAAAAATAAGAATGCCAAACCTAGATTACAGACCTTAAGAAATATGTTGGTCACTTAATAGGACTAGTGGACCCTTCGGCCCCTTCTTCCAATTTGAAAGCAACATTCACCTTAGGGGTCAAATTTTTAGGCTTTGACACTTTTGTACTAGTTGCACTATAATGAAGAAAAGTTATAGAAGAATTATGAGAGGAAGTAATAGGGAGTATGTTGACCTTGTATCAATCTATAGATGGTCAACTAAATATTTTTTATAATATGATAACTGGAGAACAAGCACACAAATGAATTCAAGAAATAATTTTTATGTGGGATGATCATCTTACAAGTTTGCACATCATTAAGTCAACTACTCTGAATAAGCTCTTTAAGGCAGCTATTTTTGAGCCAGAAGATGTAGGGGCGTCGATGGAATGGCTGAGGGCAATACAATTGGTGACTAAAATCAATAAGAAGGTAAAAGGTATTGTTAGAGTAAAGTATTAATTATATTAATTAACTTTACTCCCTTCTTAAGATCATGTTAACACTTTTATTTTTAGTTGTTTATATTTAAACACACATGCACTAGTTGATTTAAACTTATGCTCTAGTTGTTTTAAATATAAACTTGCATGCATTAGTCTTGTAATAATTTAACTAATTATTACATACACTAGGGTTTGTCTCTCAAGGCTTTTGATCTCCTTTATAAGGATGATCCATTGTACATTTAATTCATTCATTATTTGAGGATATTTTCTTCTTCATATTTTTGAGTCAAACCCTTGCCCTCTTCTTGTCTCTACTTCCTTGTAACAGGTTTTTGTATGCAAGTGATCTTCGAGTTTTGTGGATTTGTATTGCTCAAATCCTACATGGTATTAGAGCCTAATCTACTATAGCTTGTTCGCGTTTGAAGGCTTTAGATTAGGGCCTTTTTTTTGTTTTTTAATTAAAATTAGGGGGTCTCTAAATTTTGGTGCACTTTGAGCTCAAACGGACCTCACCGTTGAGCTCGCAATGCCCAAAAACCCCTATTTCGATACAAGACACATCCAATTTGGACAACTTTGCATTTTGGGGCTTCTTTTTTGGTACCATAAGCTTGACACACTTCACGAGGCAAAAAATTGTACAGATCTACACGCTTCCAGAGGCAAAATTTATACCGATTGGTATGAAAAATGAGGTAAACATTTTGTTGTGTGACACACAAATTAAGACAAAAAAATTTGGCACGCAAATCAAGGCAAAAATCTGAATGGCTTGACACAAATCCTGAGGTGCGCATGAAATTTTTCCAAAAAAATAAAAATAAAAATAAAATTTTTTTTTAATATTTTGGACAGCGACGGCCATTTGGCCGTCAAATTTAAGCTAGTGCATGTAGTTTTAGCCCCTGGTTATATGGTGACCAGGGGCCCAGAATTTTAGCCCAAAGGGGCTTGCATGCTGTGATGGCCATTTGGCCATCAATTTTAAGCCCGTGAAGTGCTGACGTCAGCACATTTAGACACCATTTGGGCCCTCCAGCGCAACAGTTGGTATTTTGCTCATAACTTGAGCATACGGTGTCGAAATTGGGCAAACGAGATATCATTGGAAAGCTGGTTCCGAGTTCTATCCAGATCTAGAGGTTTAAATTTTTTATTTTTTATTTTTTATGGTTTTTTTTACTATCAAATCTAGATGTTTAGTTGTGCACTCCGGAAGCTCTATCTTGCGCATTTGGACTCTATTTTGGGAAAGCGAGATATCGTTGGAAAGTTTTTTCTAAGAGATTTCTAGTTCTATGAGTCACTTTTCCAAATTTTGCTCCAGGTATATTTTATTTAATTTTTTGCATTTTTGCACTCTGGTGGATATCTTGGATGTTACAGGTCTTAGAATCTCTTCCCTTTAGGGGATGGCTCTTCTTAGGCTGTTCTTTTGTTTCAACAGCATTCACTCTTATTTGAGCAATGTATACTTCTCTTTTGTAGCATTCTTTTATGCACACGCACTGAGATAAAGTGTCATTCTATTGCATGTATGGGATCTTGCACATGTTTGTGTTTTATGTACTCGCACTCCATTATAAAGTGCTGGGGGGGTTTGATGTTTGCCTTTATTTGTCATCTTCTTTTGTCATGTGAGTGTTCCTCCAATGACATTAGCCTCAGGTATCTTTATTTATGTTTGTACTCTCTCTGCACATTTGATGTTTCAGATTCATCTTCATCCTGCAATTCATATTGCATGATCTTTTCAGTGTACCTGTCATTAATCCCTTGTCAACAGTATGGGGGGGTTTCTACTGTTGGTTCTACTGGTTCCTTGGTTTGATAGTGTGAGCTATGTATTCAGTATTGGATCCTATGTACTAGGTGGTTGTAGTGGCTGGGTACCTCTGCATTCCGATGAGATGGATCATTTACCATATGGACACTCTTTTCTTTCCTATTTTTTGGATGCACTCTTCCATCTTTGATTTATCAGCTCTTCAGACTTTTGGTGTTTATGTCACCTGTATCTTCGAGTTCAGGTGTTTTGCCTTTGTTTGCCTCCTGATTCAAGTAGTGTTATTTGAGGGCACTCATGTAGATTATAGTCTTCTCTACCTGGTCATATTTCTGTGGAGGATTTTCAGATCAGCAGTTACTTCTTGACAGAGTTTGCATCTTCTTGCTTCAGTGATGTTCTACATGTTCATTCTTGTTCCTATTTTTTGGAACATTCCTAGTTTTGGAGGCTTCTTCAGTTCTTCAGATTAGTTTTTGTCTCTTTTTGGAGTAGAGTTTTTCCCATGTGGTTTTCTCTATTTCTCCGCTTTATAGAGACTCTCCTTTGTACATGGGTACCTCATCAGGCCATGTTGTCGGGACCCATTTTTATGCTTTCAGCACTGTAGTTTCATTTGCTTTCTTCTTGCATTGTTTGTAGCTGCATTGTTGCTCATCTTAAGGGGGGTGTTAGAGTAAAATATTAATTGTATTAATTAACTTTACTCCTTTCTTAAGATGTCAACACTTTTATTTTTAGTTGTTTATATTTAAATACACATGCACTAGTTGATTTAAACTTATGCACTAGTTGTTTTAAGTATAAACTTGCATGCATTAGTCTTGTAATAATTTAACTAATTATTACATGCACTAGGGTTTGCCTCTCAAGGCTTTTGATCTCCTTTATAAGGATGATCCATTGTACATTTAATTCATTCATTATTTGAGGATATTTTCTTCTTCATATTTTTGAGTCAAACCCTTGCCCTCTTCTTGTCTCTACTTCCTTGTAACAGGTTTTTGTATGCAGGTGATCTTCAGGTTTTGTGGATTTGTATTACTCAAATCCTACAGGTATGATCTTCAAAAAGGCTAAATAAGCTCCTTAGGGAAGCTATTTTTGAGCCAGAAGATGTAAAGTTGTCGATGGAATGGTTGAGGGTAGTAAATTTGGTGATTAAAACCTATAAGAAGATAAAAGGTACAATCTCCTAAAAGGCAGTTCAGTTGTGAATACTTTACTTTGTTATGCTGAGGATTTTGTTAAAGAAATCTCATGCAAATTTTGGGAAGCTAAAGAATAAATGCACAATATATAGGCAACATAGTACATGCATTTAAATATGTCTTAGATGGAGAATGTAAAAAGTATTCTATAGAATGGATGGTAGGAGTAAAATACGAACTATAAAATGTGAAGAAAGAGCTCCAACAGTTTGAAAATGAAAATAAGAAGTTTTAGACATTCATAAAAACTAAAGAGGTAAAATTAAAATACATGAAAACTCTTGATGTTGAATAAATTAATGCAGTTGCAAGAGCATTCAAGAAGGAATTCCCAAAGCTTGTTGCACATTTGTTAAAAGGGGAATTCAATTTTGTTAGTTTTTGCAAAATTTGAGATTGGCGATAAGTAGAAAGTTTGAACCAACACCAATAAGTTTTTACATGATTTTGGGGGTCAAACTTGGATCATCTTGATGCAATTTAGGTTGATAAATGTCCAAGGGTCAAGCAATGGGTTAATTGAAGTTTGCAACTAGTGGTAAGCCCCAAAAAAGGCCAAAAACACAACATGGGTTGAGCTTCATTTCCACCACCAAAATAGCCAGTCATTTTCAAAAAAATTAGGGCATGTTTTAAGAAAATAAAGGTCCTAAAATTTTAATAAATACAATGCATGAGTTGTCTAGGCATTATTCTTCAATTTAGCATTAGTTTCAACTTTTTCATTTGTAGTTTCAAATTTATTTTGATTTAGAATAATACCTAAATGTTAGAAACAGGGAATACTGAGAGGGGAGGGGGGGGGTGAATAAGTATTCTACAAACTTTTACTTTTGCCCAATTATGGATATAACATATTATCTTAACGCATGCATAACATAGAAGGCTAAACAACATGCATAGCAATAAAACAAAAGAACTTATAACACATTATTTGTTCTTGAGGAAACCCTGGCCAAGGGAAAACCTCAGTGGGGATGGTACCCACAAAGATCCACTAATAAAAAGTATCCTGTTAAGGATGTTGACCCTGTTAGGAGTCTATTACATGCATATAGTGTCTCAGTCCTGATTAAGGGACTGTAGGCCTTGTTAGAAGCCTCAACCCTATTAAGAGTTGGCAGTACAAAATGTGATTACCAGATGAGCCCACTGCCCAAACAAGTAATATACAATATTTACTACTTACAAAAACTAGGTCAAGGTACATAACCTTATACTTCTTACATCAATATCTCTTCACTGCTCTTTTACTTTCGCTATTACATTCGCATGTTCATTACTTTTCTTTACAATTACATCTTTACATATCTTTATACAAGTTATTAAGATTAATAACTTTCTAGTCAGCTATCATATTACAAAATATCTTTATCGAAGGGTTAACATCTAGGATTTTGTCCCTTTATATTGTTAAGTCATTATTTTGATAAATAAAATAATCCCTTAACTCTTTATCAATTCTATCTTCATATTATGTCTTGTCAGCTTAACATTGTCTTTAGTAAAACTGTCATAACTTCTTCCATACATGTCATACTGACTTGCGCTCTGAGGTGAGTCTTTAATAGTCACCATAGTGTCTATGTTCAAGTGTGCAAGCACTGAACTTACTCCAATCAACATCACCAATCAAAATTGTCTTCGGGTTCACTGGCAAAAACACACAGTCTCATACTTAGACAATTTTGCATTGCTCTCTGACATACTAGCTCTCTAACCTATGTGATCTTCAAGTAGATCATATGTTTCCATAATGACAACATCTATGTAACCAACTCAGACAAATTGCCAACAATATCCCCCTTTGTCATTGGTGGCAACATATGAGAAAATTAGCTAAGTCTTAGGCTCCAAAATTTCAAAAATGTGGCCATCATAAAAAATGTGTATATACTATCCTTATGACTTCATGAATCCTCTCTATTTACTGTACTCCCCCTAAGAGTATGTATCCTTATCAATTTTCTGCTATATATATCTCTCCCTTTGACAACAATGACAAAAAAGGTAAGGAGGGTTACAAAACCATGTTCACAAAAAGTTATACCTTGATTCAATATTGCAAAGCCGGTAGGCTTGCAACACAATCTACAAAATTAATCTTCATGGCCTCTAACTCTTTCTCCCATGATTTCTTAATTGAATCTTCCACACTGAGTAGTGCGCACATGAATCCATAAGATGCAATCTTACATGCTTGGAGATTCTCATAACTAAATTTCTGAAAAGATGTCTTAGCTAAAAGACATTCTTCCAGTTGCCCTTCAACAATGCTCAAGTTTATAGAAATGTGCTCTCTTAAAAGAGTGAATCTCTTTAGCTTCATGTCCTTGTCATCTTGCAAAACTCTTATTTCATCATAAATCTTGTGGATTTTCTTCTCAATATCAAATACCTTCACATTGGGGCTTGAAAGATGGTTTGTCTCATTCTGAATTTCTGCTTCCTTCATCTTCATCTTCTAAACTTCCTCTGCTACCAAGTTCTCTGTTTTTGTACACTGAATGTACACAGATTTTCCTCTTTCTAAATTCTTTCTCAAGTCCTTTATGCATATATCAAGGTTATTGATATCATTCTTGATATTCTGACTAATGTCCAAAAGTGTTTTGGCCTCATAAGCTTCTTGAGTTTTCATCTTTGCTATATCAGATAAATTTGTAAACTCATCATCAAAAGTATTCATCACTTTCTTTGCTCTTTCTAGAGGGTCATCTTCTACAATTTGTGTAGTTATAATGCCTTGTAACTTCTTAGTAAGCTCCTTTAGGCATCCTTCAAGACTCTTTACTATCTTGTTCTTTTTGATGATCTTGTTCAAAGATGTGATCAATTCCATCTGATCATCATCATCTACTTCCTTTCCCAAATTCTCAATCATAGAACCAATCTGAGTTTTCTTGCAGTCTCAGGTGTAAGACTGATTTCTTCTTGAGTGGGAATAGGTACTTGTTTCTCTATCACTTTAGGTTCTACAATTTTGGTTTCTATCTTCTCTTCTTCTTTGGTACTATCCTGCTCTTCAAAAGCCGAATTGTCAATAATGTTTTCAAGATTCTTGAATAAGTTATCATCACTATCCAAGGTGATCTTTGTTCCTTCAACATTCATGGCTTCATCCTCAATATTTATGGCTAGTGAAGAGGGAATGTCCTCTTGTTCTACTTCTTCTGCTTGATCTTTAGATTCTGCCGCAACTTATGGTTCTCCAGCATTCTCTGTCATAACCTTAGTGATTGCTTGCTCTATTTCTATGTTAATTTCTTCATATCTACCTCCCATAATCTGAATAGTTCTCTTCTTGGTTCTCAAATGGGTGTTTAGATCCTTCATGATCTGTTTGAAGTGTTCTTCATTTCTCACAACACAAAGTTTTCTTACAAGATTTTCTCTAATAGTTATATCTTCCTCTGATGCTCTTTTCTTTCTATTTACAAGTTTCTTGTACAAGTTATCAGGTATCTTACCCTGAATTGTATCAAATTTATTATTAGATAAAATCATATACTTCACCATTGCATTTTCTAGATTCAGTCTTTCTGCATAATCATAGAGATCATAATATTTGTTCATCTTTGTAAAGTTTCCATCTTGAGTAATCTGTTCATTAACCTTTTCAATTCTAGGTTTCCAAGTTTTCTTCTTAACAGGAGTGTCTTCATCATCTTTGATTTCTACAATTTCCCTTTGAACTAGTGGTACCAATGTCTTCTGCCTCTTACTTGGTCTAGTAGCAATCTCTTTTATTCTTTTGCTAGGTGTGGAGGAGGTATTCTTATTTCTTGATCCTTCTCTGTTTCTTCCACTTTCACCTTAACTTGTGTCTCTCCTTGCTGTACTGCAATTGATGATAAAGGTGGCACAGATAAAACTTCTTTTTGTCCAATTTCTCTAATTGTTGTTGCTATTTTCTTGGCTACCAAGAACTCATGTTCAGTCATCCCTGTATCTTTTAGAATTTTCTTGATTGTACTCTCAACTCTTTTCTTTGACTGTTTCTCTTCAAGGATGGTCTTTGTGGAGTTGAAGTTCTGCTCAAAGGTTCCAAACCTATTACTGTGAATATCCATCTTGCACTTAAGTAGTCTACTCACATATTCTTCTGTCTCAATCTCAGATATTTCATAGCCAAGAGGGTCTATGAACTCTATTCTAGGTTCTATTGCTTCAATGTAATTAAAGTCAGTATCAACCATGAAACATATCTCATTTTTATATTTCTGCACAAGAGACTGTGGGATCCTTGATCTACTTGACATCAAATTCTGAAATGTTTTAATTACCAACACTGGACTTTCATTTACTTTATCAATAACATGCCTCCTATGCACTTGGTTAATCCTTTTCATTGTAGTTTGGCCATCATTCCAGTCATTTCCAATGGTGTAAGGAAATCTTCTCAATAAATGAAAAAACATATAAGTGATTATAGATGAGAATCTAAACTGTGAATACTTAGTCTTCTTTATCTTTTCCAAATTCTCAAACAACTTAATTCTCAAAATCTCACACATGTCAACTTGTACTTTATCAACACACATCAAATAAGATGCATGTATCATTCTAGCTACCATGTCATCCTCTCTCGAGTTAGCACAAAACTTAGTTGTTAGGATCTTACACAAGTATCTGACATCATCTTGCTGTATCTTACTAATCACTATTCCTCTACCATTGTAGGATGAATTTGTGTTGTCTATAACTATTTTCCTCATGTTTATCTCATTCAAAGGAATGGCTCCAGTTTTAGATAGTCCAGTTACCTCATGAATTAAGTCAGCTATGATATCTATCACTCTGTCATCTAACCAAAACTTTCCATTGTGAATTCTGCTTAGGATTATCTTGGTACATTCTTCATTGTCAAATTCATATTATAAAGCATACTTAATGATCTCATTATCTTTCAAATGCTCAAACCCTACTTTCAATGACATGTCCTGATTATAGATCTTCTGATATTCC